>SKCR01024328.1:0-122483 GCA_019454045.1 Zanthoxylum bungeanum
AAGCGCACGTATAGCTCAAGTAATATAGTGATTGAAAGTCAGATGTCGAACCCACATTGACATAATATTTATCATATTAATATTAAGACTAATCTATTTAACTTAAACTAAACTATTGATAAGAGAATTATATTTAATCAAATTTAATAAAATTAAATAAATAACAAATAGAAAAAGTTGGGAAACCTTATAGATAGAAGATCCTATGATTATAACTTCACCTTAGCATGCATGTAATAAGTTCAGACACTTTTCATTCAATTGGGTTTTTGTTATTAATTATTAACCTAAAATACTAAATTTACCTAAAATGCTAATCGTTATCTGTTTCTCCTACTGATCAACGCGATGGGCCAGAGGGGTGGGCCGGACACCCCTCCGTCTTATGGTGGCAGGCGATAGCCCCAGAATGCCTATAAATGGAGAGATACAAGTGAGCATGGGTTTTTCGATCCCGGATCGTCACTTCAGTGCACGGCCCGAGGCACATGTTTTCTATTCCGTGCATGGTTGCACGTAAAACTATGAGGAAAGTGGTGGTGAATAGTGACCCATGAATGAACATTATCTGATTATGCCCAAAAGATACTTGCGGCTATCACAGTATAGCTGGGGTGTCGATTCCTCAAAGTGATGGTTACAAGAACTAATTTACTCAAACAAAACGTTAGCAGTAACTTAATAGAAAGAGATAGATTGATTAGTAAAATAAAGTAAAAACTATGGATAAATACTTAGAGAATATCAGTAGAGAGATATGGCAAAACATTGGGAATCCCTATTGTATCAAACTCCTATATTCAGTCATTGATTCAAGTTATTAATCAACTGAAGGTTTCACATCCCAAACCAACAATCAGATGATATTCAATTCTACGCATATTTAATTCTAATTTAATCAATGATTATTTTCTCTATGTTAACAGCACACAAAAGTCATCATTACGAGCTATCAAACATCGACAATATACCCTCAGGAAATACTGTAATAGAAGACCAACAAATAAAACAACTTTACCAGTCACAACTGTGTTCACAAATCACACATAGAAGAAGCATGACTTGATCTATATGGGAGTTGACAAAACACAATCTCTAGGCTCAGAAATCGTAAGATAATAAAGAACAACAACCATCAATTGTAATAAACGTTAAAAAGTACTTTAAGAATCAACAACATAAATATCGAAAGTCAAATACAAAAGTTCATCCTTAGGTTTACCTAGGAGATTAGTTCTCCATGCAAAATAGAGAGATAGCCTAAATAGATCGGAGAGACGACATATTTGTCTTTGAAGTTCTTTGTTTTTCTCTCTCAATCTTGTGTTGGTGGCTCTTTTTGTGTGGTTCTCCTCTATTTCTCTCTGATTTTCTCTTCTTTTAGGGTTTGGACGAAGTTGGGTTTATATAGAAAAGCCTCGGAGTCATTATACACGTCAAACACATCAAAATTAGGGTTTTAGGCTGTTCCGGGGTGCCACAGCGCTGGTATTTTGGCACCGCGGCACCCAACTCTCGGGTGCAATATATGGGACTAGTTTTGCTAAGGGCTCCGCAATGCCAATAACTACAATTGACTGGATCTCATCGAGTGCATGTAAATCGATATATTATGGTTCTTATAACTCTTTCTAGATCAAAAGTTACAGCCTTTTTAAATTCAGTGCGCGACTGATGCTAGTTTTGCCGCTTCTTGCGTCCGATGCTCCCGCGCGCGTCTGATACGTCCGTTAGGCTCCGAAACATGTTCAATTGTTCCATTCTCCTTGATCCATTACTTCCTAATAACAAAGCACAAAATGAACTCTAATTAATATTAAATATATGATAATTAACCTGAGTTAGTGAGGTTAAAAGTACACTTTCGTGCACTTATCACAACCTCCAACCAGCTTATTGCTAGTCCCTAGCAATTCAAGCACAAAAATAAAATAAGAAATAAATAAATAAATAAAAACTATCTAAGCCACTTTCGTAGGTATCACGATTGCATTTAGCATATGCAACAAGCCTTTAAACCCCTATGTGTCCCTAGTGGACGAGTTATAGTCTCGTGAGGGGTTACAGCGACGACACCCACAAACGTCATGCAAAACACATTCAATCATGCAAAATGAAAATAATAAAATAGACTAGTCCCAATAGTTACACATATGATTGTCCTCAACGAATGCTTAGTAATGAAACCAGAGAACCTTCAAAGTACTCAATGCAACTCAAATCCAAGTCCTTGAATAAATCATCTAAGCCATACTCACATTGTGTGTATGTGTGAAGGTTTATTCACAGCTTGATTCCCAGGTAAGCCAACTTAATGATTTCATTTAAAATTTGGGATCGATGGGTCAAACCAACCTAGATATCTCAATTAAGCTATGTAATTGATTTTCTGTGCTCAATATGGTATGATTTCTCATTTTCTTTTCTTTTCTCTTTTTTTTTTCTTTTTTCTTTTTCTTTTCTTTATTTTTTTTAGCACAACTATCCTTTAAGGTAGCATTTCTCATAAGGGTGTTCCTAATACTCACCCATGGGTAGCTTCACGCTTATCGTTTATATGTGGTTTACTTTCTTTCTTTAGAGACTTTTCTTTTTATTTTTAACCATATCACACATCATAACACAAGCAAATCAAGATCGACATCTAAGCAAACGGTCATTCATCGACATGCAATTTTCTTAACTAGTCACCTTGCTAACTACTCAGACTTTCACTGCTAGAAACCTATAGTTAATTTCTTTATGAGTCTAACCTAGATCAACTACTCAAAGTATCAGATAAAAGTACATTAAAGAACTTATCGTTTCTAATATTTCACTCTAAAGCAAACAATATCATCATTGGACTTATGCTTTACTATTAAGGACTAAAAACAAACAAAATAAAATATATTTTCTTATATAACATGTATTATCATGCGCATGCATACACCCCCACACATAAAGCTTGCATTGTCTGTTGGACAATTTTGACCCATAACATCACTATTTGTAAAAGACATGGTGTTATTTGTACAAATTAACTATGTGACAAAGGAAATTGCACTTTTATCATTTGTAATTGGATTACTTGGATATATAAATGATAAAAGTCCATATTATTAGTACCAGATTAATAAGATATGAGACAGTATTAATCCATGAAATGTTTAATCATTAAATATCCCTAGTCGTAGTATTATCGAGACTGGACATCGATAATGCGGAATAGGCTAGTATTGCACTTGTGCGCGTTATGAAAGCGTAACGACATAGTTCTCATATATTTAAGTATTGGATACTTATGCAAGTGTGATGATCACGTTGGATACAAAACTGGTACTCTTAAATGCTGCAGCTATCGGGATAGTATGACTAGGTCATGATTATCCGATTACAAAGACTAGTTGCTAGTGATCCGATATATGCTTCGTACGGGACAGACACAATTCCAGTCCCAGGCCTAGCATGTGACATCCGATAATGGATCGTAATACGCAATACACTGTATACTACGTCTGATAAAGATTATATATTCTTCGTTGAATATTTCTGGAGAATTGGGCAGGCACGGTGCTTTGCTAGAAGCCAACCCTGTCTTGTAAATCAGTAAGAATATGGTACCAGGTACGCACGTGTTCGAATAGTCTGATAACCGGATTTACTGCCAACATATCCAGAGATCTCTTGGGTCGCTTCCCAAATATTCACCGATGACATTTGACTCGAACATAATTAATCTAGGATTAATTATGAGAGAGAAAATTAATATGGGATTAATTACGGCCAGAATTAATCGGAGATTAATTAACAGAGAGAAAATTAATCTGGGATTAATAGAGTCAAGGATTAATCTGGGAATAATTCGACAAGAAGAGAGAACACGATTAATTTGGAATTAATCGGTAAAATAAATTTAATAGTTAAATTTGATTTTTCTATTTAATTTATTTAATTGAGCTAAAATAATATATTAGATATATAAATTAGATTTCAATGCGGAATTAAAATTGGATTTTAATTCGTGCGAACGAATTATTTTAGAATTAATTCGTAATTACGTCGGATTAAACGAAAAATTCGTTTATTCGGATTAAACGAACTCGAGCCCGAAATGTGTTGAGTAACCCACTTGAATTTTGAATTTAAGGTGGGACCCATTTCACTTCTATCAATAGTCACTTTTTGTGATGGAAGTCTAGTCACATTGTTTTGGTGATGGAAGTGGGTGAATGCATTTAATGTATTTTTTCTCAACACACTTAATTGGTTTTTTGGAAAAACAATTTTTGACAACTTTAGTAACAAGTTGAAAACTCTCTCTCTCTCCTACTTCTCCAAATGGCCGAAACTCCCTCTCTTCTTCCTTGAATATTTGTTTCAAAAATTCACCATTGCTAGCACTTTGGGAGTCAATGTAAGGTGATAGGGAAACTCACCATTGAGTTTGGAATGCAAAAGAAAACTTGGAGATTCCTCACATCCATGGAAAAGTTTTGAATCTCAACCGATCAAAGTAAGTAATTTCCGCAACTTGTCTTTGATTTATTCACACACAAATCATCTTAGTGATCTTGTGGCATGTGTAGGACACTAACAATGGTATCAGAGCCATCCTAAGTTTGATTTGAAAATCTAGGGTTCATGACTTTAATTTGGGGATTTTTGTGTTTGGATCATGATTTGCCTAAATTGGTTGTTTGGTTATGGTTTGATGATGTTGAATTGGATTTGTACATATAAGGAATTGAGAAAAATTTATTAGATAAAAAATCCCCAATTTCCCACCTTGGCCGAATTGAACTCTAGGAGTGCTCATGGTGAATTTTTGAAATTTGACAATTGGATATGTTAACTGGCATAAAATGAATGTTAGATGTTGATTTAATTGGATTGAAATCAAATTGCAGGATGAATTCTTGTCAAAACTGTGAGCTATAAGCAAATAGAATGAATTGTTTTGCTTCAATTTGTGTTGGACATGAATTAGAATTAAAGAGCATGATTAATTGGATTAATTAGTGTTTTGGAAACATTAGATTAGTTGATTAATTATGTTAATTACACTTGAATTGAATTAATATATAATTTGGAAAAATGTATTAATTTAATTGTTGTAATTGGGCTTAATGGGCTTGGTTGGGCCAAGTTTTGTTTTGGACAATTGGGTTGGATCCAATTGGGCCTAAAACCATTTCCATAAAGTCCAAAATATGACATTGGGCCTTTAAAAATTTAATTGGGCCTAATGGACCTAAATTGATTTTTGGCAAATGGTGATTCCTAATTGGGCCTTGGCATCTTGGGTTTGATCCATAATGGCCAAAGTCCATGCCTAAAGAATTAATTAAAAGCCCATTGGACTTTAATTGAATAGTATTGGATACTAATTGGGCATTTGAGACCCATTAAGATTGGATTTAGAATCCAAGTCTAAAAGGCACTATTAAAAGTGTAATTATTTAATTTGGAATTAAATTATAATTAGTATTGAATACAAATTAAATTAGATTTAAAATTGTAGTTCGATATAATTCAAGAATACGTACTTTGAGTATTTATTCTTAAACGAGTTGGACTCGCGCAAATCAAATCGTTATTTGAAGATTGGATGATCATTAATTCAAAGATTAATTAATTGGATTAGATTGATTGAATAACAGGCTTTTTGTGAATACTTGGATGTATTGTATGAATAATGTATATCGGATGGATATTAGAAGGGTGGGGGCAATTTTGGAAATTGTTGTAATAAATTTAGAATTTATTTAAATTGGACCTGCATGTCCAGCCTATTATCTCTTTTCTCATTGTATTTCTCTTCTTACCAATTCCCCTCAATGTAAATGAGGTTTCTTTATTGTATTATGTAATTGGGTAGAAGTAAGAATAGTGCTAGCAAAGAGAGAGGAAATTGAGAGATTTATTTTAAGAACAAATTATTTTATATATCAATTCGCATATCATTATTAATTTATTTCGCGCCTTATTATGCTTTTAGAATGCATGTTTAAGGGTGTATGATGAGACCTAATCAAAGATAATAAATTGGTTGCCAATTTACGCGAAAAACTCTCACTCAAATATTAAGTGTTTTCCTTCCATTGAGTGGTTCTCTCTCAAGATCCAAGATTGTCATTGGTTTGTTGGGCAAAGTTAAGACCATTGTCCATCGCGGATGTGTTTGAACCACGAAATTTTTGTTCCATATCGCATGTCTTGGGCGGTTATGACTTGTTGGCCGAAGTCAAGGTCACTTCTAGTTCATCGACGTCGATTACGAAGCTTTCCCACTGTCAATGGGTCGCGCTTAACTGGAATCATTAAGTTTGTTGAGCCAAAGCCAAGGCTTAGTTGATTCAGATGAAAAGATTAGGAAATCTATTGGATATATTTACAAATATTGCATATATGTTTCGGACTTGGAGGTCCACCTACCGGATCTAGGAATTGGATGGGATCCAATTGATCTTAGAGATCTACCTAGTTAAGTTTCATACAGCTTGTTGGCCAAAGTCAAGGTTGTGTGTTATTTAACGGGATCCTAGCCCACTAGGAAACTAGGTTTCCCGAGTACTCCACAGAGGGTTAGAGGATCGCCAAAAAATAGTGGGAGGCAAGTATTAAATTTGCAATTTCGTTTAAATACTTGCCAATATGCGCTCTTTTATTTTATTTATCGTTGTTATAAATATATTAGTTGGACTAATATTTAATATTGCTTTCTTTGAAAAATTAGACTGTACATGACAATACTCCACTTGTAGTTGGTTATATAATCGAACTATAGTAACCATTGCATTTGGGGTGTACCCAAAATCATTGATTGAATAGTTGGACAATTGCAATCGAGATGGCTGGAAAGATTAGCGTAAAGGACATAATCCTGGGTGAAAATGTCTTTAACGGCGTAAATTTTCCAGATTGGGAAATGAATATTAGGATAGTCCTGGGAGTTGAGAAGTTACTATATTGGATAGAGAAACCTCCTGGGCCCTGAGCCCGGAGTTGAGCAAATAGTAGAGCATGAGCTTTAGAAGACTCATCGTGATGATAACTTTAGTGCTCAACCTGTTATGCTTGCCGCAATGACTCCTTAATTTCGTCGTCAGAACTAAGGTTTAGATCTTTATACCATGATGTTGAAATTAAAGGATCTTCGTAGATCTAACCTTAGATCTTAGAAGTATGAATTGTAAAAGAAGCTTTTTCGCTCACGTATGTCAGAGGGTACATCTGTCGAGCACTAGGTTTCACAGATGATTGCTGACATTGAACAGCTAGGTTAGCTGGGCATTACCTACGAGGCCAAGACTTCCATAGATTTGATCTTACAGTCTCTGCCCGAACACTGGGGCGGGTTCGTCATGAATCAAGAGAAAACTCTTGGAGAGTTAATGGCCATGCTCAATAAGGCAGATCCAGAGCTTCCAAAAGTGCAAGAAGCGCAAGGCGCATCTTACTTCAATATCCCAGAAGGCCAAGGCTTGGCCGAAGGCTTCTAAGGGTATTAAGAAAAGGGCAAAGGCCAAATCGTCACATGCTTCTAGGAAGACAAAGAACATATCCAACACGTCTGCCTAAATTGTGGCAAACATGGTCACTGAAAGTGTGACTGCTGTATGGACAAGGCTGACATGAAGGATGTGAAAACGGGCAAGGCTCCGACTTCAGGTATATTTTTTATAAACATATCCACTACTAGTTTTAAAAATTGGATTTTTGATACGGGATGTGGTACATATATATATACTGATGTGCGGGATCTGCTGATTAGCAGGAGACTGGCTTCATATGAGATCTACCTGCGAGTCAGAAACGGGACGAGAGTTGCTATTTTAGCTGTGGGAACCTAAGTTTTGGAACTGCCCTTTGGGCATGTACTTAAATTAGGAAAGTGTTATGATGTACCTAGTTTGACTATAAATATTATCTCTATATCTAGTTTAACCCGTTGCGGGTATACCTTTATGTTCCAGAACACTGGGTGTTTTGTTTATATAGATGATATTGAGATATACACATTAGATGTGAATGATAGTATTTATATTTTGAATATATGTTAATCTCAAACATATAATATGACAAACAAATGGCTCAAACTGAATAAATCAGATGAGACTTATTTGTGGCATTGTTGTCTGGGACACATTAACAAGACTCGTATATCCACAGTTTCGAAGAGTGGATACTTGGACGGATTTGATCATAATTCAAATGACGTCTGCGAATCTTGTTTATTAGGCAAAATGCCTAAAATGCCTTTTAGCGGTAAGGGTGTACGTGCCACCGAGCTGTTAGCCCTCGTTCATGCTGACGTATATGGGCCCATGTCTAGCCAGGCTAGAAATAGTTATGATTACTTCGTAACCTTTACGAATGTTGCATCTTGTATTGGTTATGTGTTTCTTATGAAACATAAATCAAAAACTTTTGATAAATTCAAAGAGTTTCGACACGAAGTAGAAAAACAGAATGATAAAAGTATTAAGACATTTCGGTTGGACCGTAGTGGAAAATACTTGAGCAATAAGTTTCCCGATTACTTGAAAGAGTATGATATTCTTTCACAGTGGACTTCTCTCGGAACACCTCAATTGAGTGATGTGTCCGAACGAAGAAACTGAACTTTGTTGGACATGGTAAGGTTAATGATTAGTCTCACTGAGCTATCAATTTCCTACATGGGATACACATTGAACAGTGTCATACTTATTTTGATTAAGGTTCCAACAAAGTCTGTTGGACAGACTCCATATGAAATATGGACATGATAGAATCCGAGTTTCTCATTCCTGAAGATTTGGGGATGGTGGGCATATATTAAACGTTTGGATGATGCCAAACTAGAACCCAAATCGGATAAGTGCCTATTTGCAATTGGTTATCCCAGGGAAACCAATTCCACAACTCATAAGAGAACAAAGATATTTGTTGCTCTCCATGAGGTTTCCCTTTAAAATGAATTCTTATATGCAGTGGTAAGTGGGAGGAAAGTGTTAGTGTCCTAGACATGCCACATGATCTCTAAGCGTGATTCGTGTGTGAATATTCAAAGAAGTTACGGAAATACTTACAATGATAGGATGTTGAGATTTCAAAAATATTTTCATTTCGGAAGCTCCAAGCTTTGTGTTTGTGTTCCAAACTCAAGGAATTGGTTTCCCTATCACCTTGTTTGGCTCCTTGAAAGTGCTAGCTCAAAGGAAATTTTGCAACAAAACTTCAATAGGGAGAGGAGAAGCTCACATCAATGAGCTTTGAGAAGAAAGAAAGTGTGATATGAATAGAAACTAGTGCCACTTCCAAAGTTGACTTGCCTTTAAATATTGAGTTTGTGTGTTGGACTTGGTTTGAGTGTTTTAAAAGCAATCTAAGCTTTACTCAACCAATAACAACTTCCATCACTAGTCAAACTTGTTGATGTAAGTCAAGTGGGTCCCACCACTTTTAAATTCTAAATTTAAGTCGAACAACTCAACAAGTAACTTCGTTCGGGCCCAGGTTCGTTTAATTCCAAATTAAATGAATTTTCTGTTGCGACATAATTAAATCTAATTTAATTAAATAATTATGCCTCAAAAAATTATTACGAAAGTCGCTTACAAATTAAGTCTAAATTAATTTGTTCGCCCGAATTAAAATCCAATTTTAATTCCGCTTTGAAATCTAATTTCAATTAATATATCTAATATATTATTTAATCGATTAATTCCAAATTAATCGTTCTCTCTCTTCTATTTTAAATTTATCCCAGATAATTTCTTGCCGTAATTAATCCTAGATTAATTTTCTCTCTCTAATAATTAATCCTAGATTAATTTTCTCTCTCTAATAATTAATCCCAGATTAATTCTATTCGAGTCAAATGTCATCGGTGAATCTTTAGAAAGCGACCCATGAGATCCCTGGATATGTTGGCTGTAAATACGGTTATCGGACTATCCGAATACGTGCGTACCAGTACCACGTTCTTACCGATTTACAAGACATGGTTGGCTTCTATCAAAACATCGTGCCTACCCAATTCTCCAGAAATATTCTTTTAAGGAATACATAATCTTTATCAGGCGTAGTATAATAAGTATTGCGTATTACGATCCAGTATCGGATGTCACATGCTAGGCCTAGGGCTGGAATTGTGTCTGCCCCGTACGAAGCATATATCGGATCTCTGGAAACTAGTCTGTATAATCGGATAATCATGACCTAGTCATATTATCCCAATGACTGCAGTACTTAAGAGTACTAGTTTCATATCCTACGTGATCATCATCTCCATATGACTGAAGTGATACTTCCATCTTGACATCACACCCAATACACTACGATTCTCAGTATACCCAGAAGAGGCGAACACAGAACATGTTAAAGCCCCAGACGACCAAAACCAAAGCGTACTGATTGTCGCAAGTATTAGCGATGCAAGTCTCAGTTTAAGACTAAATTCACCTACCCTGATTCGGATTCCCATAGACACATAGTCATACAACCAATGGGATTCCGAGGGGTCTATCTAGAGCGAAGCTGTTCCTGTACCATCGGCAAACAGAACCTCCTATCACACTTGCATAAGTATCCAATACTTAAATATATGAGAACTATGCTGTTAAGCTTCCATAACGCGCACAAGTGCAATACTAGCCTATTCCGCATTATCGATGTCCAGTCTCGATAATACTAAGACTAGGTATATTTAATGATTAAACCTTTCCTGGATTAATACTGTCTCATATCTTATTATTCCGGTACTAATCATATGGACTTTTATCATTTATATATCTAAGTAATCCAATTACAGAATGATAAAAGAGCAATTTCCTATGTCACAAAGTTAATTTGTACAAAGAACACCATGTCTTTTACAAATAATGATGTTATAGGTCATAATTGTCCAACAATCTCCCACTTATCCTATAGCCAATCACTCGAGTGTCCAACACTTGAACTATATATGGGTCGCTCATGCTTTTGCTGAGATATCGCTTTCGTCAGCGGATATGCAAGGTTATCATCTGAAACGATCTTTTGATATTAACATCGCCATGATGTATGATCTCACGGATTAGATGAAATCATCGAAGTACATACTTGGATCATTGATGAGACCGTAATTGCTTAGCCTGCGCTGTAGCCTAGCTCAGTTGCTAACAGAACTACTCCTAATCCAATAAGGAATTTTATAGATCCAAAATGCTTCTTTTGCTTCCTCAGCCGCAGCAATATATTTCGCTTTTTTGTTGAATCAGCAACAATATCTTGCTTGGAAGATTTCCAGCTCAATGTTCTTGTTGTTCAAACAAAAATATGTACCCTTATTATGACTTATAGTCATCTTTATCCGTTTGGAAACTTGCATCGGTGATCCCAGTCACCTCAAGTTCTCAATCTCCATAAATTAAGAAAGCATCCATAGTTCCTCTAAGATACTTAAGGATGTTCTTAACATCAATCCAGTGACCATCACCTGGATCGGCCTGATTGTGACTCCACATGCTCAAAGCATATGAGACACTAGGTCGCGTACATGTCTTTCAATGAACAAGTTCTCAGAGAGTGCCAACAATTTTTAAATCTATCCCAGTAGATCCTTATTCCTAGAATAAAGGTTGCATCTCCCAAGTATTCCATGGAGAATTTTAATGAGAGCCAAGCTTTCATCGATTGTAATATGAGAATGTCATTGCTAAGAAGCAATACATCATCAACGAATAGGACAATCATTGTCAGTGCACTCCCACTAACCTTCTTATATACACAGGAATCATCTTCGTTTTTAATGAAACCATATACCATTATGATCTCATCAAAACGTTGGTTCCAAGAACATAATGATTGCTTCAATCCATAAATGGATCGAGTTAAATGGCAAACCTTGTTTGCATGTTTTGGCATCACAAAACTGTCAGGGTGTTGTAAACATCCTCCAAAAGGTTTCCGTTAAGGAAACCGGTTTTGACGTCCATCTGCCATATTTCATTATGAAATATGCAAAAATAGCAAGCATTATCTGAATGGATTTAATCATGGTGATAGGTAAAAGGTTTCGTCGTAATCGACATTATATTGATGACGATACCCTTTCGCTACAAGCCTAGCTTTGTACGTTTGTATGTTGCCATCCATGTTTGTCTTCACCATGAAGACTCATTTGCTACCAATAGGCAAAATGCCTTCTGGTACATCAACCAGTGTCCAAACTTGGTTGGTCTACATAGAATCCATTTCGGACTTCATGGCACTTTGCCATAAACCGGAGTCGATACCTTGTATCGTTTCCTCATACGTAGTCTGTTCGTCTTCCTCAATAAGATTGACATATACATGAGGTGAGATCAGAAACCCATACCTCTTAGGTTGTTTCCTGACTCTCTCCGACCTACGCGGTTATTGTGTATTAGAAGATTGTGGTACGAATTCATCCCTGATGAACTGTTCGTGTTCCGTTAAGGGATCGGTGCCAAGAATAGTATTACTCCGATTTTCATCGAGTTCTAATTTCCTCCCACTTACCATTGCATTTAGGTATTCCTCTTAGGAAAACCGCATGGAGAGCAACAAATATATTTGTTCTCTTGTGAGTTGTGGAATTAGTTTCCTTAGGATAACCAATTACAAATGGGCACTTATCCAATTTAGGTTGTAGTTTGGTATCATCCAAACATATGCCCAGCATTCCCAAATCTTCAGGAATGAGAAACCCGATTTCTTTCCTGTCCATATTTCATATGGACTCTGTCCAACAGACTTTGACAGAACCTTATTCAAAATAAGTATTGCATTGTTCAATGCGTATCCCGTGAAGGAAATTGGTAGATCAGTGCGACTCATCATTAACCTTACCATGTCCAACAAAGTTCGTTTTTCTGTACGGACACACCATTCAATTGAGGTATTCCGAGAGGAGTCCACTGTGAAAGAATACCATACTCTTTCAAGTAATCGAGAAACTTATTGCATAAGTATTTTCCACCACGGTAAAACCGTGATGTTTTAATACTTTTGCCGGTCTGTTTTTCTACTTCATGTCGAAACTCTTTGAATTTATCAAAAGTTTCCGATTTGTGTTTCATAAGATACACATAACCATAACGTGATGCAACATCCGTAAAGGTTACGAAGTATTTTTATAACCACCTCGAGCCTAGCTAGACATGGGCCCATATACGTCACCTTGAGCGAGGGGTAAATAGCTCGGTGGCATGTACACCATTTACCGTTAAAAGATGTTTTAGGCTATTTGCCTAATAAATAAGATTCGTAGACATCATATGATTTAGGATCAAATCTGTCCATGTATCCATTCTTCAAAAGAGTGGATATACGAGTCTTGTTAATACGTCATAGACGACAATGCCACAAATAAGTCTCATATGATTTACTCAGTTTCAGCTTTTGTTTGTCATGTTATATGTTTGAGATTCATTTATATTCGAAATATAAATATTGTTATTCACATCTAATGTGTATTTCTCAATATCAACAGAGAATACGTCCCCCCCCTATGACACCTTCAATCGACAACACAATCAACCTCATCTTTGGTGGGTCAAAAATAAGCGGCGTTTCTTATTTAACCATGAAGCGACATGCGAGAGAATCCACGGTCGAAACATCCTAGCCTACGAGGTTATTTGAGGATGTATTTACCAACCTGACCATCAGATTCACCAATGACAAGAGTTCAGGCCTGAGAAATCCATATCATAATGCTTTAATGATTTCCTTGCAAGTGGCTGATTTCATGATCAAGTGAGTGCTTGTAGACACCAGCTTCTTAGCCAACATAATCTTCACCACGGTTCTAACGGAAATTGGCATGGAATTAAACAAGATCAATTAGTCGTCAATAGTGCTGATTAGTTCTAGTGGGGAGCAAAAGTGCACATTATGAGACATCTCACTCCTAGTATAGGCTGAAGAGGTTAAAAGATGACAACGTTGTTGGTTTTAGAATGCCCCTCAGCCTAAAACATGATCGTATGTCGCCCGCAGATCCACAACATGAGGATAGTCTTGTCAACCTTCTATCAGGTAGTGAAATTCCCCACCAAATAACGGTCCATGAGATTAAGGGAGATCAACAGGCCTCAAGAAGTTACTACCATATGACCTTGAAGGCCATGTTCGCTTCAGTATAGTAAATACCAAATGGTCCTCGTAGAGCCAAGCCGGATCAGCCCAACATCGAAGAACTCAATGAGGTCCAGATCCACCCCCAACTGGTAGACCACAAAACACATATTGTAGCGAAGCTTGAGCCCAAGGTACATGAAAGATGATTAAATTCCTCAATGAGTGACATGACTGTTTTGTGTGGTCGTATGAAGACATGACCAGGATCAACCTTGAGATGATAACCCACGAGGTCCATGTGGACCCAGACTACCCTCAAGTGAAATAGAAGAGAAGGAAATTTACCTTTGAAATGAACCGAATCATCGACGAAGAAGTTCCATAGCTTTTAGAGAATTGAGCTATTAAAAAAGTCCAGTATCCTGATTGCCTAGCTAATGTCATGGTGGTTCGGAAGAAAAATAGGAAATTACGAGTCTGTATCATCTTCACGGATCTAAATAAGTCATGCTCAAATTATTCATTCCCTTTTCCCCACATTGATTCAATGGTTGATTCTACAGCAAGGCATGAGCTATTGAGCTTCATGGATGCCTGCTCTGGCTACAATCAGATCCTCATGTACCCAAATGATCAAGAGAAAATGACCACCATCACCAACAGATGGATCTATTACTACAAAATGATGCAATTCAAACTTATGAATGTGAGAGACACATATCAACACCTTGTCAACAAAATGTTTTCCCAGTAGATTTGGAAAACAATGGAGGTTTATATTGATGACATGTATGTGAAATCATTAAGGGCCGAGTAGCACCTAGAGCATTTGGGTTAGCCGTTTGACATTATAACGAAGTATGGCATGAAGCTGAATCCTACTAAGTGTGTTTTTGGCGTGTCATCGGGCAAGTTCCTAGGCTACATGGTCACTCAATGAGGAATAGAGACCAACCTGGATCAGATCAAGACCATCCTTAACATTCCCCCCCCCCCCACATGCCCCTAAAAAGTCATGTGACTGGCGGGTAGAGTGGCCGCTATGAGCAGATTTATTTCCAAGTCTACTGACAAATGTTTCTTATTCTTCTATGCTCTCAAAAATGCAAATGACTTTGAATAGACCACAGCCTATGAGGATGCCTTGGAAAAACTCAAGAAATACTTAACCATTCTACCATTCCTCTCCAAGACATTTGACCGTGAATGAATCTACATCTACTTAGGCATGTTCAAACAAGCAGTCAACATAGTTCTTGTGCGATAAGACAATGGGACACAACTCATGGTCTACTATGTAAGCAGAGTTTTACTAGATGCAGAAGTATGCTACACTAAAATAGAGAAGTTGGTGTTGGCCTTAGTAACGGCAGCCCGAAAGCTACGGCCATACTTCCAATGGCATCTGATCACCGTCTACACCACCAATCCTATGAGAAAAATCCTCCACAAACCCGAGCTCTCCGGAAGGCTAGTCAAGTGGGCAGTTGAACTAAGGGAGCATGATATAACTTACCAGCCTCGAACCGCAATCAAATCTCAAGCACTAATAGACTTCATGGTCGACTTCACCCCCAACCTGCAAGCCCAAGCTGACATAGAGATCCTATGTGCCAGCTGACGATAAATTGGTAACTCGCAGTGGATGGATCAAGTAATAAGTGAGGATATGAGGTACCGCTAAAGATGACCTACTACAATAAGCAGTCAAGTGTGGCTTCAAGGTCACCGACAATGAATCTAAGTACAAAGCACTAATTCTTAGTCTAATCTTAGCCAAGGACCTTGGAGTTAGGAAAATTGAAGTCTAATCAGATTTCCAACTCATCATCTACCAACTCCAAGGGACATATCAAACAAGAGACTCACAGATGGCCTCATACTTAAGGAAGGCGAAGGAGCTTCATGTGACATTTAAGGAGTTCACAATTTCACAGGTTCCTAGAGTTGAGAACTCTCATACGGCACCCTTACTACTATCGGTTCGACTATGTAATGAGACAAACCCCAATCTATCTCGTGGTTTATTTACAATGGCCAACCATTTGGAAAGAGGAATCTACATACGTCGCATCGGTCAACCCAGTTGTCTCTTTGATGAATCAATTTGTCAAGTATCTAAAAGATGGTTTTCTCCCAAATGACAAAATTGATGCTCGAAAGATCTAATGCCAAGCAACAAGGTTTACTTTGAATAATAACCAACTCCTAAAAAGGTCTTATTTTGGGCCTTGCCTAAAATGCTTTACTCCCGAAGAGGCCCAATACGTGCTAGCTGAGTTGTAGAAAAGAAAGTATGGAAACAACTCTGGATGAAGAAGCTTGGCATACCAAGCCCACACTGCAGGATGTTACTGGCCCATCATGCCAACTGACTCAGTAGACTTTGCTCGACAATGTGAAAAATGTCAAAGGTTTGCTTCAGTCTCATACTTGCCGCCATAGAAGCTCAACCATATCTTTCCTCGTAGCCATTAATGAAGTGGGGCATGAGCATCATGGGCAAGCTTCAAATGGTCTTAGGCCGACGAGTCTATAAGTTCGCACTCACTGATTCCAAGTGGATCGAAGATGAGGCCTTCACTAGGGTAAGAAACCAAGAAGTTCAAACATTCATCTATAAGAACATCATTTGTCGATTCGGAATGCCAATGGAGATTGTCACTGATAACGACTATCAGTTCATCAGCCATCGCTTCCAAGACTTCTGTAGAAATTAGCGAATCAAGTGAAGCTTCTCAACTCCATGTTTCCCCCAAGTAAGCTGACAAGTCGAGTATTCCAATAGACCTTTATTAGTACTTTGAAGAAGTGAATGAAGAAAGCTAAGAGAGCTCCTTAGGGTACTCTAGTCTTATCGAATGGAGAGACTCCATTCTCACTGGCCTTTGGAACTGAGGTAGTTATTCCTGCCGAATTAAGCGTCACATCCCCACGTTACCAGTTGCTCGAAGAAGAATCCAATAGGCATCTCATAAATTATAGCCTCGACCCGGTTGATGGGTTAAGGGAACATGCCTTGGTATGACTTGCCGCCCACTAGCAAATGATAGCCAAGCATTTCAACAAGAATGTGAGATATCAAACTTTCAAAGAATAAGATTGGGTCTTACATAAGGTGTTCCAAAACACTAAGGAGATTGGAGATGGAAAGATTGGGCTCACTTGGGAAGTGTTAGGGTTGGTGCTCAGAGTGCCAATCTGAATTGTATTTATGTCCGATTCATGAATACAAACAATTCATTTTTCCATAATATTACTTATTTATGGTAGTACTACTTGCTTTTATAAACATATTCGATCTAATTACGATTAGATTGAAACTAAATAGGATTTAGTGATATGTATATATTAGACAAATACCTGATAATATATAATGTAGTGCACAGTTACAAAATAGTTTGTAATTGACATTGGGAAGTGTCACTACTAGAAGTATATTATCAAATAAAATTTCTGGTCAAGATTTACTAACACGGGTCGGTTAGTAAAATCCGCTAAGACCAATACATATCGTATATCGAGACTTAGTCCGATGATTTATCCCAATGAACCATGAGTCTGGGGAGATTCATATAGACGTGTA
Source organism: Zanthoxylum bungeanum (assembly GCA_019454045.1). Classification (NCBI taxonomy): domain Eukaryota; kingdom Viridiplantae; phylum Streptophyta; class Magnoliopsida; order Sapindales; family Rutaceae; genus Zanthoxylum; species Zanthoxylum bungeanum. The sequence goes on from SKCR01024328.1 coordinate 17,642, forward strand.
GGTGTTTATATTGGATAAACACTGAACGACTCACCGAAGATTTCCTAATAGATGATACACCAACGTTAATAGGAATCTTCTCGAGTCAAGTGAGCATAGTGGTCATTCGACTTGAGATACCACTGTGGATGTATGAGGTATCCTACACACTTTGATGGCAATCACGTCACCGATCTATTTAGATCAGACCTTCACCTGTTCGTTGGGTGTGGTCTAATCCTCAGGATAACCTGTGCGTATTAAGATAAGATCCGTCAATTTCTGTGAACAGAGCATAGGTATTCAATATGGAATTAGCAATCTGTTAAATCCATGGGCCCGTTGTACACTTTAAAAGTAAGTTCTAAGTGTTATTAAGAGATTGCTAATAGAATCGTCGACGGGATTATACCTATAGAGATTTGATGTTTTTATCTATATCTCTGGAATAATCTGAATACTTGTGATGGAGGAATTATACGTATGCGATGACCTCGACCTGTATGATTCAGCGAGTTTATCTGTGGTCGTCATAATTTACGGGTGGTTAGATTATAGACACGAAATTAGATTTCGTGACAGATATGCATGAATCTAGAGAGTCTCACTAATGAAACATACTCGTAGAGCACTAGGGCAATTATTATAAATAATATTGATTATTTATAAATCGTTTAACGCTTAAACGAAAAGATACATGCATGGGGCTATTCGGTCATTCCCAAGTTAATATGTATTTGGATTAAATACTTGATTTTATTAAATACACATTAATTTTTTGGTCAAATAAAGTATTTGACACATGTTCCAAATATATGTATTATGGAATATTTAAAGTAAATATGATACATGTATTTATATATTTGTATTAAGTAATTATCTAATTATTTAATTGTTAAATAATTAGAATAATTAAATACATTTATCTTTATCATCATTATGCTTTTAAATGGAAAAATATGATTGGTGCACATGTATTTCATTTTTTAGAAAATGTAGCGAAATTGAATTTGGCTTCTTTAATATTGATTAAAAATTACCAAATTTTTATATCCAAAAATGCCCAATTTCGTTCCTAACCCTACATATATAAGGGTTTCATTTTTCATTTGCAACTTTGTGTGTTAAGCTTCCAAAAATATTACAAAAGAGAGTTGAGAGAAAAAGGTGAAGAAAAGAAGAAAATTTGAAGAAAACTTAAAGTTTTGTAAGTTTTTTCAATTCCTTTTCAACTAGAAAAAATATTTCTAGGGTTCCAAGCTTTAAGATATAATGTTTGGTTGTTTCTCTACTCTTTTAGTTTTGTAATATGATGGTTGGAAGCATGAATGAAAGATGTATGCATGTATATAAACAAAGTTTGCTTATTAATGGTTAATAAGCACACTTTTGGTCATTAGATGATTTGGTTGCCATTCTAGAGTTTCTTAGCCACTCATAAATGACCTAGAATTGTTCTTGAGTTGTTTCATGGTGGTGAGACTTGTTTGGTGTGGTAAAGATTGAATTAAAGTATTGAATTTGTTTAATTTGGTGTAATTTGTCAATTTATGGAAATTATAAAATTAGGGTTCATAACCCTTTCCAAATTTGGGGCTTTTCATATATGTGTTGTAATTTGATGTATATATGATTTATATTAAATTTGGGATTGATTGGATTTGATCTTGACATGTTTTGAACTAAAAATGACCAAATTGCAAATCTTGGAAAATTAAGGGACCTCTCGGCAATTTGGGAAAAATTGTTTTCTTGAATTGCAATTTGTTTTTCATGTATAAGACATGTATAAATCATTTTGGTAGTGATTTTGAATCACCTAATTATGTATTTGACAAATTAGGACTAAAATGATCAAAATATAAAATTTAGGGGCATTTGCGTAATTACTGAAAAATCTGGAAAATTTTTCAGATTTCTGTTTTAATCTAATTACGATTACATTGAAACTAAATAGGATTTAGTGATATGTATATATTAGACAAAGACTCAATAATATATAATGTAGTGCACAGTTACAAAGTAGTTTGTAATTGACATTGGGAAGTTTCACTACTAGAAGTATATTATCAAATAAAGTTCCTGGTCAAGATTTACTAACACGGGTCAGTTAGTAAAATCCGATGAGACCAGTACACGTCGTATATCGAGACTTGGTCCAATGATTTATCCCAATGAACCATGAGTCTTGGGAAACTCGTATGGACGTGTAGGTGTTTATATTGGATAAACACTGAACGACTCATCGAAGATTTCCTTATAGATGGTACACCAACGTCAATAGGAATCTTCTCGGTCAAGTGAGCATAGTGGTCCTTCGACTTAAGATACAATTGTGGATGTATGAGGTATCCTCCACACTTTGATGGCAGTCACATCACGATCTATTTAGATCAGACTTCCACATGTTTTAGGTGTAGACTGATCCTCAGGATATCCTGTGCGTATCAAGATAGGATCCCTCAATTCTGTGTACAGAGCATAGGTATTCAATATGGAATTAGCAATCTGTTAAATCCATGGGCCCCTGGTACACGGTAGAAGTAAGTTCTAAGTGTTATTAAGAGATTGCTAATGGAATCGTCGACGGGATTATACCTATAGAGATTTGACGTTTTATATTTATATCTCTGGAATAATCTGAATACCTGTGACGGAATGATTATATGTATGTGATGACCTCGACCTCTATGATTCAGCGAGTTTATCTGTGGTCGTCATAATTTATGGGTGGGTAGATTATGGACACGAAATTAGATTTTGTGACGGATATGCCTGAATCTAGAGAGTCTCACTAATGAAACATACTCGTAGAGCACTAGGGCAATTATTATAAATAATATTGATTATTTATAAATCGTTTAAAGGTTAAACGAAAAGATACATGCATAGGGGCTATTCGGTCATTCCCAAGTTAATGTGTATTTGGATTAAATACTTGATTTTATTAAATACACATTAATTTTTTGGTCAAATAAAGTATTTGACACATGTTCCAAATATATGTATTATGGAATATTTAAAGTAAATATGATACATGTATTTATATATTTGTATTAAGTAATTATCTAATTATTTAATTGTTAAATAATTAGAATAATTAAATACATTTATCTTTATCCTCATTATGCTTTTAAATGGAAAAATATGATTGGTGCACATGTATTTTACTTCTTAGAAAATGTAGCGAAATTGAATTTGGCTTCTTTAATATTGATTAAAAATTACCAAATTTTTATTTTCAAAAATGACCAATTTCGTTCCTAACCCTACATATATAAGGGTTTCATTTTTCATTTGCAACTTTGTGTGTTAAGCTTCCAAAAATATTACAAAAGAGAGTTGAGAGAAAAAAAGATTTGAAGAAAACTTAAATTTATGTAAGTTTTTTCAATTCCTTTTCAACTAGAAAAATGTTTCTAGGGTTCCAAGCTTTAACATATGATATTTGGTTGTTTCTCTACTCTTTTAGTTTTGTAATAGATGGTTGGAAGTATGAATGAAAGATGTATGCATGTATATAAACAAAGTTTGCTTATTAATGGTTAATAAACACACTTTTGGTCATTAGATGATTTGGTTGTCATTCTAGAGTTGCTTAACTACTCATAAATGACCTAGAATTGTTCTTGAGTTGTTTCATGGTGGTGAGACTTGTTTGGTGTGGTGATGATTGAATTAAAGTATTGAATTTGTTTAATTTGGTGTAATTTGTCAATTTATGGAAATTGTAAAATTAGGGTTCATAACCCTTTACAAATTTGGGGCTTTTCACATATGTGTTGTAATTTTATGTATATATGATGTATATTAAATTTGGGATTGATTGGATTTGATCTTGACATGTTTTGAACTAAAAAGTACCAAATTGCAAATCCTGAAAAATTAAGGGACCTCTCGGCAATTTGGGAAAAATTGTTATCTTGAATTGCAATTTATATTTTCATGTATAAGACATGTATAAATATTTTTGGTAGTGATTTGGAATCACCTAATTATGTATTTGACAAATTAGGACTAAAATGATCAAAATGCAAAGTTTAGGGGCCTTTCCGTAATTACTGAAAAACTCAGATTTCTGTTTTAATGTTTATTTGATGTAAAAATAATTTTGGTTGTGATTGAAATCACCTAAGCTTGTTTTGAACAACTTAGGACTAAAATGATTAAAATGGAAAGTTTTGGGGTTGTATGGTAATTTACTGAAATTATGATTTCTGGATTAAAAATTTTTGTTTTTGAGTATTTAGTGATTAAAATAAATAAGTTTCTTTTAATTACCAAGAAAAATTAAAGAAATGGGAAGAATTTGATTTTCCTACATTCCGCTGCGTAACCCGGGTAGTTTGCCCAAAACCCTAACAGGAAGGCCATACAGCGTTGCAAAGGTCATTGGGCAAGGAACATACAAGTTGACAACGGAGTACGGAAAGCCCATTCAAAACAGCTAGAACATAGTACATCTCAAGCGATATTGCAGGTAGTCCTAACAGACTATGAGTCAAAGACTATCCACACGATTAGGGACTGCTTGTAGAGTTTTTTACTTAGAATTGTTTACATTGAAGTTTGTATTGTTTTCAGACTCAAGACTTATGGAAAACTCCCCAATACATTGAAGTTATTCAATTACATTTCTCTCAAATACATTCAAGTAATCAATACTTATATTTCACTTATGCATAAGTCTTGAATCAACTAGTTTGTAATACATTCATGATTATGATCAATCCATTTATGACCATCTAGTAGATAAAATGAATTTCTTCAGTTAACGTATATTATAAGATATTCATTTTTATCTACGTCCAGTCATATATGATCACATCATACAAGGTGCCTCTATTCTCATGTCACTACATGAACGATCATCATCATTTACTTGGTCCGGATCTTGTAGTCGATCCTATCGGAAAATAAGTCAATCTAACTTCAATCGAAATAGGGAATATATACTTCAGCTTCTTCTCCCTCATCATTTACTTGGTCACTCGACTAGTTGGGTTCTTCGTAAGGATATTTGTCTGCTTGCTAGTACAATGGGTCCCGCTCGACTCCCCTAGTGCTAGTAATGTCCTAAGAGGCTTTACGTCTTTAGGCACTCTTAAGGGTGGCCCAGTCACTTCAAGTATCCTTAGCTAAGTTGAAGATCCACTCGACCATTCAATATCACCCTCGCTTTCAACCAACCTAGATGAGGAACTAGTCCTAATTGGGGATTCAACATACATCTCTAAAGGGGTGTCATTAGACTCCATACTACTCTCACTCGACATAATTCCAAACGATGGTATTCCTAACAAATAAATAAGTCATCAATGTCTCTACGCCTTATAGATCAAACAACGGCCAAATTTCACAAACAAGATTCTTCCTTACACTACGCAACCCTAAAGATCAAATTACTAAAGTAAATTAGAATATGATGAATCTACTCTATGAACAATTTGAAGGAACTAAAGAACAAAATAGGGAAGTGAATAATACCTTGGAGATAATGTTAGCTCTTCCAACTTGCAAAACAAGAGGATTTTAAGAATACGAGCAAATGAGCCTCCAAACCCCATTTATGCCCATCATCTGTTGGCGCCTAATTTTCCCTCCTAAAAACCTCATCGAAACAAACGCTAAGGTTGCAATTGTGAACCATCAAATAGAGGCCCATGACCCATAAAGGCTCATCTCTTAAATCCATCTCATGAAGCCTAATTAGGCTCAACGCGGAAGTAAGGGAAAACCTTACCGTCACCTAGGAACATCCTACCCACACAAAAAGAAGAATGTTGAGCTCGTTTGGGATAGGTTAACACTCCAAATCTTGGACCAAGATCAGAAATGACCATGCTCTCCAGACATCATATGAATACAGTTTTTGACTTCCAATAAATCCAGTCGATAGAAAGGCACCGTCCATCTATGACATCTTCTCCAAACGGTATGGAATGAATGAAACTTTTCTCAATCGACCTGGAAGGCCATCCGATGACTTTGAATAACTTTCCTTTGGTCCAGAAGATCTGAAAAAACAACCATATACTCTAGACGAACGATATGTATTGATCGTCATCACTCTAGACAACATCAACGGACCTTCATCTGGTCTAGAAAATATGAATATATATATGTCTGATCTAGACAACATGGCATGGTCTTTGCTCTAACAGACACCCAGGGAACACCAACTGCTTCAGCAGATATAATTTTAAAATGACATATATAAGAATTTATTCTTTATATAACAAATCATGTTTGTAAATACATTATCAAGAATAATATTATACGACGTGGTAGTTCTAGTCGACGTGGCTATTCCGATTGACGGAATGAAATCAACTGGCATCATCCCTTTAATGGCATCATGACTCTAGTCGACTTCAGTCGAATAGCCCATTTAAAGTTGAAGACATGGACCTTCATCTGGTGCAGACAACGTTGAAGACTCGTATATCTATTTTTCAGGTCTAGTCGACAAAAGATTATCCCGGACCTTCATCTGGTCCAATCGACGGATAAATTTTCCAAATCCCTTGCTGGGTCAGGTTGAAGACTTTGACCTTCATCTGATTCAGACGATGTTGAAGACTCCTCTAGACCTTCTTCAGGTCTAGTCGATAAAAGATTATCCTGGACTTTTATCTGGTCTAGTTGACGAGAACATTCCTCAAGACCCTTATCGCGTCAGGTTAAAGACTTAGATTTTCATATAGTATAGATAATGTTGAAGACTCTATTGGACCTTCTTCAGGTCTATTCGACTTGAGATTATCTTGAATCTTCATCTGGTCTAGCGACAGGAATATTCCCCAAGACCCTCGTCAGGTCAGGTTTAAGACCTGGGCCTTTTTCTGGTCTAGTGTCGGGAATATTCTTATGACCCTCGTCAGGTCAGGTTGAAGACTTGAACTATTCGTTCGGTCCAGATGACATAGTAGAATCCCCTGGACCATCATCTGGTCTAGTTAACTGAAGATTATCTTGGACCTTTATCTTCTCCAGTCGACATGATATTTCCTATGACCTTCTTTAGGTCAGGTTAACTCATGGACCTTCTTTTGGTCCAGACGATGTTGAACAATCCTTATGACCTTCGTCGGGTTAGAGAATCTAACGGACCATCATCTGGTCAAGTCAACCTTAAAGACTCTTGGACCTTCGACCGATCCAATCAATGTAGTATAACCTTCATTTTGTCTAAATATTATCAGTACTTCAAACAAAATGTGGACCTCATATGACATACTCGTTGATTATTCTCCAAACCAGATACTCATTGACTTAAAGAGTATGGGACAAACTGTATAGGCCAAATTTAGGCTAAGGACCTAAACTTCATTGTATCTCAGACGACACTTGGGTCCATACGATAAACTCTTATAAGACCATGTCTCATGGCCTTTATCTGGCTCTACTAGTATTGTGGGCTTCCAATAAGGCCCAAGTAGTATGGGATCCAATTTTCAGAGTCCCACTTGACATGGTCACTCTGGTCGACATTGATCTCATACGACATCAAGTCTATTGGGTTAGATATGCTCGAATGTAATGCTAACAGCAGCCCTGAGCCTATATGCGGGACTCACACATAGGGCCCACGAGCCCATACACCACAAAGGAAGAGGCACATATGGCCTAAAAGCTTTCAGGAGCCCACGTGACTCAAAAGGTCTCCTGCAGACCCTAATCATGCTATTTAATGTCTCAACCGAAAACGTATGAGTAATGTCCCAGTCACTATTGTCCCATATTACGTAATGTCCAAGTAGACATCATCCGCCAGTCTACACACAATAAATTTCTTCTTAATAAGGAAACTAAGTATTGTGATCGAGACAAACTGCCTATAAATATGTGGTATAATCCAAGTACAATAGGGATTACTCTTAATCCTGAATATCTAGGCACTCTTAATTCAGTCATACTCTACTACCCTTTCATTAATAGGATCAGAATATGAAACTTTCAATAAATCCTAAACCGACTAAATGGGCTATTGCACAGTCTATAAAAGAAGAGGGGGTCCAAGAGATTAATTCATTCAAGCTTTGGCTCGCATACTCAAGTTCTCAAAGCACACATAACTCATTAATCATCAGCATAATGTCCTCATGACAATTTACGAAGATCAAGGTAACCCTTAGCCTTGTTTTTCCCTTTCTTTTATCTCGTCTTCGTCACTGACATGAGCGTCAGAGTGCTTACGGCATCTACCACACTGGTGGGCAGTTACTCCACGTTTAATTTGCCTTTATTTTGTAGGATTGCTAGTGCCCCCATCATATAAATTCTCGATTGTAGGCCGAAGGTGAAATTCAACGTCTACACATTCATGGTTGCCAATGTGTTTAAGCGAGAGAATCTGGTCAAAAACAAGCTTATAATTGAGTATCTCTAGCTAATAAATGTCGACTGACTACTAGAGCAGTACATTCTGGCTAAAAATGGATGGTAAAATTTAGATCCAAATCTAATTTTAATTTATTCAAATATGGATTTGATTTCACAGATCAAAAAAAAAATATAGGGCTCTCAATAATATAAATATATTTTTTTTAAAAAATCAGGATTCAAATTTTCTTTCCTTATATTTATTTTTTAAATTTCAGATCAAAATTAAATTTATAGATTGTTTTAAAAAAAAAATCCAGAACTGGTATCTTGATTCACTTGGATCTGAATCTCAGCGAGTCTGAAAATCTCATACCCGGATCTGGATTTTTTAATTCTGAGTATTTATATTTTTTTTTAAATTGAATTTTTCAAATATTTACATATCTGAATATATATTTTTATCCTCCTACTTAGGTTTTGAGACCGGGGATGTATGTAATTATAAGAAATTGACCAAATTTAACTAGGGGTGGCAAAACGAATCAACGAATCGAATTTGTATCAAATCGTAAACGAATCGAATCGAAATATGATGGATTCGTATTCGATTCGTTGATTAAATGAATCCTAATATCATGATTCGTATTCGATTCGTTTATTAAACGAATCGAATACGAATATTCGTTTAGTCATGATATTATTTAATATCATAATTTACTATAGTTGATTTACATTAATTCTTCATAAATATATACATATAAAATATGTAATTAATATATTTATTAAAAATATCTCACCAAATATTGAAAATATTTTTTTTTCTATGGTAATTAGCCATAATTTCTAGAATCTTAATTGAAAAATAATAATAACTAGTAAAAAAATAATAAAACGAATCCTAAACGAATAAACGAATCCATGAGCTTAAATTCGTATTTGATTCGTTCAATATACTAATCGAATCAAATTGACCCATTTATTAAACTAATCCATTTTTCCAAACCCGTACTCGCTTTAAAGCGAATCGAATCGAACGAATAAACGAATCGTGACCCAAATTGCCAACCCTAAATTTAACTAGAGTGAGACCTTTTGGGTGGGTGTCACGGGCCAAACTTTGGTGTCACCAAGTTGGGTCCGTGCGGCACTTGTTAACGTTGTGTTTAACAAGTCAGCCTATGATTGACCCTGCAAGGTCGTACCCATGGTTAGCCATCTATATAATGTGAACATTATTAGGCAACAAAGTAGAGTATACATCAATAAGCACACATCTACGGGGCACATGATAAGGAAACACATATTAGAAATATTGCATACACATTCAAGCATCACATTTGGACAAAGCAATTGGAAATCAAAAGGAAGCATGTTTCATTAAGCAAGCCAACTAAGGGCGAGGGAGTACACAGCTTAAGCCCCTAGTATGCTGGTGGCCAAGCCCTTCTATGGTGGCCGAGTCCCTTCTAAGGTGCCCGTGTCACCCCCCTAAAGAGGTTTTAAAGACATTGCACAAGTGACACTAGGAAACACACATGATGTTTGAGTTGTCACCCCCCTAAAATAGAAAATAAAATAAAATAAGAAAAATACAAAAATGCACCCTAGCACCACACGCAAGCAGCCATGGGCAAGACATGGGCCCTGGTCAAGCTTGGAGTGTAGGTGTGTTACATCTTCCCCCACTAAATCTGCCGATGCCCTCGTCGACACATCTGAACTGCTCCTCCTCTGTTCTTCACCTCGGTGCTGACAGACTTGAAAGTCTTCACTCTTCTGCTTTGGTTGGTGCAGGTCTTCGGCTCTCTCGTCTCGACGCTGAAGGGTTGTAAAGTCTTCGATCTTCTACTTAAACTGTTGCAGGTCTTTGGCTCTCTTCCAACTAGTCTCTTCATCTCCCAGGTCTCTCCACTTCACTAGGAACTCTTTTCCATGTCGCTGGTCCCTGGTCACATCCTTTTCTGCCAAAATCTCCTCAACTTCCCTCGTGGCTCTCTTCCTAGTTGGTTCTTCAATCTCTGGTCTTCGTGATTGGTTACGGGTTGCATCACCGCTATCTGCATGAAAATGTCTCAACTTGCTGACATGAAAAACTGGGTGCATCTTCATCCACGCTGGAGTCTCGACTTTGTAGGAAGCTTTTCCCACCTTATTAAGAATGGCAACCGGCCCTTCATACTTCCTCACCAATCTCTTGTCTCTGTTCCCTCTGAACCGCATTTGCTCTGGATTTAACTTGATCAACATCAAATCTTCAGGTTGGAATTCTAGGGGTCTTCTATGCTGATCTGCCCACTTCTTCATCCTCGCGGAGGCTTTCTCCAAGTATGCTCGAGCAATTTCTGCATTGGTTCTCCATTCCTTCGTGAAATTGAAAGCTCGTAGACTCTTCCCTGTATACTCTGTCACTGTGTGTGGGAGTAGAGGTTGTTGACCCATCACAATTTCAAAAGGAGTTTTATTGGTGGCGGAGCTCTTCTGAGAGTTGAAGCAAAATTGGGCAACATCAAGAAGTTGTGCCCAATTCCTCTGGTTGGCACTAACAAAGTGGCGTAAATACTCTTTAACATCCCATTGAATCTCTCTGTCTGCCCATTAGTCTCATGGTGGTAACTTGTTGACATGTTCAGTTGGGAACCAAGTAGTTTGAAGAGTTCAGACCAGAAGGTTCCTACAAATCTCTGATCTCGATCACTCACAATTTGTCTAGGCACGCCCCAATACTTCACCAAATGTTTGAAGAATAATTTCGCAGTTTCTTCTGCCTTTCAGTACTTAGGTGCTGGTATGAATGTCGCATATTTGGAGAACCTATCAATAATTACCAAGATGTTGGTTAGTTCACCAATTTTTGGAAGGTTGGTTATGAAGTCAAGAGAGACGTTCTCCCATGGCCTGTTGGGGACACTCAATGGTTCCAATAACCCAGGAGTCTTCAACTTCTCTACTTTATCCTGCTGGCAAATAAGGCAAGTCTTAGTGTACTCGTCACATCATCCCGCATCTGTGGCCAATAGTATCCTTGTTTTAGTAATGCATGAGTCCTCTGCCAACCCGGGTGGCCGGCCCACAATGTATCATGACATTCTTTCATGAGAATCCTCAGTAGGTTTTCTATTTTCGAAATATACAAACGGTTTCCTTTCGTCCACAAAAGTCCGTCTTCGAACCAGAAACGACGAGCCTTGCCCTCACTGACTAACTTCAGAAGTGCTTTAGAGCATGGTCTTTTTCCAAGTTGTTTCGGATGAGTTCTCTGATGGGTGTAGAGAATGTGCTGAAAGACATGTTGGTTAACGCATTTAAGTGAATAAGTTCGGACTTTCGACTTAAAGCGTTTGCCACCTGATTCAAGCATCATGCTTTATGCTCAAAATGAAAGTCGAATTCGGCTAAAAAATCCTGCCATCGAGCCTGTTTCGAAGTAAGCTTTGGTTGAGTGAGGAAATAACTTACTACAGAGTTATCTGTTTTCACCACAAATCTCGACCCAATGAGGTAATGTCTCCACACCCACAGACAATGTATCACAGCCAATAGCTCTTTTTCCTGTGATGTATATCATTGCTCTTCTTCGGAAAGCTTACGACTCTCATAGGCAATATGATGGCCTTCATATAGCAACACCCCTCCAAGTGCAAAGTCGGAAGCATCTATCTGAACTTCAAATGGTTTGGCAATATCTGGGAGGATGAGTACTGGGTCTTCTATCATCGCTTCTTTTAAGATCTCAAAGGCTTCTTTGCACACATCGGTCCATTCCCATGTCACTTCTTTCTTCAATAGTTCCGTCAGGGGTATTGCCTTCTTGGAGTATCCCCTTACGAATCTCCTATAGTAGTTGGTAAGCCCAAGGAATGACCGCAATTCTCGGACATTGGTTGGGGTGCTCCACTCGTGAATTGCTCGTACTTTCTCCATATCAATTCGGATATGACCCTTCTCTATAATGTGGCCGAAGAATCTGATGCGTTCTTAGGCGAATGCGCACTTTTCCTTCTTCACAAATAGTCTATTATCCTTCAATTTCTGGAATACCAGGGTAAGATGTCTTTTGTGTTCCTCCAAGGTGGTAATATAGACTACAATGTCATCCAGGTAAACCACCACAAATTTGTCGAGGTATTCATGGAAGACTTCATTCATCAATGAGCAAAATGTTGCAGGGGCATTAGTCAGCCCAAACGGCATCACCAAGAACTCAAATGCTCCATATCGAGTAACACAAGTCGTCTTCGATTCATCCCCTTCGGCGATTCTCACTTGATAATAACCTAAACGTAAGTCTAGCTTCGTAAAGTATCTTGCCCCACTCAACTGATCGAACAAATCTGCTATAAGGGGAATGGGGTAGGTGTTTCGCACTGTCAACTTGTTTAGAGCCCTATAGTCAATACACAACCTCAAACTTCCATCTCATTTCTTCTGAAATAAGACGGGGGCTCCGAATGGGGCCTTCGAAGGTCTGATGAAGCCTGCCTCCAACAGTTCATCTAGTTGCTTGCGAAGTTCTGCTAATTCTGGTGGAGCCATTCGATAAGGTGCTATTGCCGGGGGTTTTGCTGAATGAACTAATTCGATTTGGTGATCGATGGACCTCCTCGGAGGTAAGACCCTGGGAAGCTGGTCAGGCATCACTTCTGTAAATTCTTCTAACACCTTGTTGATCTCGGGTGCAGGGGTTTCTTCTCTCCCTTCTCCAATTAACGTAGGGATGGCAATGAATGTCGGTTCCCGTCTCTTGATCCCCTTCTTAAACTGGATTGCGGATAAAAATTTCCCCTCCGTGGGAGGTTTTACCTTTGCTGGTACTACTGCAGGTTTCTCCCCCATGATCAACAAGCTCCCTGGAGCTGGGACCGGGATGGCCCCCTTGTCGAGCAGGAATTCCATTCCTAGAACAATATCAAAGTCATCCATTTGGACCGCTACAAGGTCAGTTTGACCTTCCCACGTGCCGATCTTCACTCTTACTTGCCTCGCTAACCCACTTGTGGGTAGCGCTTGTGAATTGACAGCTTTCATACGATCCGTGTCCTGCTCTAACTTGAGCCCCAGACGCTTCGCTTCAGCGGTAGAAATAAAGTTATGGGTTGCCCCCGTGTCCACCATAACACTTTTCGCCGCAACCCCATTAATCAACGCATCAACAAACATAAGGCATTTTTCTCGAGACCCTTAGAGTTTCTGGCTGTTTGTTTAGGGCGTTGAGCATCCTCAATGCCACCATTCGGCCAGATTCTTCCTTTTCGGGTTCTTTTCAGCCGTACGTCGTCGTTCTTCCTCTTCTTCTTGTGCCAAGAGGGCCGTCATTCTAGATTTCTTAGGGCACTCCATAGCTCGATGTGGCCCATCACAAATCCAACAACTTAAGGGCTTTTTCCCATTTGGAGGACCATTCTGAGGTGCCGGCCATTTAAAGTTTGAGGAACTTGACTCCACTCTCTTGTCCGCTCCCCCACTTCTTTCATTGCTCCAATTTCTGGGCTTCTTATTCCCACTGTCATTATTAGTAGGTGTCGGCAGAGGTCTCTTGGATGGAGGTCCCTCAAGGGAGTAATCTGTTAGTTGCTTCGCAGCACCTTGTGCGGAAGGCAAGTCCTTTACCCATTGCCTCTGTAACTCTGTTCTGGCCCAAGGCTTCAACCCCTCTATAAAATAGAAGAGTTTGTCTTGCTCGGACATGTCTCGAATATCCAGCATCAATCCGGAGAACTTCCTCACATATTCCCGGATGGAGCCTGTATGCTTCAGTTCCCGTAATTGTCGTCGAGCCATGTAAGCCACATTTCCTTGTAGGAATTGGGTTTTTAGCTCACGCTTTAAATCCTCCCAATTGTTAACGGCGCATCGACCTTCTTGAATTTCTATGTGTTTTGCCCTCCACCATGACTTCGCATCTCCAGACAAGTACATCAAGGTTATTGAGACCTTGTCCCCTTCCACTTCTATTCGTGAAGCTTTGAAGTACTGCTCCATGTCAAAGAGAAAGTTTTTGAGGGCTTGTGCGTCTCTAACACCTTCATATACTCTAGGTTCTGGGATTTTGGACCTCTTCTGCTCCGGGTTCTGAGTAGTCGTGGGCAAGTTAGAGACAGGGAGGGCGGTGAGGTTCACCCTTACGCTCAACTCGGCCAACTGCTCTTTCAAGGAGCCCACGGCATCTTGCCAATTATTGGCATCTCCCCCTTCTCGTGGGGCACTAGTGCTAGCACTCGTTGCTTGAGTCTCTAGGGTACTTACCCTGGTTGTCAGGGCCTCTAGTACCTTGATAGTTTGTCTGAGATTTTCGACATCTGAAGTTTTGTTCGTGAGTGTTGTGATGTAGCCATCAATATCCACTATTTTTTTCTCGACAGCATCCAAGCGCGTTTTTGAGGAGGGCCTCGTAGCCATTTTACCATACAACCTTGAACCACGCTCTCATACCAACTGTCACAGGCCAAACTTTGGTGTCACCAAGTTGGGTCCGTGCGGCACTTGTTAACGTTGTGCCTAACAAGTCAGCCTAGGATTGACCCTGCAAGGTCGTACCCATGGTTAGCCATCTATATAATGTGAACATTATTAGGCAACAAAGTAGAACATACATCGATAAGCACACATCTACGGGGCACAGGATAAGGAAACACATATTAGACATATTGCATACACATTCAAGCATCACATTTGGACAAAGCAATTGGAAATTAAAAGGAAGCATGTTTCATTAAGCAAGCCAACTAAGGGCGAGGGAGTACACAGCTTAAGCCCCTAGTATGTCGGTGGCCAAGGCCCTTCTAAGGTGCCCGGGTCACCCCCAAAAGAGGTTTTAAAGACATTGCACAAGTGACACTAGGAAACACACATGATGTTTGAGTTGTCACCCCCCTAAAATAGAAAATAAAATAAAATAAGAAAAATACAAAAGTGCACCCTAGCATCACACGCAAGCGGTCATGGGCAAGACATGGGCCCTGGACAAGCTTGGAGTGTAGGTGCGTTACAGTGGGCATAGCACATATAAAAATAAAACCTTAAGGAAGCTAAGCCTGGTAGCGTGTAAGGATTGTCATTGATAACCTAACCCCTGATTATTCCACTGAAAAATGGGGTGATTCTTCCGCTTGGGGGTTAAAACTGTTGCTGTACGGATTGTTATATCAGTTGAAATTAAAGACATAAGTATTTGCACCCAAAGAATCTATCTTTCTTGACATCGTTGCCAATTGTGCTGTCAATGCCGTCAAAGTATCTTCCTCAATAACTCTCGCCGATCTCTTAGATAAAATCCGCTCAATAGGCCACTGCTAGTTGTAAGAAGACATCTCTTCCAACAAACTAAAAGCTCTATCCTCAGATTTCCCTATCAAAGTTCCATATGCGGTTTAAAATGTTTACACTTGTAACCATCTTAGCAAACCATTGTGTAAGTACATCCGCAACTACTCTTTAAATCTCTCCCATGCCTTATAAAGTGATTTATAATCTTGCTGAATGAAGGCATTATATCATTCCTCATCTTGGCCGTTCTAGCTAGCGGGAAGTATCTTCTTAAAAATTTATGTGAAATATCGAGCCAAATGGTGATTGATCTACAAGGAAGAGAGATTAATGATACTTTGACCTTGTCTGTCAATGAGAAAGGGAACATTCTGACTTTCACAGCCACATTTGACCCTCATTATGCTTGTATGTATCACAAATCTCTAGAAACTTCACAAAATATGTGTTAGGATCATCATGTTGAAGACTCCACAAATTGCACTAAATTCTGGATAAGATGGATGATGGAAGCTTTGATCTCAAAATTTTTGGTTTGAATAGTCGGCCTCTGAGTACTAGGTAATAGCTCATTCATAGTTGGAACTGCATAGTCTCGTAGAGCCCTCGGTTGATTTGGCCCAACTTGGCCTTGATTGTGAATGTCAGCTCCTTGTTCTCATTCCAACCTTATTTCCATTCTTAGTCTTCTCAAAGCTCAATCAATATCGATATCCAAATCTAGGAGTTCTAAGCTTTAAGTTCTGCGCATAAGCCAAATAAGTACCTATAAAACACAAATAAATAAACGAGTAAATAATAAAAATAAAAGCAATCTAGTATAAGATCACAACCAGAATCCTAATAATAGCCAAAAAAATAACGTAGTCCTTGACAACGAAACCAAAACTTGATAAAGTAAAGACGAAACGCAAGTGCAGATGTCGTACTAAGTAGTATAAAAAGATATCAAACCACATGGACTATATGATTAATTGCAATGGTTAAGTACTAAAATGTTGAATCGTAATGCTTAGCTAGAAAATGATTGTAATTAAAGGTGAATATAGTGCAAAAATTGTAAATATGGCAGAGATGTAAAGAAAAATGAGATTGTAAATTGAAGAATTCTAAGGCTTACATAAGATTTCGATTTCCCTCAATTACTTTGCTAATCCTAATCAATACTCTTTTTATGTGATTTGCTATGTTGACCTAAATTGACGGTTTAGGAATCATCTTAATATACGGCTATTACAAGTGTCATGTATTATTGACCTAATTTAATTAGTTGACCATATAACTATCCCAATTATATTCAATATGTGCCTAAAATCTAAATTTATCACACGTCAATTAGCCATATTGATATCCTAATTGTGAATTCAATTTAAGAAATCCTAAATTGAAACATGTGTTGCTTACCAACGAATTGCATAAAACCCATTTTCCAAGCAAGTTATACTCATGCATCAAATAATCCAAGTTGGTGATCAAGTAAATTAGGACTCTTAATAAATTAGGACAAATATAATGTAAATGGGTGATAAATATATGTATTTTTACCACTCATTAGTCAAGGTCAAAAAAACCGCTAGTTGTTTCTTCTTATAATTATCGAGTGAATGGGCGGTGACTCTTTGCCTGATAATTGAATTTTGATTACCTGTCTAAGCTACCAACTAAAAATGGGTGATTAATGACTCAAGTTATACTCCTGGAGTTAATGAGCTTTCAGGGACATGATCTTTCACAATCCATGAGCAGATCCGTTTTTTCCTTGACTCCATTTCTAGTAAAATCAAGAAAACATATATAACAGGGTAGTTTCATCTTAATCATATGGCAAAAATGTGTACCAAGTACGAAACCCTGTTCCTCAGATTTAATTACGATCCTCCAAAATTTTTATAAACTAATAGATAAAATTTATCTTTAAAAACCAGCTTATAATGAGATAATATCAATGGGCTAATACTTTTTATTTATATGATTATATTCAAAACATATGATTTGAGATTTTAACATTTCATCACTCTTCGCAACCGATGTCTATTGTGGCCTATCATACCCAATTAAGTAACTTTGCTGATCATGTCTTTGGGTAGCAACCCTCTCTAGGGCACTCTGACCGCAACAACGGTCAAAAAATTGTAACCTATGCTGATCTCGCACTCAGCATGATAAATCCGATCCCATACTCGGATGGGTGCCTGTTCTGATATCAATTGTCCCAAACGCATGGATATACTCATCCTTAAATATAAAGAGAAAGTACTACCATGAACTTATATTTTCATTTATATTATTTAATTTAACCCAACAAAAAGTTTCCAGCTTTGATTTAGGTTACCATATTATATAAATTTTTAAATCAAAATGCCAGTATGCCATGGAGAGGTTACGTTCATGGCAGCCATTGGTTCAATTCAGTACCCAGAATACTGATAGTTTCGCCGTAGAGAATCAATGAAACAGGGGTGGTTCAGAAATAGTGAATTTACTTCTGTTTTAGGAAACATGTGAGAACAATAACTGATTAAGAATATGTTTAAATAGACATTTTCTAAAACTTGTCCGGACAAAATTAAGCAGTTTAAATTAAGTATGTTACTGGGGATAAGATGTAAATCAACAATATTGTTGCATGACATTGTATTTTAGCTTTTTATATTAGGAAATTTAAGTGGATATAGGGAGTGATCATTTAAGATTGAATAAAAAGTATATTTTTAAATGGAAAGAATTAGACACTGTGATATATTTATGTCCTATTGTGGTTGGATTAGAATGAAATATACCATATATACAGAGCCAAAATTTCGTTGTGAGATTTGTCGTTTGTCTTTATCCTCACTCTAAATTTTCTCTATATAAACGTTGTGTTCCTCCCTCCAATGACTCAAAACAATACCAAAGGGCAAATCCTTGGCATGCATTAAACGGTGATTCATTAGTTATGGAAGGATTTTTTCTGTATGTTTTCATCTTTCTACTTGCAGCTTTACCTTTATATATGTTTTTCAAAAGTGGCAAGAGGGAACACGAAAATAAAGCTAAGCTTCCTCCAGGTTCAATGGGTTGGCCTTTCATAGGAGAGACTCTTCAACTCTACTCCCAAGACCCAAATGTTTTCTTTGCTGTCAAGCAGAAAAGGTTTCAATTCTCTGTAAATATATTTTATATATATTCATTCATTGTTCTCAAATGTAATGGTCATGGTGGTTCAGGTATGGAGAAATTTTCAAGACTCATATTCTCGGGTGCCCGTGTGTTATGCTGGCTAGCCCTGAGGCTGCTAAGTTTGTTTTGGTTACACAAGCTCATTTGTTCAAACCCACATATCCGAAAAGCAAAGAGCGCTTAATTGGCCCGTCAGCAATCTTTTTTCACCAGGGAGATTATCATTTTCGTCTAAGGAAGCTGGTTCAAGGCTCTTTGTCCCTTGAAGCAATTCGTAATTTGGTCGGCGATATCGAAGCCACCACAGTCTCTTCCTTAGACTCATGGGATGGCGAGCATGTCGTTAACACCTTTCAGGAAATGAAAAAGGTTTTATTCATTCCACAGCCCACCGCCCCTAATTTTTTTTTTTTTTTTTGGTTATAACCAACTTTCAAGGCTCCAAACTTTTTTTATTATAATATCTTGGGCCCAAGGATACCAAGGCGGCCCTGGTTCGTTGCATGTTTATGCTGCCTTTTGGAGCTTTCTTGAAAGTTGTTCTTATCAATGCCCTTTTCTTTTATTCGATCCGTTGCAGCTTTCTTTTGAGGTAGGCATACTGTTGATTTTCGGGCACTTGAAGGACAATTATAAAGGAGAACTGAAGAAGAATTACTTGATAGTGGATAAAGGCTACAATTCATTTCCTACGAACATTCCAGGGACTCCTTACAGAAAGGCCCTACAGGTAGGCAAAGTCTTATAGCATTAGCTATACGTAAGTGCTTGTTAAGTTAATTTTGACACGACTTGGCTAATAAAATTGACCTTTTATAATAGGCAAGAAAGAGGCTAAATGAAATTCTGAGTGATATAATTCGCGAAAGGGAGGAGCAGAGATTGAATCAAAAGGATTTATTGGGTTGTTTATTGAACTCAAAAGATGATAAAGGAGAAGATTTGAGTCATGATAAAATCGCAGATAACATAATCGGTGTCCTTTTTGCTGCTCAAGATACAACAGCAAGTGTAATGACATGGATTCTCAAGTATCTTCATGACAACCCGAAACTTCTAGAGGCAGTGAAGGTATTGTCTACAAGAACAATTCTAAGTCACCACATGTTCAGTATTTTTGTATGTTTTTTCTTGGAATTTTATATGAAGGATATACTAATTGTATTTGTTGACGCTGCCTTTGTAGGATGAACAGAAGGCCATCCGGAAATTAAATGAAGAAGGTAACCAACCGTTAAGCTGGACGCAAACAAGAAACATGCCAGTTACTCACAAGGTAACTAACTAACTAACTATCGGTTAAATCTGTTTTTATTGTTGTCATGAAAAAAAAAAAAAAAAAAAAAAAAAAAAAAAAAAAAATGTTGGGTATTATTCTTGGATTAATTACTAAAAATAGAAACATGTGGACATACTACTCAGGTTATATTGGAGAGCTTAAGAATGGCAAGCATTATATCCTTCACCTTCAGAGAAGCAGCGGCTGATGTGGAATACAAAGGTAAGATAATCAACTCAAATTTGGATACCCACATAGATTAGGACAAAAAATGAAAACACCTGAAATTAATTAAATAGAGCAGCCAATTGTTTTTGAGTAAGCATTATCTTCTAGAAAATGACATTTGACAGTGGGATTAACCACAGGTTACTTGATTCCAAAAGGGTGGAAGGTGCTGCCTCTGTTCAGAAACATTCATCAAAATCCAGAATTTTTTACTGATCCTCAGAAATTTGAACCTTCAAGATTTGAGGTAAAGATCTAGTTGGGTACCCCAAACGAGTATATATGTGTTTCTCTTCTCTTGTTCCCTGCAGCGAGATTTTTATACTGCATGCTTATGTCTAAGACTTTTGCATTTTTTATTAATTTTTTTGCTTTCCTGTTTTTCATTGTTGTACGCAGGTTGCGCCGAAACCCAATACTTTTATGCCATTTGGCAGCGGAGTTCACGCCTGCCCCGGAAATGAACTTGCCAAGCTGGAGATGCTTGTAATGATCCACCAGTTGGTCTCCAAATTCAGGTATTTGGTGCAGAAAAGTAGCTTAGAGTCCGTTTGATTGGACATAAAATTGACTTTTCCGGAAAATAATATTTTCTAGAAAGGATCAGACTCCGGATCGAGATCAGGGCTAAGGCCAAGAGCGGGATAGAGTCTTGAAGCAAGATCTAGGCAAAGACTCGAGGTCGGGGCCGGGGATCCGAACTGATATTTAGGACCCACGTGGATTCAGATCCGGTATATCTGGACCAGATACAGAAATTCGGATTTCTAAATATTTTATCTCTTATATTTATATGGAATTAATAAATTTATGGATTTGGGTCCCACAATTCCCGATCTGTGCCAATCCAGTCCGGAATTGAATTTTTTTCAGACAATATGAATCCAGGCTGGAGCTTGCCCTTTTTGCAATGCATACTTCTGATCATTAGAAAATATTTTTTGAAAAAAAATATTTGATGCGCCAAATATTAGAAAACATTTTCTGAAAAATATTTTCAAGTGATAGCCAAACATTAAAAAATATTTTACTTACGAAAATCATTTTACATCAAACGGACTCTAATGATTATGTAGAGTTCATAAAATGCAAGGCTTAATTTAATTGAAACAAACATAGAGAGCATTTCCAAGAATATTATTCAATTAAGAGAGAAAATGAATAATATTGACAAGAATATTTTGTATTTTGTTGGCATTTGCAGGTGGGAAGTGGTAGGACCCCCAAGTGGGATTCTGTATGGTCCATTTCCAATTCCACAACAAGGACTTCCTGCCAGATTTTGGAAAGAATCCACGAGTTAAAAAGGCAGCATGATGCAATTATAATATAGTTAAGAAGATGCCCTTAATCTCCACCATTGTTGTATGAAATTTTTAGTTGGCTTATGCAATTGAGTTTTCATTAAAGAGGCAATAGCATCCCTTTCCAAGCATCTGGGGATGTAATATGATTTCTTCGGTTTTTTTATCTTTCACATCATTCTGTAACATGTATTTTGTAATCTCTAATTAGTTAATATAATATAGTTTATTATGATTGAAAGTGTTCTACCAGAGTAGATTGATAAATTTACTCACTAAACAACATTATATAAAAAAAATTATTTGTTATCTTAGTTATGGAAGGAGATTGGATTGCTGTTACCCTCACATTAATTTGATTTGACTAATATTTTATGTTATTAATCTTTATTTATGACTCAGAGGTCTTTCTGGCTGTGGTTAGGTCCTAAAATTTCAAATTTATTTTCTTAAAATAAAAATCAATTATAAAATATATAATATGACTTGTATATTTTTTTTTATTGATATGAACCTCATGCTCCAAAAAATTTAAGAAAAAGCCAACCCAATTGGGAATGCCCTTTGCTCTATACCAAAGGCCGCAAAGTAGCCATGTGTCATTATGTGATTGGTCAAGTTGAAATGGTGGTGTCTCCGGCTCCGGCTAAGAGGCACCCTCTAAATAACAAAAACTGCTGGCCGATGATTCTACTATCTCCCTCCCTCATGAACCTTACAAATTACTAAATGTGGCTACTAAAGCTTTGTTGTCATGATATATATTGAAACTATTCTACTTACTCCAGTAGCTCTGGTTGTGATATTTTATTTGAATGAGATGCCTTTTCTGTATTGTTGCCCCCATGGCGAAACACAACCGAAATTCTGCATTCTATGATTTTTGTATAATGTTTCTTTCAAAATCTACAAGCTCTCTGCATGTCCTTGCTTGTGCTTCTTTGTTCAGTGGCAGAGCAAGCAAGGAGACTCAGGATAATTGTCCTCGTTCATCCGAAAATTTGTTAATTGTTACAACTACGTCACAGTTCAGTGTTTGTCAAGAATGTGTTCCTATACAGACTTATATCTGGTAGTGGAAACAATGTAGCATGTTTATTTATATTTCAAAATCAGAATACATACAGGTACAAAAACACTGTAGTTTTCACTTATAAATTATACACTTATAGGTGTGGTCTGTTCTATAAAACTGGAGCTTATGTTTTACACTCATTATTTTCCACCAGAAGAGTGAAAAGATAAACCATTTAATTCGGTCGTCATTAGATGTTGCTGGTGTGTATTTAAGAATTGCGGCAA
Organism: Zanthoxylum bungeanum; assembly: GCA_019454045.1. NCBI lineage: Eukaryota > Viridiplantae > Streptophyta > Magnoliopsida > Sapindales > Rutaceae > Zanthoxylum > Zanthoxylum bungeanum. The sequence continues at coordinate 40,487 of SKCR01024328.1, forward strand.
CAATCCTCTCTTTGTCTCTGGTCGGAAATGCTTCGAATAGAGCTCCATTTTTGTCGAAGTTGAAGAGGGGAACGGTCTGCATTAGTTCAAGGTTATCTTACTGTCAATGAAGGACAGTCTTGAAAAAAGCAAACCTCAGAAATTCTTTGCAGATTGGGTTGTGTGTAACCCAGTATTATCCCAATTTAAGAATGAAAAAGACCACCGAAAAAATTATGGCACAAATTTCTTTTCTTTTTTCCATGTTTTCCTCTTCGTCGCAACTTCGTTTGAAAGAAACAAGGCCAAAAGCTAAAGTCTCTAATCTCTATCCCCACGGCTATTTTAGGAGGCATACATTTTGTTGTTAGTAGTAAAACTTGTTGACAAATCGAACAAAAACCCTTTTTTTTTTCAATTATTTTAATCAATGCATTTAATTTCTTTTTTTGTCAAAAATACCCTTTTGAAAATACTATATAAAGAAGATGTCTCTCATTTGCAAAAGATATAATTCGAAAATCTTCTTTCTCTCTTACAAATATCATACTGTTGTTCTTCTTGTGTTCTTGAGTTTCCGATCAAATATCATTGGTGTGAGCATATCAATCGATTTTTGTGCTAAATCGATTAAGACAAAATATTTTCAGGGCATTATTTTATCCTGGGAACGTCGGGGCCGAATGTACTATCCCGAATTTTTTTCCCTGGATAGTTCTGGAAGGTCCCTAATTAAAGTTTAGGTCTTAGAACTGAATGATGTTCGATAATAAGAGTTTATGTATTGGAAAATAGATCGGAAGGTTGATTGGTGGTAAACACACACATAACACAAGCGCACGTATCGCTCAAGTAGTATAAAATGTATCGATCCCACGAGGGCTTAATACCTAAACTATTAATTTATTGAAGTTAAATTTCTACAAGTATCTAAAAATTGATTGTTTGGTTGGTGATTTTAACTAAAGACAAGTAATTAAAACAATGTGAAAGTAATTTCTAAAAAGTAATCAATATTATGAAACTATCTAGGGTTGTGAATCCTTCCAATATTCTTCTAAAGATGAAGTGATTATTTTATGTTTGTGCAATATGTCGGTTTATTAACCTGGAATACGAAAATATACAAAAGCCTATGTCGATGGTCAGATGCAAACACCCAAAGTAACCTAATTAACTATATGTCTATGTTAACCAAGTTACACGAATCCATTAAGTTCAAGTTCCAATTATAGCTACCAACGCCCGAAAGGTATATATCTATCATGTAAGGAAATATCTAAGGTGAATATGAGATCATGAGCTTTTGAGTAAGACTAAACCTAAAATCTCTTCGTCAAGTTCATTTTAAGTTTACCAAATCAATCTTATTAGTGGCCAGTTAATAAGAAGCATTAAGATTAAGACTCAATAAATAAACATATACATTACACAAGACACAAAATAACCAACTTATACACCTATGGTATTGGAATTCATCACACCCTGGATAATGTATTAAGTTACAATACATATCTAGGACTACTAAAGACATAAATAAATAAAACATCATGCAACTAATTGAAAACCGAAAAAGTAAAAATTACAACAATGAAATAAAATACTGGGGGTTTGAGGAACCACTTTTATTATTTCAAATCTAGAAATCTCTCTTATTATAATATATAAATTTTCATTATATTACCAACCGACCATATAGGCGGTATCCTGATTAAGTCAGATTTTAATTAATTTCAACCAATCATAAAGGCGGTATCCAATTAAGTTAGGTTAAAATTAATTTAATTAAGTCCAACCAACCATAAAGGCGGTATCTAATTAAGTCAGGTTTTAAGATAATTTATATATTATAAAATAAAGGAGATTAATCTAAATTATTATAAAAGTTTCACCTTCACCCCAGCAGAAAGAAGTTACTTACTCAAGCTTTTAAGTAAAACAAAGAAAGATTTATTACTTAAAATAAAAATTAAATACAAGAAAACTAAAATTAAACAAATAAGATAATCTATTCTTAGTATTCTAAGGAAATTTCTCAGAAGAAAGTATGAATTTTTCTTCTGAATCAGGCCTATACTTATAGGCTTCAAATCGGACGCGCGTCGCGACGCGCCAAGTCTTCTGTGTTGTGACACGCGCCACAGGATTTTGCGGCTATCGGCGGACTATATTTTTGTATCGACGTCGCGACGCGTGAAATCTTGGGTGTCGCAACGCTAACATCATGATGATGCGGTGATGACGCACGTGATGCCGTGGTGATGACACGTGTCGGCAGGCTGCATAATTGAGGCGCGTCACGATGCAGAGAAGGTTGCGCGGTGCGTTGCGTGAATCAAAAATTTCCCATTTTGCCAATTTTCATATGTTTTTTGCCGTTTTGGCCCCAATATGATTTCATTATGTCTCGAAATCTTATTTATCTACAAAATAACACAAAACACATCAAAATATTCACATAACTCGAGAAACTACACAAAATATTAAGTAAAAGGGGCGGTAAATATTGATATATTTTCTGCTTATTACACCCTCAAACCTAACATTTTGCTAGTCCTCGAGCAAAATAAAATAAAATACAATAAACAACTTTAAAATTAAATTAAACTAAGCCACTTCCGTAGGGATCACGGTTGCATTTAGCGTTTGCAACAAGCCTTTAAACCCCTAGGTGTCCCTAGTGGACGAGTTGTAGTCTCACGAGGGCTTACATCGATGATATCCATAAACGTCAATCAAATGTACAATCAATCACACAAAACAAAATAAATAAATAAACATGTTAGTAACTAAACAAGTGAAATTCTTATCCAAGTTAATAGTTGTTTTCTTTATTTCTAAATTACCAAATAAGTAAATTCTCTGATTATTTTTACCATTCTTTATATACACAACCAACAAGGTATTAATCAAATCATTATGCCCACAATCTTCATAAGTGTAGTTGAAAAAAAGAGTAATATTTTTATCTTAAATTCTATCGGAATTTACACCTTTTTGGCAATGGATTTTTATGTACAATTTTTTTTAATAATATAACACACACAAACAAGATAATAGTCAATATCCACTCCCCCAAACCTAATTGAGACATTGTCCCCAATGTCTTAAAGCAGAAGAAAAGATTAGAAGATAGTTCCTTGTTAGCGTGGAATTCTGTTGGACAGTTATGACCCATAGCGTTACTATTTGTACAGATCATGGTGTTGTTGTACAAATTAACTATGTGACAAGGAGATTGCGCTCTTATCATTTGTGATTAGATCACCTAGATGTATAAATGATAGGAGGTCCCTATGATTAGTTCCTAGATTTAGATGATATGAGACAGTATCAGTCATCGAAGGATTAATCATTAAATATCTCTAGTCGTAGTATTATCGAGACTGGACATCGATAATGCAGAATAGAATAGTATTGCACTTATGCGCGTTGTGGGAGCACAACGGCATAGTTCTCATATATTTAAGTATTGGATACTTATGCAAGTGTGATAGGAGGTTATGTTTACCGATGGTGCGGAAACAGCTTCGCTCTGGATAACCCCTCGGAATTCCATTGGTAGTATGACTATGTGTCTATGGAAGTCCGATATCAGGGTAGGTGTATTTTGGTCTTAACCTGAACTTGCATCGCTAATACTTGCGACAATCGGTATGCTTTAGTTTTGGTCGTCCAGGGCTTTAACTGGTTCTGTGTACGCCTCTGATGGGTATATTGAAATCATAGTGTATGGTTTGATGTCAGACGGAAGTATCACTCCAGTCATATTGGAGATGATGTCACGTAGGATACGGTACTAGTGCTCTTAAGTACTCAGTCATCGAATATTATACTAGGTCATGTATATTGACCGGCGTAAACACACACGTATAACGCAAGCGCACGTATCGTTCAAGTAGTATAAAAATATCGATCCCACGAGGACTTAATATCTAAACTATTAATTTTATGAGGTCAAATGATTACTAATATCTAACAAGTTGATTGATTGATTTGAAATGGTGACGATTCTAAATTTAAAAGCAAGTAAATAAAATTGTCGAAAATAGGTTTTAAGAAAATTCAATATTAAAAACTATCTAGGGTTGTGATTTCTTCCAATATCATTTTAAAGATGAAGTGGTTATCTTAAAGTTGGGTAATATATTGATTTATTAACCTGGAACACTAAATTATGTGTAAGCCTCTGTCGATGGTCAGACACAAATACCCAGTTTAACCCAATTGAACCATATGTCTATGTCAACCAAATTATCTGGATTCATTAAGTTTAAGTTCCAATTATGGCTACCCCCGCCCAACAGGTATATTCCTATCCTGTAAGGAAATCTATTAAAGGGTTATCTATCCTCAAGGAAGATCGTGGGCTATTGAGTCTAAGGCTGAAACCTAAAATCCCTATGTCTAGTTCATTTTAGATTTACCAGATCAATTTTTAAATGGCCAGTTAATGAAAAAGCATTAAGTTTAAGACACAATAAATAAATCTTTATATTACCCAAGCTATAATCTAACCCTTATAAAACGGTGATATTGGATTTCATCACAACCCCAGATACTAATTAATAGTTACCACACATAACTAGGGCTAATAAAAACTTAAAAGTAAAAGACATAAAATGAAAATGCTTGAAAGTAATTGCGGTAAAGTAAAAGCTGAAAAGTAAAATAAAATAAAATGCTAAGGTAAAAGGAATTACTTTTACTACTACTAATTAGATATCTCCCATAAAATAATATATAAACTTGTGATATTATTTTACCAACCGACCAATCTGGCGGTATCCTGATTAAGTCAAATTAAGTCCAACCAGCCATATAGGCGGTAATATTTGTCCATAATCCAGCCATAAAGGCGGTACCAAAATAAATTTACCAACCGACCAATCTGGCGGTATCCTTGATTAGTCAGGTTTAAACCAGATTAAATTGAATTGCCACCGACCAATATAGCGGTATCCTTTATTAATCAGTATTTTAAATAGTGAATATATTATTTTTAAGGGAGATTAATCTAATAGTAATAGTAAAAGAATTACCTTTCACCCTAGCTTGGGAAATTACCTCCTCCTCATTACTGAAAAGTAAAAACTGAAAAATTAAAGAAAGAAAAGTATTGTGAGTAAAAGTAAATTGCGGAAAGTAAAAACTGAAAAGTAAAATAAAAAAAGTGCGAAACTGAAAATTAATTACTGAAAACTAAAAATAAACAAACTAGATACAATCTTCTTATTTATTCATTAAGAATTTCAAGGAAGAAAGTATGAATTTTACAAATGAAATGGCTTGGTATTTATAGGCAAAATTTTGCCAACATCAAATCATCCATCAAATTCTCCACCAAATCCATTATTAATTTCTCCACTAATTACTCCACCAAATCCATAATTGCTCCACTAATTGCTTATCTTGTTTGGTGTTGATTTGATAATTTTTATTAATTATTAATTAATTAATATTTTGCTTTGAAAATGATTGATAATGACTTTTAATAATTACCTCCACACACTTCTCGATGGTTCATCAATTTCGGTCATGAAATCATCAGAATTCGAAAATATTTTCTCTTTCAAAGTTGTAGATCTTTGAGTCTTCTTTAATCTGGAACTTGAATCAGCTCAATCCGATATCTGAGTAAAAAGTTATGCCCAAAATACGACAGATACGCAAAACTGGAATTTCCAAAACTGCACTTCGTCAAAAACGCCCTTTCAAATTTCCAATCTTCAAAATTAATATATCAAGTCCAATAATTGCCCTTATTTGATCCACATTTCGTCCTAAATGATTTCATTAAGACCCGATATTATTTTATCTGCAAAATAAACTAAAACACATCAAAACGTTCATCAAACCCGAGAAACTAAACAAAATATTAAGTAAAAGGGGCGGTAAATATTGATATATTTTCCGCTCATCACACCCCCAAACCTAACATTTTGCTAGTCCTCGAGCAACAACAAAATAAAATTAAAATTAACTAAGCCACTTTCGTAGGGATCACGGTTGCATTTAGCATATGCAACAAGCCTTTAAACCCCTAGGTGTCCCTAGTGGACGAGTTGTAGTCTCGTGAGGGTTTAACAGCAATGATACCCACAAACATTTTACAAAGTAAAAAGGTAGTAAAACTAATGCACACAAAAGCAAAAAGACAAGCGAAAAGAGAATAAAGATGTTAGTGACTAATCAGGTGAAACTTCTACTCCAAGTTACTAGTTGTTTTGTTTTATTCTAAATTACCGAATAAGTAAATTCTCCGATTATTTTTACCATTCTCCATATACACAGCTAACAAAATATTAATCAACTCATTTTTTTCCACAACAGTCATAAGTGCAGTTGATAAGAGAGTAATATTTTTGTCCTAAGGTTCTATTAGATTTCACACCTTTTTATAGTAATGGAGTAAATTTTTTTTTTTTTTTTTGATTTTTCTGATTTTTTTTTTCTATTTTTTTTTTTATATACAATATCTTCTGCCTATGTAGCGAGCTTTGGGTCGGTGGCTCCCAAACCAGTTGGCTTTAGGGCACCAGGTGTTAAGACACCCCTAAGGACTTAATTACCCAGACTTCAGATATATATATTTTTGTTGCAGCATCTTTGATCCATGTAGCGAGTGTTGGGCCAGTGACTCCCAAACCAGTTGGTTTTAGGGCACTAGGTGTTAAAACACCCTTACAGACTTAATAACTCGGATCTCGAAGGTTTTTTTTTTTTTTTTTTTTTTTTTTTTTTTTTTTTTACTCCACTGCTTTTTGAGATGTTTCCTCCAATTAAACTAGAGCACTGAATATTACAAACTTTTCAATTTTAGCTCATGTCCGTATGTTACTATATATGTTGATAATACCTGTCAACTGAGCATATGAAGATCCATTTAGTCCGTTTTAAGGAGAATTCACAAATTAAATAATTCAAAATGAAATAAACAAAAATTAACTTGTTTCGAAATAGGTTGAGATACGTCTCAGGAGTGGAAACTCCTTACTCAGCTATCTCTTACCAATTTCACTTTTTTAGTCAAATTAAAACACAAAAAAAAAAAAAAAAACAAATATTTTTGTAATTTTTGAAAATTTTTCAATTTTTTTTGTATTTTTCGAAAAATTTTGGACTAAAAATAAACTAAAAACAAGGTACTAATCAACTAATTCCCTCCCCCAAACCTAAATGAGACATTGTCCCCAATGTCTTAAACAGTAAAAGAAGAGTTAAGAAGGTCGTACCTGGTTAGCTGAAATCTATAGGAAATTAAAGGTTAAGATCCAGATTAACTCTACGCCTCTTACCACGATCGTCCTCAGACCAATTTATCTTTGATAGGATAGGGTCAACTTGTGGTTCATAGGCTATGAGTTGGTCTATTAGATCGGGAGCAGTTCTGGCAGTGAAGAGGAGTTCTTTCATAGGTTTTGACACGAACCCATTTCTCCGAGCATCATCAAGAAACACACAAAGAAAATCATAAAATCCATCAACGTTGAGCAGTCCAAGCGGTTTCTGGTGTATGTTCAGGTTCGCCCAAGATAGAACTATAAAAATTTCCTCCAGTGTACCCAAGCCACCTGGCAAAGCGATAAAAGCATCAGCACGGTTAATCATTTCTACCAAGTCGTTCAGACATACCTGGCACGATCAATTCCTCTCCGTTTGATGACCAATAAGATTTGCCTCTGCCAAGGGTTTTGGGATGATTCCCAAAACATGACTGCCTCCTTCTTGTACGGCCTTTGAAACGATCCCCATTAATCCAAGATTGCCTCCGCCATATATTAAGTGCATATTCCTTGCAGCTAAGACTCGACCCAATTCCTGTGCTGCTTCTATGTATTGTGGTTTAGTACCAACACTACTACCGCAAAACACACAATGTTTTCAACTCGTCTTCTTGAAGTGGCTTCCATGTTTATGTTTTTCTTTCTCAACTCTGGATGACTTCAAAGGTGCAATGATGAGTTGAATTTATAATACCTGAAAAGGGTGAGTAAAATAGCACAAGTTTCTTCTTCCAAGGACGATTAGTAGCAAATAATAAATAGACCGTGATAGTCAAAAAGATCTGGATCCTGTCGGAGAAAACAAAAGAAAACAACAAAACAAATCAATAATATTAGGAAAAGACAAAGAGATATAATATGTACAAAAATTTACAGCTTGATTAACGTCTATGCGTCAGGGACAAGCTTCCCATCCAATTTTCTTATAAATTGGCAAACAGGGTCTTTTTGAGTCAGATTCCCGAGACTTAACTGTTGTCTTTCTTTTTGAAATTGTGTATGTAATTTGCGAATGGTTATATGAACATATCCACTGGGATGCGTCTCAAGAGTCGAAGATATATCATCTAAAGACTCCTTACTCAAGCCATCCCTAATGAAGTTAATTTTGTCTTCGCGATTATCAGACACCATTCCTAAAGAACGACAACGAGTGTTGCAATTAAATCGTGCACATTTGAAACAAACACCCATTTGCTTAGCTCTACGTTTCTTTGCATAGGTGCTTCTTCCAAAACCAGGCAGATGTGAAATAAAAGAATCAGAAGACTCACCTGCCAATCGGACTCGTGCTTCAATTACCCAACGAATATCATTAGGAATACCATGGATTGTTATAACCTCATCCGTTCCAAGCGAGCTTTGTATACTTTCATCAGAGATTTTGGAGGGAGAGAAGGAAATTGCTTGTGAAGATTTGCGAAAGCTTCTTCCATCTTGAAATGACTAAACCTGCAAAAATAAAACACACAAAATTAAATCACACCAAATCACAATATATACAAAAATTGCATGGGTTGCCTCCCTGCTAGCGCTAAGTTTAAAGTCGTCAGCCAGACTTGACTTCTCGAACGTTAAGCTGGATCTGAAAGTGTAACACTTTCTTTTGTCGCTCAAATGATTCTCCCCAGTAGTGCTTGACACGCTTGTTTTTAACCTTGAAAGTTTTGTTAGCGTCAGGATCATGTATCTCAACGGCTCTATTTGGTAAAACTTTGGTGATCACAAATGGACCTGACCACCGTGATTTTGGCTTCCATGGGAAGAATTTCACCCTTGATTTGTTTAACAGTACCTTCTGCCCTGGTTCCAGTTGTATGCGCACTAACTTCTCATCATGTCTTTTCTTGCCTTTTTCTTTGTACAATTTGGCATCTTCAAAAGGCTGATTGTGAAATTCCTCCAATTCGTTGAGCTGGTGGAACTTTTTCTCTTCTGTTGCTTGTAGAGCAAGAATTGGCTCTTTCAGTGCAAAAGATGTTTTATCTTTAGGCTCCACAGGCAATTGACATGTTTTAAGTTTGTCAGTAGAACTTTGTCTTTCATCAGAGTTCTGAATGGTACTGTGTATCACATCGAGTTTGAAACATTCCTCCTTCTTTTCATCATCTGGGAAATTCATGGCCTTGAAAACATTGAATGTTACTTCTTGGTCCTGTACCCTCATGGTTAGTTCTCCTTTTTGTACATCAATAATGGTTCGACCTGTAGCCAAGAATGGTCTCCCAAGGATGATTGGCACGTCTGCGTCTTCCTCCATATCAAGGACAATAAAATCTGCTGGGAAAATGAATTTGTCAACCTTGACCAGCACATCCTCAACTACACCTCTTGGAAATACGAGCGTTCTATCAGCAAGTTGCAGTGAGACTGAAGTTGGCATTGTTTCTCCAATCTGTAATTTCCTGAAAATAGAAAAAGGCATCAAGTTAACACTAGCACCTAAATCACATAAAGCCTTACCAAAGTTATGTTCCCTATGACGCAAGGAACAGTGAAACTGCCAGGATCTTTCAACTTTGGGGGAAGTTTCCTCTGAATGATAGCACTGCATTCTTCTGTTAATGCTACTGTCTCGTAATCCCCCAATCTCCGCTTTCGTGAAAGAATATCTTTCATGAATTTGGCATAGGTGGGCATTTGTTCCAACGCTTCTGCAAATGGAATGTTGATATGCAGCTTTTTGAATATTTCCAGGAACCGGGAAAATTGCTTGTCCAATTTGTTCTTCTGAAGACGTTGAGGAAAAGGTGGAGGTGGAGTGATCTGTTCTTTTTCCTTTGCTTCTTTTTCCTCCATTTGTTGCTTTGTTTCTTTTGGAACTTCCTCAGCAGTTGAATTGACTCCAACATCTTTGTTGATTTCAGTACCGCTCTTTAACATGATGGCATGACATTGCTCCTTCCCCATGTTCCTTGGATTTGGCTCTGTGTTGCTAGGAAGGGTACCTGGCGGTCTGTAACTCTGAGCATTTGCCAGTTGTCCCATTTGATTCTCCAGTGCTTTAATAGAAGCAGATTGACTTTGAATTAATGTTGCTTGGGATTGAAACATAGCATCGTATTTTGCTTCTTGCTTTTTGAACATCTCTGCAAACCATTCTTTCATTTCTGGTTCTTTTTCATGCTCCTGGCCTTTGTTCTGTTGGGGAACCAGGTGGTGGATAGTTTTGATGTTGGCCTGAATTGTTGCTCCATGATAAATTAGGATGATTCCTCCACCCTGGGTTGTAGGTGTTGGAATATGGATTGTTCCCCTGTCTGTTGAAATTGTTGACATAATTCACCGTTCTTCATGTTGAACTGGTTCTGGTGCTCCTCCATATGGTGAACTTGTGGATCCACCATTAACCTTCGTGTTAAGAGTTCCAGACATTTGCATATCTGATCCAGCTTGGTATTCACTGCTGTGTTGGCTCCAACTTCATAAATTCCTGCAATTCTTTGGATCATGCTCCTTTCTGTTGGCCACAAGGAATTGTTGGCTTGGCCATTTCTTCGATTAGGTCCCAGGCTTGATCTTCTCCTTTTGCCATCAAGGCTCCTCCAGCAGCAGCATCGATTGTGGTTCTCATTATTCCAGAAAGCCCATTATAGAATGTTTGGACTTGAAGCCATTTGGAATCTCATGGTGAGGACATTTCCGGAGTAAATCTTTGTACCTTTCCCAAGCTTCGCAGAGGGATTCTGAATCTTGTTGTACAAAGGATGTGATGTCATTCCTCAGTTTTCCGGTTCTGGCTGGTGGAAAGTACTTTGCAAGAAATTTGGTGGCTAAAGTGTTCCAAGTTGTGATAGAACCTGCTGGTAGTGAATGTAGCCAAGCTTTAGCTCTGTCCTTCAGGAATATGGAAAAACTCGCAGTCTCATTGCTTCTTCTGAGCTCTGTTGTAGTTAAAAGTGCCGCAAACTTCCAGGAAGTTGCTGATGTGGGAATTAGGATCTTCAGTTGCATTCCCCCCGAACTGAACTGACTGCTGAATCATCTGAATGCATGTTTTGATGTCACACGCATTTGCTGGTAAGGGAGGAAGTACAATACAGGAAATGAGTCTATCAACCACCGGAATTGTTCTGTCTCGAATGGGAATTGGTGGTGCAACGTTCAAAGGTTCAGGTTCCATGTTGACTAAAGCTTCTTGGCCTTCTCGCCTTTCCCTTCTCAACTGTCTGATGGTTCTTTCAATTTCTGGGTCAAGCGATCGGAGTTCAAAGCTTCTGGTTCGTCTCATGTAGTTTCTGAGAACCTGAAACACAAGAAAACAAAAACAATAAGTAAAAAGAAATTAGATACAAGTAACGTATCTAACCCCTAAATTAATAGTGAAAGATAAATAAGTCCCCGGCAACGGCGCCAAAAACTTGACCGGCGTAAACACACACGTATAACGCAAGCGCACGTATCGTTCAAGTAGTATAAAAATATCGATCCCACGAGGACTTAATATCTAAACTATTAATTTTATGAGGTCAAATGATTACTAATATCTAACAAGTTGATTGATTGATTTGAAATGGTGACGATTCTAAATTTAAAAGCAAGTAAATAAAATTGTCGAAAATAGGTTTTAAGAAAATTCAATATTAAAAACTATCTAGGGTTGTGATTTCTTCCAATATCATTTTAAAGATGAAGTGGTTATCTTAAAGTTGGGTAATATATTGATTTATTAACCTGGAACACTAAATTATGTGTAAGCCTCTGTCGATGGTCAGACACAAATACCCAGTTTAACCCAATTGAACCATATGTCTATGTCAACCAAATTATCTGGATTCATTAAGTTTAAGTTCCAATTATGGCTACCCCCGCCCAACAGGTATATTCCTATCCTGTAAGGAAATCTATTAAAGGGTTATCTATCCTCAAGGAAGATCGTGGGCTATTGAGTCTAAGGCTGAAACCTAAAATCCCTATGTCTAGTTCATTTTAGATTTACCAGATCAATTTTATTAATGGCCAGTTAATGAAAAAGCATTAAGTTTAAGACACAATAAATAAATCTTTATATTACCCAAGCTATAATCTAACCCTTATAAAACGGTGATATTGGATTTCATCACAACCCCAGATAACTAATTTAGTTACCACACATAACTAGGGCTAATAAAAACTTAAAAGTAAAAGACATAAAATGAAAATGCTTGAAAGTAATTGCGGTAAAGTAAAAGCTGAAAAGTAAAATAAAATAAAATGCTAAGGTAAAAGGAATTACTTTTACTACTACTAATTTAGATATCTCCCATAAAATAATATATAAACTTGTGATATTATTTTACCAACCGACCAATCTGGCGGTATCCTGATTAAGTCAAATTAAGTCCAACCAGCCATATAGGCGGTAATATTTGTCCATAATCCAGCCATAAAGGCGGTACCAAAATAAATTTACCAACCGACCAATCTGGCGGTATCCTTGATTAGTCAGGTTTAAACCAGATTAAATTGAATTGCCAACCGACCAATATAGCGGTATCCTTTATTAATCAGTATTTTAAATAGTGAATATATTATTTTTAAGGGAGATTAATCTAAATAGTAATAGTAAAAGAATTACCTTTCACCCTAGCTTGGGAATTACCTCCTCATTACTGAAAAGTAAAAACTGAAAAATTAAAGAAAGAAAAGTATTGTGAGTAAAAGTAAATTGCGGAAAGTAAAAACTGAAAAGTAATAAAAGAAAGTGCGAAACTGAAAATTAATTACTGAAAACTAAAAATAAACAAACTAGATACAATCTTCTTATTTATTCATTAAGAATTTCAAGGAAGAAAGTATGAATTTTACAAATGAAATGGCTTGGTATTTATAGGCAAAATTTTGCCAACATCAAATCATCCATCAAATTCTCCACCAAATCCATTATTAATTTCTCCACTAATTACTCCACCAAATCCATAATTGCTCCACTAATTGCTTATCTTGTTTGGTGTTGATTTGATAATTTTTATTAATTATTAATTAATTAATATTTTGCTTTGAAAATGATTGATAATGACTTTTAATAATTACACTCCACACACTTCTGGATGGTTCATCAATTTCGGTCATGAAATCATCAGAATTCGAAAATATTTTCTCTTTCAAAGTTGTAGATCTTTGAGTCTTCTTTAATCTGGAACTTGAATCAGCTCAATCCGATATCTGAGTAAAAAGTTATGCCCAAAATACGACAGATGCGCAAAACTGGAATTTCCAAAACTGCACTTCGTCAAAAACGCCCTTTCAAATTTCCAATCTTCAAAATTAATATATCAAGTCCAATAATTGCCCTTATTTGATCCACATTTCGTCCTAAATGATTTCATTAAGACCCGATATTATTTTATCTGCAAAATAAACTAAAACACATCAAAACGTTCATCAAACCCGAGAAACTAAACAAAATATTAAGTAAAAGGGGCGGTAAATATTGATATATTTTCCGCTCATCATATCCGATATAGAGACTATTTACCAGACATCCGACATGTGAGTCGTACGGGGCAGACACAGTTCCAGTTCCAAGGCCCAGCCTAACACGGACATTCGATAACTGGATCGACATACGCAATACTACGTAACTACGCCTGCATAGATTATATATTCCTTAAGAATATTTCTGGAGAATTGGGTAGGCACGGTGTTTTTGCTAGAAGCAAACCATGTCTTGAAATCGGTACCGTGGTAACAGGTACGCACGTATTCGAATAATCCAATGACCGTATTTAACTGCCAACATATCCAGGATCTCTTGGGTCGCTTCCGAAAGATTCACTGATGACAGTTGACTCGAATTGAATTAATCTGGGATTAATTAAGAGAGAGAATTAATCTGGGATTAATTAAGATGGAGAAAATTAATCTGGGATTAATTGAGGTATTATTTAATCTGGGATTAAATCTGTTCGGAAGAGAGAGAACGCGATTAATTTGGAATTAATCGGTAGAATAAATTTAATAGTTAAATTTGATTTTTTTTTTAATTTATTCGTATGGGCTAAAATTATATATCAGATATATTAATATGAATTAGATTTCATTACAAATTAAAGTGGGACTTTAATACGAGCGAACGAATTAATTTAGAATTAATTCGTAAATGGCATTCGTATATATTTACGAGGCATCGTCATTTAATTAAATTAGATTTAATTATTTAGCGACGGAAATTCGTTTAAAATCGGATTAACCGAATCCGAGCCGCGGCAAACATTCGTAGAATCTATTTGAATTTTGAATTCAAATGTGGGGGCCCACTTCACATGTGGTAGTTGGGAGGGTAGTTGGCATTTATGCCAAGCCACCAACTTTCCAACCACCTTGGAATGGTTTTGGTGAAACTATTTACCCAACTACCTTGTTTAGGTAAAAGGGTAAATTGGTTTTACCTAAAGACATCTCTCTCTCTCATTAGAACACACTTGAACAAAACTAAAACCCTAGAATACTCCTCCATGGGCGTGAGCATCATCTCACTATCTCTTTGATTTTGTTTGCAAAATCAACAAGCTAGCACTTCATGGAATCAACTAAGGTGATAGGGAAACCAACTCAAAGCTTGGAATCAACAAAGGAAGGATCTTGGAAACCAACTCAAGCTTGGAATCAACAAAGGAAGGATCTTGGAGATCTTCTTCTCAAAAAATTTAAAAGCTCAAATCCATTCAATGTAAGTAATTCCGCAACTTATAATGAATTTATGAACACCTTTTCTTGCTTATTAGATCCTTGGCATGTTATAGGAACACTAACAATGGTATCAGAGCCAATTTTAAGCATGAAAATTTTAGGGTTCATGAGACTAAAATTTGAGGCTTTTATGTTTTGAACATGATTCTTTCAAATTGATGCTTTGAGCATGCTTAGAATATGATAACTTAGAGTTATGCATGATTAGATTTGAAATAAATTTAATGAATCAAAAATTAAAAAATTTTTAGCATGGCCGAATTCTCTACTGTCTTGGACTGCAGTTTTTTTGATTTTTGTAACATGAAATGATATGTTTAAATGCATGTTTAAATGTTGATTGTTGGTTTGATTGGATTGGAATCAAAGTCAATAAAGTTTATGTTAAAATCAAAGAGCATGTTGAGCATGAAATGATGAATTTAGGATTCATTTGTGTTGAGCATAAAATGATGTGTTTTGGCTTCAATTTGTGTTGAGCATGAATTGATGGATTAAGCATGATTAATTAAGTTAATTGGTATTTTGGAAATATTGAGTTTAATTAATTAATCATGGCTAATACACTTTAATTAAAATAATTGTGATATTTGGAATATTATAATTATGTTAATAAGCCTTTAATTATGAATTGGGCTAAAAGTGTGTATTTGGGCTTAATGGGCTTGGTTTGACTAAGTTTTGTTTTGGACTTTTGGATTGGATCCAATTGGGCCCAAAACCAATTCCATAAAGTCCAAATATATCACTTGACCCTTTAAAGAATTTAATTGGGCCTAAATTAATTTGTAAGCAATAGGGTGATTCATATTGGGCCTTGGCATTTTGGGTTTGACCCATTATGGCCAAAGCCCATGCCTTAAGAATTAATTAAAAGCCCATTGGACTTTAATTAAAATGACATTGGATGTTATTGGGCCTTTGAGACCCATTAAGATTGGATTTGGAATCCAAGTCTTTAGGCTTATAAGTAAGTGTATATATATTTAATTTGGAATTAAATTGGAATTAGTATTGAATACAAATAAATTGGATTTAAAGTTGTAGTTCAATATAATTCAAGAATACTTACTTTGAGTATTTATTCTTAAACGAGTTTGACTCACGCAAATCAAATCGTTGTTTGAACATTGGATGGTCATAATTCAAAGATTAATTAATTGGATTAGATTATTGAATAACATCATTTGTATGAATACATGAATGTGTTGTATGAATAATGTATATCAGATGGATATTAGAAGGGCGAGGGCAATTTTGGAAATTGTAATAAATTTAGAATTTATTTAAATTGGACCTGCGTGTCCAGCCTTTTATCTCATTATTCTTTGTATTTCTCTTCTCACCAATTCCCCTCCATGAAAATGAGGTTTCTTTATTGTATTATATAATTGGGTAGGAGTTAAAATAGTTCTAGCCGGGGAGAGGAAATTGAGTGATTTGTTCTAGGAACAATTTGTGAGATATCCATCCGCATATCATTATTAATTTATCTATTTATCGCGCCTTATTATGCTTTTAGAATGCATGCTTAAAGGTGTATGATGAGACCTAATGAAAGATAAAAAATTGGTTGCCAATTTGCACGCGAAAAACCCTCAAAACATATTAAGCATTTTTCCTTCCGTTGAGTGATTCTTACTCAAGATCCAAGTTGGCATTGGTTTGTTGGCCAAAGTCAAGACCTTTGTCAATTGCGGATGTGTTTGAATCATGAGAGTTTTGTTCCATATCGGTGTCTTGTCCAAGTCGTGATTTGTTGGCCAAAGTCAAGATCACTTCTTGTCCATCGACATTGATTACGAAGCTTTCCATGTCAATGAGTTCCGCTTAACTGGGATCTTTAAGTTTGTTGTGCCAAATCCAGGGCTTAGTTGATTCAGAGGAAAAAGGTTAGGTAATATATTCGATATGTTGGCATATATAAGATATATGTTTCGGACTTGGATGTCCACCTACTGGATCTAGGAATTGGATGAGATCCAATTGATCTTAGAGATCTACCTAGTTAAGTATCATACAATTTGTTGGCCAAAGTCAAGATTGTGTGTTATTTAACGGGATCCTAGCCCACTAGGAAACAAGGTTTCCTGAGTACTCAACAGATGGTTAGAGGCTCGCCGAAAAATAGTGGGAGGCAAGAATTAAATTTGCAATATTCGTTTAGATACTTGCCATACGCGCTCAATCAAATATCATTCGTCAAATAAATTAAATGTTAGTTGGACTAATATTTAATAGTTGTTTTAATTTAACAGTTAGACTGTATTCAAACTACTTCATTCATTTATAGTTGATTATATAATTGGATTATAGTAATCAATATATTTGAATTTTACCCTTCATTTATAGTTGATTATATAATTGGATTATAGTAATCAATATATTTGAATTTTACCGATCATTTATAGTTGATTATATAATTGGATTATAGTAATCAATATATATATTTGATTTTAACCAATAAAATTGTAATTAGTTATATAGTTAGACTATAGTAATCATTACATTAGATTGTACCTGAAATCATTGATTGGATAGTTAGACTATTGGAATCAAGATAACTGAAAGATTAGTGTTTAAAACATAATCCTGGGTGAAAATGTGTTTAAACGAATTTAATTTTCAAATTGGGAATAAATTTCAGGATAGTCTTGAAAACTAAGAAGTTACTTTATTTGATAAAATAACAACTTAGGCCTAAGCCCGGAGTTAAGCAAATAGTAGAGCATGATCTTTGGAAGATTCATGTGATGATAACTTTAGTGCTTAATCCATTATGCTTGCCATAAAGACTCCTTAATTTCCTAATCAGAACTAAGGATTAGATCCTTAAAGTATGATGAAGAAATTGAAGGATCTTCATAGATCTATTCTTAGATCTTAGAAGTATTAAATTGCAATTAATAACTCTTGGAGAGTTAATGGCCATTCTCAAGGAGACAAAGCCAAAGTTTGCAATAAGGCAAGTAGCGCAAGGCGCATCTTACTTCAATATTCTAGAAGGCCAAGGCTTGGAAAAGGCTTCTAGAATGTAGAAAATGGCAAAGGCGAAATCATTATAGTCTTCTAGGAAGATAAATGACATATCCCAAGATGTCTACCTAAACTGTGGCAAACGGAGTCATTGAAGCGTGACTACCATATGGACAAGGCAGACATGAAGGAAGTGAAGAGGGGCAAGGCTCCAGCTTCAACCATGTTTTTCATAAACATGTTCACTAATAGTATTAAAAATGAATTTTAGATACTAAGTGTGATACATAAATATATGTACTGATGTGCAGAATCTGCTATGAGCAGGATACTGACTTCAAATGAGATTAATCTGCGAATAGGAAACGGGACGACAGTCGCTGTTTTAACCGTAGATACCTAAGTTTAGGAACTACCCTTTGGGTATGTACTTAAATTAGGAAACTGTTAAAATGTAACTAGTTTGACTAGAAACATTTATCTCTATATCGTGTATAACTTGTTGCGAGTATACCTTTATATTCTAGAACACTAAAGTATTTTATTTTATAAAGATGATATTGAGATAAACACATTAGATGTGAATAACAGTATTTATATTTTGAATATAAATAAATCTCAAACATATAACGTGACAAACAATAGCTCAAACTGATTTGATCAAAGAAACATATTGTGGCATTGTTGTCTGGGACACAATGAAACAAGACTCGTATATCCACACTTTTGAAGAGTGGGTACTCGGACTGATTTGATTCCATTCAAATGAAGTCTACAATCTAGTTTATTGGGCAAAGTGCCTAAAACACCTTTACTTGGTAAAAGTGTAAGTGCTACTGATATCTATTAGCCCTTGTTCATAGTGACATAAGTGGGCCCATGTCTAGCTAGGCTAGAGGTGGATATGAATATTTCGTGACCTTTACGGATGTGGCATCGCGTTATGGTTGTGTGTTTCCTTTGAAGAACATAAATCGGAAACTTTTAGAGTTTCGCCACGAAATAGACAAACAGATCGGCTAAAGTATTAAAACATCACGGTTTGACCATGATGAAAATACTTAAGCAATAAGTTTCTCAAATACTTGAAAGAGTATAGTATTCTTTCAATGAGGACTCCTCCCGGAACACGTCAGTTTGACGGTGTGTCCCAACGGAGAAACTGAATTTTGTTGGACATGATAGGGTTAATTATGAGTCGCTCTGAGCTACCATTTTCCTTCAAAGGATAAGCATTAATAGTGCAATACTTATTTTGAATAAGATTCCATGAAAATCTGTTTGACAGACTTCATATTAGATATGAACAGGAAAGAAACCGAGTTTTCTCATTCCTGTTGATTTGGGAATGCTAAGCATATGTTTGGATGATACCAAACAAGAACCCAAATTGGATAAGTGCCAATTGTAGGTTATCCTTGGGAAACCAAAGTATAGTACTTATACAACTCACTTGAGAACAATGTAATTGTTGCTCACCATGCGGTTTTCCTAAAAGGAATACCGATATGTAGTGGTAAATGGGAGGATAGTAAAACTCGATTAAAATCGGAGTTATACTGTTCAAGGCATCAAGTCCTTAATGGAACACGAACAGTTCATCATGGATGAAACTATACCAGTAATCTTCGAATACACAAGAACCGCGTAGATCGGAGAGAGTCAGAAAATAACCTAGGGTATGGGTTTCTGATCTCACCTCAAAAAAGATGTCAATCTTTTAAGAAATACCAACTGACTACATATGAGGAAGTGATACAAGGTATCAACTCCCTATTATGGCAAGTGCCATGAGTCCGAAATGGATTCCATGTATATCAACTATACTTGTTTTACCGCAAGGCATTGTGCTTATTGGTACTATATAAGTCTTCAAGGAAGACATACGTGGATGGCAGCATACCAACGTACTAAGCTAGGCTTGTAGTGAAAGGTATCGTTATCAACATTGTGTTGATTAGAATGAAACCTTTTACCTGTTGCCATGGATAAATCCATTTGGATAATACTTGCTGATACTGCATGTTTCATTCATAAAATGTGGCTGCTGAACGTCAAAAATCGCTTTCCTTAAACGGAAACCTCTTTGGAGGATGTTTATAATATCCTGACGGTTTTGTCGTACCAAAAATAGCAAACAAGGTTTGCAGGTTATTCGATCCATGTTTGGATTGAAGCAAGCATTAGGTTCTTGGAACTATCGTTTTGATGTAATCATAATGGTGTATGATTTGATTCAAAACGCATATGATTCTTGATTATATAAGGAGGTTAGTGGGAGAGCACTGACAATGATGTCCTAAATAATGATGATATGTCATTTCTTGGAAATGATATTCCCATATTATAATCAGTGAAAGCTTGGCTTTCATGAAAACTCTCCGTAGAATTCTTGGGAGAAACAACCTTTATTCTAGGAATAAAGATCTATTGGGATAGATTTAAAGTTGTTAACACTCTCTGAGAACTCGTACATTGAAAAATGTACGTGACCTGGTGTCTCATACGCTTTGAGCATATGGAGTCACAAACAGGTCAATCCAAGTGATAGTCAATGGATTGATAATAAGAACATCTGTTAGTATCTTAGAGAACTAAGGATGATGTCTTAAACTATGGAGATGGAGAACTTGAAGTGACTGGGATCACTGTTGCAAGTTTCCTAACCGATTAAGCAACTAAAAGTCGTAACAACGGTACTATACAGTTTGAATAACAGTACAGTGAGCTGGAAATCTTCCAAGCAAGATGCTGTTGCCGAATAAACAAAAAATGCGGGTTATTGCTGTGGCTGAGGCAGCAATAGAAGCCATCTGGGTCATTAACAAATCTAATTAGATTAGATATAGTTCTATTAGCAGCTGAGCTAGGCTACAGCGCAGAATAAAGAATTAATGGTCTCATCAACGATCCAGATATATACTTCGACTATTCATCTGATTCATTCGGATCATACATCGTGGCGATGTGATGATCGAATAAATTGCATCAGACGATAATCATACAAATCCGCTGACGAAAGCCTTTCCTCAGCAGTTTGAGCGAACCGTACATAGTTCGGGTGTAAGACACTCGAGTGACTGGCTATAGGCCAAGTGGGAGATTGTTGTACAGTTATGACCCATAGCATCACTATTTGTACAGATCATGGTGTTGTTGTACAAATTAACTATGTGACAAGGAGATTGTGCTCTTATCATTTGTGATTAGATCAACTAGATGTATAAATGATAGGAGGTCCCTATGATTAGTTCCTGGATTGACATGATATGAGACAGTAGCAGTCATCGAAGGATTAATCATTAAATATCCCTAGTCGTAGTATTATCGAGACTGGACATCGATAATGCAGAATAGACTAGTATTACGCTTGTGCGCATTGTGGGAGCACAACGGCATAGTTCTCATATATTTAAGTATTGGATACTTATGCAAGTGTGATAGGAGGTTATGTTTACCGATGGTGCGGAAACAGCTTCGCTCTGGATAGATCCCTCGGAATTCCATTGGTAGTATGACTATGTGTCTATGGAAGGCCGATATCAGGGTAGGTGTATTTGGTCTTAACCTGAGACTTGCATCGCTAATACTTGCGACAATCGGTATGCTTTAGTTTTGGTCGTCCAGGACTTTAACCGGTTCTGTGTACGCCTCTGCTGGGTATATTGAGAATCATAGTGTATTGGTTGTGATGTCAAGACGGAAGTATCACTCCAGTCATAGTGGAGATGATGTCACGTAGGATACGGTACTAGTGCTCTTAAGTACTGCAGTTATCGGGATATTATGACTAGGTCATGTATATCCGATAATAAAAACTAGTTACCAGACATCCGACATGTGCTTCGTACGGGGCAGACACAGTTCCAGCCCCAGGCCTAGCACGTGACATTCGATACTGGACCGACATACGCAATACTACGTATACTACGCCTGACATAGATTATATATTCCGGCAAGAATATTTCTGGAGAATTAGGTAGGCACGGTGCTTTGCTAAAAGCCAACCATGTCTTGTAAATCGGTAAGCACGTGGTACGAGGTACGCACGTATTCGGATAATCCGATGACCTTATTTAATTAAATTAGATTTAATTATTTAGTGACGGAAATTCATTTAATCGGATTAAACGAATCCGAGCCGCGGCAAACATTCGTAGAATCCATTTGAATTTTGAATTCAAATGTGGGGCCCACTTCACATGTGGTAGTTGGGGGGGTAGTTGGTATTTATGCCAAGCCACCAACTTTCCAACCACCTTGGAATGGTTTTGGTGAAACCATTTACCCAACTACCTTGTTTAGGTAAAATGGTAAATTGGTTTTACCTAAAGACATCTCTCTCTCTCATTAGAACACACTTGAACAAAACTATTACCCTAGAATACTCCTCCATGGGCGTGAGCATCATCTCATTATCTCTTTGATTTTGTTGCAAAATCAACAAAGCTAGCACTTCATGGAATCAACTAAGGTGATAGGGAAACCAACTCAAAGCTTGGAATCAACAAAGGAAGGATCTTGGAAACCAACTCAAAGCTTGGAATCAACAAAGGAATGATCTTGGAGATCTTCTTCTCAAAAATTTTAAAAGCTCAAATCCATTCAATGTAAGTAATTCCGCAACTTATAATGAATTTATGAACACCTTTTCTTGCTTATTAGCTCCTTGGCATGTTCTGGGAACACTAACAAATTCTACATCTATAAAGAATACTAAAGGTTAAGATCCTGATTTATCCGACGCTTCTTACCACGATCATTATCAGACCAGTTTAACTTGGAAATGATATGGTCAATTTTTGGTTCGAAGGCTTAGAGTTGGTCAATTAAATCATTGGTTGTTCTGGCAGTGAAGAGGATATCTTTTACGGGTTTTGAAAGGAACCTATTTCTCCTGGAATCTTCAAGAAACATAAAAAGAAAGTCAAAAAAATCCATCAACATTAAACAGTCCAATTGGTTTATGGTGTATGTTCAAGTTTGCCCAATATATCACTGTGAAAATTTCCTCCATCGTGCCCAAGCCACCTGGCAAAGCAATAAAATCATCAGCACGATTAATCATTTCAACAAGTCATTTGGGAATACCTGACATGATGCATTCCTCTCCGTTTGATTGTCCTATAAGATTTACGTCCGCCAAAGATTTTGGGATGATTCCCAAAACTTGACTACATCCTTCATGTACGGCCTTTGAAACGTAACCCATCAGTCCAAGATTGCCACCGCCATATACTAAGTGCATATTCCTCTCAGCTATGACTCTACCAAATTCTTTTGCTGCCTCAACAAATTCTGGCTTAGATCCAAAACTAGTCCCGCAAAACACACAAATATTCATGACTCGTCTTCTTGAAGTTGCTTCCATTTTTTTCTTTACTCTCTCTCTAATCTGGATGTGTTGAAGAGAGCAATGACGAGCTGAATTTATAGATCCTGAAAAAGGGTAAGTAATAATAGCACTAGTACTTGCCAAATTATAATTATTAGCTGAACAGTAAATTAAATCATGAAAGTCAAAAAATATGGATCTTGTTGGCGAAAATAAAAGAAAATAACAAAACAAATCACAATAATTAGTTAAAGATAAAGAAATAAAAATAAAAATATGTACATGGAGCCGTGATTGTGGCTAAAATCTTTCTCAAGTAATCGGCTTGAATGACCTCTATGGGTCAGGGATAAGCTTCACATCAAATTTTCTTATAAATTGACAAACAGGGTCTTTTAAAGTCAGATTCCTGAGACTTAATTGTTATTTTTCTCTTCGAGATTGTGTATGTAAATTGCGAATCTGTGATATACATATCCATTGGGATGTGTCGCAAGAGTCAATGATATGTCATCTAAATGCTCCTTACTAATGTCATCCCTAGTGAATTTTATTTTATCTTCGCGTTTATCAGACATTATTCTTAAAGAACGACAACGAGTATTGTATGTACAACATGCACATTTATAGCAAACACCTAATCGTTTAGCTCTTCTTTTTTTAGCATAGGTATTTTTTCCTAAACCATGGAGAAATGAAATAAAAGAGTCAGATGACTCACCTTCCAAGCAGACTCGTGCTTCAATTATCCAACGAATATCACTAGGAATACCTTTGATCATTAGAAGCCTCATTCTTTCAATGCGTGCTTTGTAGACTTTCATCAGAGAGTTTTAAGGGAAAGAAGGAAAATGCTTGTGAAGTTTTGCGAGAATGTCTTCCATCTTGTATGTGGCTTTTCCTATAAAAATTAAACACATAAAAATAAAACATACAAAATCTCAATATATACACAATTTGCATGGGTTGCCTTCCTGCTAGCGCCAAGTTTAACGTCGTCAGCTAGACATGACTGTCCAAATATTAGGCCGGATCTGCCAATGTGAGACTCTCTTTTTGACGCTTGATGGATTCTCCCCAATAGTGCTTGACACGTTGGCTGTTAACTTTGAATGTATCATTGGAATTAGGGTCATGTAGCTCAACGGCTCCATATGCTAAAACTTGGCTGATCACAAATGAACCTGACCACCGTGATTTCAGCTTGCTATGGAAGATTTTCAACCTTGAGTTGTATAACAATACCCTCTTCCCTGGTTCCAGTTGTTTGTGTATTATTTTATGATCATGCCACTTCTTGGTCTTTTCTTTATACAGTTTGACATTCTCATAAGCATGAAGACACAATTCTTCTAATTAGTTCAATTGGTGGAGCCGTTTCTCTCCTGCTTGTAGATCAAAATTTAGCTTCTTCAGTGCCTAGTACGCTTTATGTTCGATCTCCATAGGAAGATGGCATGCTTTCCCAAACACAATTCGATATGGGGACATTCCAATGGGTGCCTTGTAAGCTGTCCGGTAGGCCCATAATGTGTCATCCAATTTTACAGACCAGTCATTCCTTGTTGAACCAACGGTTCTCTCCAGGATTCTTTTTATTTCTCTATTGGAGACTTCAACCTGCCCACTTGACTGCGGATGTTAAGCAGTGGCAACTTTGTGAGTAACTCCATATTTGGATAAGAGTGCATCAAAATATCTGTTACAGAAATGTGTGCCACCATCATTGATGATCACTCGAGGTGTTCCAAAGCGAGTGAAAATATTCTTTTTGAGGAATTTAAACACCACTTTGGAGTCATTTGATGGTAGAGCTGTTGCTTCAACCCATTTGGAGACGTAGTCTACTGCAACTAGAATGTACAGGTTTCCATATGATGGAACAAAGTTTCCCATAAAGTCAATCCATATACATCAAATATCTCCACTTCGAGAATACTTTGAAGAGGCCCTTCATTTATCCTCGAAATATTTCCCGTTCTCTGACACCTGTCACATTGAAGAAAGAATATGTGAGCATTTTTAAACAAGGTGGGCCAGAACAAACCTGATTGTAGGACTTTGGCTGCAGTTTTATCTCCGCTGAAGTGTCCGCCATATGGAGATGAGTGACAATGCTGCATGACACTATTGACCTCCTCATGTGGTATATAATGCCTCAATAACTGATCCGTAAAATATTTGAATAGGTACAGTTCTTCCAAACATACTGCTTGACTTCTTTAAAAATTTTATTGAGTTGCTGATGTGTCCATTCTAACGGCCATTACCCCGATACTATGTAGTTCACATTGTCAGCATACCATGTGACTTCCTATTGCTTGATGGCAAACAACTATTCATTTGGAAAAGTTTCTTTGATTGTCAGCTTAGTGCCAGTTGTACCTCTATTTTCGAACCTTGACAAGTGATTAGCTAATTGATTTTCTGTCCCCTTCTTTCTCAGATCTTCACGTCAAATTCTTACAGGAGAAGCACCCAACGGATCATCTGAGTGTAGACAACAGAAACTGGACGACGCATGCTGTTCCGGGCTCGCGGCCCGGTGGGAGTACGGAGTAGCCCGCGGGGGACTAAACAAGAGGAAAATAAAAGTGGGGTCGCCACCCGGTGTGAACCGGGAAAATGATTTAAGGCCGTACTCACCCCTCGCAAGGGTAGACCTCAAACCGTTGGGTTCGGAAAGGTCCCTTACTTATTCCACTTGTATGAACGGATTTTTGTAATAATTTAACCAAGTCTACACAACATACATGTCCAAAAATAACCTAAATCTAGTTCGCATTCATAAAAATAAATCCTATGTCTAAGTCATCATGCTTTAAAAGTAATTATCACAACGGCAAACGTACGATATCACACAATGAGCATGTTGAATCATCAAACATGAAAACTAAATAACAACCTAAGCAAACGTAGATAAAACTCCTATTGCGAAGTAAATAACTATAACATACATAGGGAAATAACATACTAATGACCTAATCATGCTTAATAAATAATTTACGTCCATTCTGATTCGGCTACAGAATTTACGTCCGGGTTTCCATCCGATACACCACAAGAGAGAACACATGTTCCGTTCACCCGGAAATCACATCATGCACCAATTCACAATACTCATGCGAAATAAAGTAATAAAATAACTAAAAATAAAAGATAATAAATAAAAGGGT
Source organism: Zanthoxylum bungeanum (assembly GCA_019454045.1). Classification (NCBI taxonomy): domain Eukaryota; kingdom Viridiplantae; phylum Streptophyta; class Magnoliopsida; order Sapindales; family Rutaceae; genus Zanthoxylum; species Zanthoxylum bungeanum. Next base: position 66,910 of record SKCR01024328.1, read on the forward strand.
GCCCTCAGGTCTAACCTTTTTTAGTTGCTTTCCGGGAGTGCGTTTTACGGTGCCGGAAGGGTTATCGTTTCCACTATTTTCACAAGTCTGTTGTTTCCGCTGTTTTCTCTGATTCACTCGAGGTTTCTGCTTGCTATTTTCTCTGATTTTATTCACTGTTTAGGAGGCGCATTTGGGTGCAGTTTTGCGGGATTATTCGGCTACTGTTTAGGGACAGTTTGGGGCAGTTATTTGGTCGGTCCTGGGCAGTTGCATGTATGAAGAATAATGGTTTATTTGTTTCAGCGTGAAAGGGCAGTTATTGAGGGCTGATGGAGACATGCAAGGGGGGTAAAAGGGGGCTGTTTATGTGCGTGGAGGCATGAGGGTTCAGTGTGTGTGTCATGGTTGCTGTTGGCGAAAGTAGCTAAAGCTTGAAAGGCAGTGATATGGGTTGTTATTTTTGGCGGGAAGGAAGGTCATCAAGGGGGTTGCCGAGAGTAGCTAGAGCTTGAAGAGAGAAGGCTTAGGGTTTCCTTTAGGCGTGTTTCAATGGCAGTTTGGCGTGAAGTGGTGCAGTGAGTGAGGGTTGGTTTGCTACGTGAGGTTGTGGGCGTGAAGCAGGGCTGTCCACTGGTGCATGAATGTAGTTACGTTGATGAGAGAGAGGGATACCAATATGGGTCGCCGTGATTGAGCTAGGGTTCTGTTTTATGTGGCCGTGAGTGAATTGGTGGGTGAGTGGCTGGTATGCTAGGGTTGTTGAATGTGGCGTGAAAGGGGCAGTTACATGAGGAGTATATGGAAGTGAGGGCTGTGCGTTTAGTGTCAGCTTGTTTGATGAGTTATTCTCGGCATTTTGTATGGGCTGTGAGTTTTTTTTGTGTTTTAGAGGGATAAGGGGCTGCTAAAATGGCTAAATGGCGTGAAGGTGGTGGGTCAAAAGCTATGTGTGTTTGAGCTGCTGTGAAGGAGGCTTATTTACCGTGAAGTCTAGGGGCTGCTCGTGTGTGGCTAGGCTTGATGCTTGGGGACGTGCAGGGCTGATGATGAGCCTGGTCGAGAGAGATGGGTGTGTGCTGCTGGATGAGTTTCTACGTGAAGGAGTTGAGGTACTTTGAGTGGATTGAAGGCAGTGGCTGGGCGTGGTGAATGGAGGTTTGCCGAGTGGATCAAAGGCCACTGTGAAGGCAAGGATGATATGTGTTTGTGGGGTGATGAAGGGCCATATTGCCGAGAGATATGTGGGAGGCTAAGGGTGCATGGATGCTGTGAGTAAGATGAATCCCCCTGCGTGAAAGTGTCTTAGGGTTTTTATGGCTTCATTTGGAGTGAGAGAGAGAGGCACGACATGGGTGGAGTTATGGGTTTGTTATCAGTGCGGTATGGGCAGTTTTATTCGCATGGGTGAGGGGAATAATGGTTGGCAATTGGATGCAAGTCAGAGGGTTATTGTAAGGTTTATGGAGGGTGGTTGCATGGGTTTTTTTTGTTAGCTTTGTATTTGTGAATAGGCGTGAAGCATGGATGGTGCAGGGGAATAATGGTTGTATGGGTATTGCATGGAGGGTTATGGGTATTTTATGGAGGATGCATGGGTGGTTTGTGGATTTTGTGTTTGTTACGTGGAGTGGAGTGTATGGGTTCTATGTGCTTTTGTTGTTTAGTGTTTGTGTGTTTTGGCTTGGTTTGTTCTTTGATTTGTGAATGTGAAGGAATATGCTTTGGTTGTTCACGTGGGAGAGGGTTAGATGCATGGGTTTCTTTGGGTTTGTCTTTTTGTTGGTTGTTTGGTGTGTGAAGGAATTGTGAGGGAATTGTTAGGCGTGGGCTTAGTGTTTTGGGCCGAGGATAATTTTTGATACAGAAGCTCAACGAGCAAACCCAAGGTTAAGCGAGCGAACAAAAATCCAACAAAATGTCAATTCTTGACTTTTCCCTTCCGTCGTCCGTTTCCCGCGACTCCCGCGACTTAAAAGGTGGTGCCTCCGTACGAGGCTCATCATTGGGCTGGTTTGCAAAAATGCAATGCCTACAGTCGCCCCCACTTTGATGGGACTTGTTCAGTGTGTGACAATGACAATCCTATCAAAGTTCGTGCAATGCATTTTTACTTACCTGGCTCGCCAGCTGCCACATGGTTTGCCTGATGTGTTAAGTTGAGTTGGTCTGGTTGTGCCATTTTCGGCATGCTAACCCCCATTTCCGAGGTGTTGCTGAAGTGATGACTGTCCATCTTCGAACTGTGCTCCATTTTCGGAGTGATGAGATAATGGTCCATTTTCGAACCGTGCTCCATTTTCGGAGTGCCAGAGTTGTGATGATTGTCCATTTTCGAACTGTGCTCCATTTTCGGAATAATAGTCCATTTTCGAACCGTGCTCCATTTTCGGAATGATGAGATAATGGTCCATTTTCTAACCGTGCTCCATTTTCGGAATGATGAGATAATGGTCCATTTTCGAACCGTGCTCCATTTTCGGAGTGCCAGAGTAGTGATGATTGTCCATTTTCGAACTGTGCTCCATTTTCGGAATAATAGTCCATTTTCGGAATGATGAGATAATGGTCCATTTTCGAACCGTGCTCCATTTTCGGAATGATGAGATAATGGTCCATTTTCGAATCGTTTCTGATGTGAAAGCAGCCCATTTTCGAACCATTGCTGATGTAAAAGCGGCCCATTTTCGAACCATTGCTGATGTAAAAGTGGCCCATTTCTGAACCATCGCTGATGTGAAAGTGGCCCATTTCCGAACCATTACTGATGTGAAAGCGGTCCATTTTCGAACCATTACTGATGTGGGCCTTGACCCTGGGACTCATCCCCGAAACTGATACTGATGATGTTGTGGGCCTCGCCCCTAGAATGCCATACCTGGCGAAACTGATACTGATGATGTTGTGGGCCTCGCCCCCAGAATGCCATATCCGGCGAAACTGATACTGATGATGTTGTGGGCCTCGCCCCCAGAATGCCATATCCGGCGAAACTGATACTGATGATGTTGTGGGCCTCGCCCCCAGAGTGCCGTACCTGACAAAGACTGATAGTGATGTGGGCCTCAACCCGCAGAGTGCCATTCCCGGCAAAGACTGATAATGATGTGGGCCTCTCCCCCAGAGTTCCATACCTGGCAAAGACTGATAATGATGCAAATGATTTATTTCAACATACTATATTGCTCTCCTCGAGACAATCTTAACAGCTAAACATATTTTCGTCCTCAACGAATGCTTTGTGTCAAAACCAGAGAACCTTCAAAGTACTTGATACACTCAACTCCGATCGTCTGAATAGGTGATCTGAACTAGACTCCTAGTGTGTGTGTGCTAAGGCTCTTTCGCAGCTTGTTCCTTAAGTGGGCCAACTCGATGATTTTGCTTTGGAGAATCGAACCAGTGGGTCTAACCAACCTGGATGTCTTAATCACGTTCTGTGATTACTTCAGCATACTCAATATGATATGATCTTCGTCTTTTTTCTTTTGTCTCTTTCTTTTCATTTTGAATTTTCTTTTTCTGACACTCCTACCCTTTAAGGTAGCATTTCTCCTCATGGTGGTCCTAATTCTTGCCCATGGGTAGCTTCACGCTTATCGGTTATAGGTGGTCTATATATATATATTTTTTTTCTTTTTATTTCAGAGACTTTTTTTTTAAATTTATTTCCAACCATATCATATATCATAGCATCAGTAAACCAGGGTGGACTTCCAGGTAAACGGTGATTCACCAATCCACAATCTCTTCAACTAGTCACCTCGCTAACCACTCATGCTTCTACTGCTAGGATCCCGTTATCAAGTGCTCACGGGTCTAGCTGAGATCAATCCATTCAGAATATCGGACGAGAGCACGTCTCGCACTTATTGTTTCTAAGGTTTCTTTCTTCAGTAAACGATGTCATCACCGGACATATGTCTAAGTATCAAAGATTTCTATTTTTTTCTTTTTTTTTTTTCTTTCTCTTTTTTTTTTCTCTCTCTTTTTTCTCTCATTTTTTTTTTACTCACTCACTTCACTGAATTCTTCCTTTCTACCGCTGACAATTTGGGCTTCACCCTCTGAGATCTATTCCTGAAACTCATGCTGATATGGTCCTCGACCCTGGGATTCCTCCCCGAAACTGATTCATTCCTGAAACTGATACTGATTTATTCTTGAAACTGTACTGTTGCCGTTTCTGATTGGCTCCTTTTTGCCGTTTTCTCTCTTTTTTTTTTCTCTTAGAAACCTGCGAATACAAAATAAAACAAACACAAAAGAATGCAAAGTACGTTACGTGCATGCATGCATGCATGAGTGTTCCTATCCCGTCGGGTTAGATCTTCCGCATATTCTCTTGGTGACTACTTAATCTTCTATTTTCCTTAACCCAACGGGTATCTATGATGTCTTTTAAAACTACATGTTAGCATGTATGCATGTAATGCGTGAAATACACAAGTCTATCAAGATGTTTATACAAGTTGGCCCATTATCATTTTAAAGCATTCAATCACACTATTGCGCGGTGCAAACTTGTCCCAGTTGAAAAGGCCCAACAAGTTTATACTTTTGCGATACATGGCTAAACAACTTCAAATGATAAGAGGCCCAAATACAAAATGGCCCAATTGTCAAAGGACACGAACTCGTTCCAGTTTAAATGGCCCAACCAGTTCATATCTCTTGACAAAAGTCCAACTGAATTCAAATGACGATGGTCCTAAACATAAACATAAAGAAACAATTTCTACAGAGTGGCCCATCGGCATTTTAGAAACTTTTAGCCCAATTGTCATAAGATACAAACTCATCCCAATTTAAATGGCCCAACAAGTTCGCATTTCTGGCAAGAAGCCCAATTGCATCCAAATGAAGATGGTCCACAAGCACAAACATAAAGAGGTAATTTTTATGGGTCATGCAACAATGGTTCGCATGTAGGTTTAAAAGAATGTAAACAAAGGCTCTCGCTGACGAAGGTTTGCCCACAACTAGGACTTCCCACTCAAGGGTTCGAGCGACCAAGTGAGCGCACCTTTTTTATACCTTACGGTTTGTGCCAACAAGTTATGGTATGTGACTAACTGTCAAATGAATTTCCCATTGTAGATTCCCCAGACGGAGGGTGGAGCGAGGCTCTCTTAAGTACCCAAGCCCCTTAGGCTCTTATCTCTTGGTGTTAGGAATAAACAACGAGTCCTCCAAATTAGTCTATCACAATGAGCTACAGGTGAATGATTATCTAGGTGCCTTCACAGCTTTTCCTTATAGAAAGGTAGTGAGTGAGGGAAGACACCAAATTATCACCTAGCCTTAACAATGCCTTTGATTAAACTCCCTAAACCCACAGTAGACATGGTTAATTTAAAGCACAAATCACAAACATTACAAGACATTATTTCGGGGCCGATTCTCTATCCCCAGTGGAGTCGCCAGACTGTAGACAACAGAAACTGGACGACGCATGCTGTTCAGGGATCGCGGCCCGGTCAGGAGTACGGAGTAGCCCGCGGGGGACTAAACCGGAGAATAAAATGGAGTCGCCACCCGTTGTGAACCGAGAAAATGATTTAAGGCCGCACTCACCCCTCGCAAGGGAAGACCTCAAACCGTTGGGTTCGGAATGGTCCCTTACTTATGCCACTTGTAATGAACGGATTTGTGTAATAATTTAACCAAGTCTACACAACATACATGTCCAAAAATAACCTAAATCTAGTTCGCATTCATAAAAATAAATCCTATGTCTAAGTCATCATGCTTTAAAAGTAATTATCACAACGGCAAACGTACGATATCACACAATGAGCATGTTGAATCATCAAACATGAAAACTAAATAACAACCTAAGCAAACGTAGATAAAACTCCTATTGCGAAGTAAATAACTATAACATACATAGGGAAATAACATACTAATGACCTAATCATGCTTAAGAAATAAATAACATACTAACAACCTAATCATGCTCAATACAAGGTTTGGATGAAACGAAATACGTGTGTCTCTCAAGTGATACGTGGCATTGTATCCCGAGTGTAAACTGCAATACCGTCCATTCGGATTCAGCTACAGAATTTACGTCCGGGTTTCCATCCGATATACCACAAGAGAGAACACATGTTCCATTCACCCGGAAATCACATCATGCACCAATTCACAATACTCATGCGAAATAAAATAATAAAATAACTAAAAATAAAAGATAATAAATAAAAGGGTGCCCTCAGGTCTAACATTTTTTAGTTGCTTTCCGGGAGTGCGTTTCATGGTGCCGGAAGGGTTATCGTTTCCACTATTTTCACAAGTCTGTTGTTTCCGCTGTTTTCTCTGATTCACTCGAGGTTTCTGCTCGCTATTTTCTCTGATTTTTTCACTGTTTAGGGGGCGCATTCGGGTGCAGTTTTGCGGGATTATTCGGTTACTGTTTAGGGACAGTTTGGGGCAGTTATTTGGTCGGTCTTGGGCAGTTGCATATATGAAGAATAATGGTTTATTTGTTTCAGCGTGAAAGGGGCAGTTATTGAGGGCTGATGGAGACATGCAAGGGGGGTAAAAGAGGGCGCTGTTTATGTGCGTGGAGGAATGAGGGTTCAGTGTGTGTGTCATGGTTGCTGTTGGCGAGAGTAGCTAAAGCTTGAAAGGCAGTGATATGGGTTGTTATTTGTGGCGGGAAGGAAGGTCATCAAGGGGGTTGCCGAGAGTAGCTAGAGCTTGAAGAGAGGAGGCTTAGGGTTTCCTTTAGGCGTGTTTCAAGGGCAGTTTGGCGTGAAGTGGTGCAGTGAGTGAGGGTTGGTTTGCTACATGAGGTTGTGGGCAAGAAGCAGGGCTGTCCACTGGTGCATGAATGTAGTTGCGTTGATGAGAGAGAGGGATACCAATAGGGGTCGCCGTGATTGAGCTAGGGTTCTGTTTTATGTGGCCGTGAGTGAATTGGTGGGTGAGTGGCTGGTATGCTAGGGTTGTTGAATGTGGCGTGAAAGGGGCAGTTACATGAGGAGTATATGGCAGTGAGGGTTGTGCGTTTAGGGTCAGCTTGTTTGATGAGTTACTCTCGGCATTTTGTATGGGCTGTGAGTTTTGTTTGTGTTTTAGAGGGATAAGGGGCTGCTAAAATGGCTAAATGGCGTGAAGGTGGTGGGTCAAAAGCTATGTGTGTTTGAGCTGCTGTGAAGGAGGCTTATTTACCGTGAAGTCTAGGGGCTGCTCGTGTGTGGCTAGGCGTGATGCTTGGGGACGTGCAGGGCTGATGATGAGCCTGGTCGAGAGAGATGGGTGTGTCGCTGCTGGATGAGTTTCTACGTGAAGGAGTTGAGGTAGTTTGAGTGGGGTGAAGGCAGTGGCTGGGCGTGGTGAATGGAGGTTTGCCGAGTGGATCAAAGGCCACTGTGAAGGCAAGGATGATGTGTGTTTGTGGGGTGATGAAGGGCCATATTGCCGAGAGATATGTGGGAGGCTAAGGGTGCATGGATGCTGTGAGTAAGATGAATCCCCCTGCGTGAAAGTGTCTTAGGGTTTTTATGGCTTCATTTGGAGTGAGAGAGAGAGGCACGACATGGGTGGAGTTATGGGTTTGTTATCAGTGCGATATGGGCAGTTGTATTCGCATGGGTGAGGGGAATAATGGTTGGCAATTGGATGCAAGTCAGAGGGTTATTGTGAGGTTTATGGAGGGTGGTTGCATGGGTTTTTTTGTTAGCTTTGTGTTTGTGAATAGGCGTGAAGTATGGAGGGTGCATGTGAATAATGGTTGTATGGGTATTGCATGGAGGGTTATGGGTATTTTATGGAGGATGCATGGGTGGTTTGTGGATTTTGTGTTTGTTACGTGGAGTGGAGTGCATGGGTTCTATGTGCTTTTGTTGTTTAGTGTTTGTGTGTTTTGGCTTGGTTTGTTCTTTGATTTGTGAATGTGAAGGAATATGCTTTGGTTGTTCACGTGGGAGAGGGTTAGATGCATGGGTTTCTTTGGGTTTTAGGGTTTGTCTTTTTGTTGGTTGTTTGGTGTGTGAAGGAATTGTGAGGGAATTGTTAGGCGTGGGCTTAATGTTTTGGGCCGAGGATAATTTTTGATACAGAAGCTCAACGAGCAAACCCAAGGTTAAGCGAGCGAACAAAAATCCAACAAAATGTCAATTCTTGACTTTTCCCTTCCGTCGTCCGTTTCTCGCGACTCCCGCGACTTAAAAGGTGGTGCCTCCGTACGAGGCTCATCATTGGGCTGGTTTGCAAAAATACAATGCCTACACTGAGCTTGGCATCTTTCTTTGCAATCAGGTATTTGATTGCTGAATGATCTGTGTAGACCACCACTTTGGGACCCAGTAAATAAAAGCAAAATTTGTCAAAAGCAAACACAACTGCAAGCAACTCTTTTTCAGTTTTTGTGTAGTTGAGTTGTGCTTCATTCAAAGATTTACTGGCATAGTAAATGGTGTGAAAAAATTTTGCCTTACGTTGTCCCAAAACTGCACCTACAACAAAATCACTGGCATCATACATCAATTCAAAAGGGAGCGCCCAATCTGGTGCTACTATGATGGGGGCAGAAATCAGCTTCTGTTTCAAGATCTCGAAAGCATGGTTGCATTCTTTGGTGAAGTGGAAAGGCACGTCTTTCTCCAGCAGATTGCATAATGGTTTGGCAATCTTGGAGAAGTCTTTGATGAATCTCCGGTAAAATCCTGCATGCTCGAGAAAACTTCGAATCCTTTTGACGGATGGTGGTGGAGGTTGTTTCTCTATCGTCCCGATCTTTATTTTGTCTACCTCAATTCCTTTCAAGAGATCCGATGTCCCATGATAATACTTTCATGTACCATGAAGTGGCATTTCTCCCAATTGAGTGCTAGGTTGGTATCTTTACATCTTTGTAATACTTTTTCTAGATTTTACAATCAGTGGTTGAACGAGTCTCCAAATACTAAGAAGTCATGCATGAAGACTTCCATGCTTTGTTCTATCATGTCTGAAAAGATGGCCATCATGCAACATTGAAATATGGCAAGAGCATTACAGAGTCCAAATAGCATCCTGCAGAATCTAAAAGTACCATACGAGCATGTGAAAGTGGTTTTCTTCTGATCTTATGAGGCGATGGAAATCTGATTGTATCCTGAATAGCCGTCCAGAAAGCAGTAAAATTCATGTCTCGCTAATCTGTCTAATATCCAGTCAATTAATTGTAGTGGGAAATGATCCTTCCGTGTTGCTTTGTTCAGCTTCATGTAGTCCATACACACTCTTCATCCAGTCATTGTCTTGGAATCATCTTGTTCTTTTCATTTGTGACTACAGACATTCCTCATTTCATGGGTACACATTACATAGGACTCACCCAAGAGCTGTCAGAGATAGGGTAGATGATGCATGCATCCAACCATTTGATGATTTATTTCTTTACTACTTCCTTTATGATTGGATTCAGTCTCTGTTGATGCTCCACTGTGGCTTTGCACTCGTCATTCATCAGGATTTTATGCATGCAAAATGATGGACTGATGTCTTGAATGTCTGCTATACTCCAGCCAATAGCTTTCTTGTGCTTGCGTAGCACTCTCAATAACTTATCTTCCTGCATCAATGTTAGCGACGAAGAAATAATCACAGGTAAATCAGAAGAGTTTTCCAAGTATGCATACCTGAGATTAGACCTGACCGGCGGTTCGGTTCCGGTTCGGAACCGAACCGAACCGGCCGGTTTCCGGTTCCGCAATTCGGTTCGGTTCCAAGAATTTTTTTTAATTTTGAAAATTAATTAAAATAAATGAGATTAATTTTATAAATAAAAAAAATTATTAAATTGAAGAGCTTGAGCTTAAATTTTTAAGAATTTAAGTTGCCTACGTATCCTCCAAGGGTGAGAGGAATCAAAGCTCACGTAGTTCCATTACAATTTTAAGACATATCCCCTTTGTAAATTATAATTTTACAATTATCAATCATCATTATCAGTTGATCCTTCGGCTCCGGTTCCGCTTGCACTTGTTGTAGAAGCATTATCGAACAAATCTTCAAAATCATCAGGGGCATCTTCTTGTTGTCTCAGATCAGCTCGAGTCCAATCATCCACACAAGTTGTTGCTTCTAGAGTGCTTGGATCTAATGAAGATCGCCTAGCTTCCAATATATTACCTCCCAAGCTGAAGGCTTGCTCAACCGCAACGGTGGAAATAGGTGCTGCCAATATCTCTTTAGCAATAATAGATAAAACATGATATATATTTTGATGCCGGTTCCACCATTCAAGGATTTTAAAATTTTTACTGCAGAAACTTTCATTAGAAAACTCAAAATTTGTAGATAAATAATTATCTAATTCAGGGTTATTAGTTGTCGTATCCCTAGTTTTTTTATTTCGTTGCAATAACCAACGATCATCTGCGCTAAGTCTTGTTTGAATTATCGGTTCGCTACTACTAGATTGACCTAATGTTCCTAAGTTATATCTTACAATATAATCATTAAATAAAATAATTAAATCACTTCTTAATTTCGTCATTATGCTCGTAATATAAATTTCATCTAATATTCCTAAATAACCATAGTAAGCTTGTAAACCACCATTCAAACCTTCTAATTTAAATCTAGGATCAAAAACAGCAGCAATAAGATAAAGTAAAGGAATTTCTCTAAAGTAATTCAACCATTTTACCTTCATAGCAGTAATGGCTTCGAACAAAACAATATCATTAGGGTCGTCACTGTCAACATGCTCATCGAGAATGCCAACAATATTCAAACTCTCAAGAAGAAATAAATGTGTTGTATGATAATAAACACCGCTAAAAACTAAAGTAGCATCATTAAAAACTCTTAAAATATCTAAAAAAAATTCACAAATATCCCATTGACTAGGATAAAGTGTGATATTTTGAACATGTTGAGAAAAAAAACTACATAATGCATCTTTGTATTGAAATGCTTGACATAAAAGAAAATAAGTAGAATTCCAACGTGTTGGAACATCTCTTGAAAATTAATCGGTTTAATACCATTTATTTTACAAAACATGGTCCATTCTCTCCTAACTTGAGAATATGACCAAATACAGTTAAGTGTCGTTTTAATTGGATCAAGGAAAGGTGATAATAATTTTAGTCCGTCTTGCACACATATGTTAAGGACATGACATGTACAATGAATATGAAAAAATCGACCCCCTAAATTTGGTTCACATAAGGATTTTAAATCATGAACGGATGTAGTATTTGCAGATGCATTATCAAATCCAATTGTTAAAATTTTTTTCTACTAAACCATATTCATCAAAATTTACCTTAATCATTCTATAAATATTATGTGCAGTATGTGGGTCATAAAAAACTCTAAATGCAATAAGTCTTTTTTGCATGGTAAATGATGCATCAATCCAATGACAAGTCACACCCATGTATGAGTGTGTTTGCCAATGGTCACTCCAAATATTAGAACATATAGAAATACGACCTTTCATCTCTTTAAATATTTCATTTAAAATAATTGTACCATCTTTATATAATTTGAAAATATGACGTTTTGTTGTGTTTCGAGTCATTCTACATGCAGCAGGGTTTAAAGCATTATGCACGTAATTAGTAAAATGAAGTTTTTCACCAAAGCTTAAAGAAAGATGTGCCATACAAGTTAATTTCGCAAATTCTTCTCTATTTTTTGCATCAGAATATTTAAATAAATCTACACTACTCGTACCTCTACTAGATGATGCGTACCTGCCCATTTGAGTTTGCGTGGTATCAATGCCAAGTTCAACCGGATGATGTTTTTCCATGTGCTTGATCATATTGCCGTATCCACCAGAAAATTTATAGATAACCCCACAATAGTTACAAATTGCTCGTTGTGAACCAACTTCTAGGCGTTCTAAATTAAAATGAATTTTGAAAATATCTGAGGACCGAGCCTTAACTTCTCTTCTCCGTGATTGTGCACTGACACTAGGGCCGCTCTCTTGGGTTGGCATATTTGACATTATGTTCTCAGATGAGCTTGCCATTTTTTTTTTGAGAAATTAGGAAGAAAAATAAGAAAATTGAATAATTGTGAATGATAACAAATTAACAACTAAATGAATTGAGATTGAGAATAAGATTATAAGAGAATTGTATTGAAGTGAGATTGAGAATAAGAGAATTATAGAAAATGAGAGAGTTGAGAATTTGGTGTGATGAAATTATGAAAAATGAATCCCATTTATAGAATTGTAGAATTTTTTTTATACCAAAAATGCCCCTAAATATAACCGTTTTATTACCGTTATTAGGGGTACATTAGTAATTTATATTTTAAATAATAAAATTAATTTTTTTTTTAATTTTTTATTTATTTATTTGGGCAGGGAGCCAAACGGCTCCCTGCCCTCCCAACGGCTACTAGCCGTTGGGGGTACGGTTCCTGTTGGAACCATAGAACCGGTGAAATCGTACGGTTCCACCGGTTCCGACCGGTTCGGGTTGGGGTCGAACCCCAACCGAACCGGTCGCCAACGGTTCCGGTTGGAACCGAAACCTTCTTATTCCGGTTCTGAACCGGAACCGTGGCCGGGTCTACCTGAGATGGTTCGAAAGTGGCATTAGTTTCAGCCGCGGCGATTCTTCAATCGAGGGCTTGATTCGATCCTTTTTTGGTAGTTCTAAACTTTCCACTTATGTTGTCGATCTGAAACGAGAGGCTCCATCAAGATAGTTGATATATTCTAGAATCCCATCATCTAATTCTCTGTCATTCATGTTGGTGATGCATGCTTCAAGTTTGTCAGTGGAAAGTTGCATTGCATCTGTGTTCTGGATGATACTATCTATTACATCAAGTCTGAAACATTCCTCATCTCGTTCATTATTTGGAAATTCATGGTTTTGAAAATATTGAATGTTACTTCTTGCTCCTGCACCCTCATGGTTAGTTCACCTTTTTGTACATCAATAATGGCTCGACCAGTAGCCAATAATGGTCTCCCGATGATGATGGGTACGTCTTTGTCTCCCTCCATGTCAAAGACAATGAAATCTGCTGAGAAAAATGAATTTTTCGACTTTGATAAGCACATCTTCCACTACACCTCTCGGAAATGTGAGTGATATGTCAGCAAGTTGCAGAGTGATTGAGGTGGGCTTTGCTTCTCCAAGCTGCAATTTCCTATAAATAGACAAAGGCATCAAGTTAATACTAACACCTAAATCACACAAAGCCTTACCGAAGTAATGTTCTCCTATGGTGCAAGGGATCGTGAAACTGTCAGGATCCTTCAACTTTATGGGAGCTTCCTCTGAATGATGGCACTGTGTACTTCTGTCAGTGCTTGTCCAGTTTGTGTTTATGGAGACGCTGTGGAAAAGGTGGAGGTTAAGTAAATCTTTCTCGATCATTTTCTTTTGCCTCTTTTTCCTCCATATGTGGATCTGATTCGCTGTTTTCTTTTGGAACTTCCTCAGTAGATGCATTGACTCCAATATTTTTGTTGATTTCAGTGTCGCTTTTCAAAGTGATGGCTTGGCATGTTCCTTCCCTCTGTTATTTGGATTTGGTTCTGTGTTGCTAGGAATGGTACCTTGCAGTCTGTAACTCGAGCATTGGCCAGTTGTCTCAATTGATTTTCTAGTGCCTTTATAGAAGATGCTTAATTTTGAACCACAACTGCTAAAGTGTCATATTTGGCTTCTTAATTTTTCATCTAGGCAAGCACTTCTGCCATTCCTAGTTCGTTTTCATACTCTTGGCCTTTATTCTGCTATTGGAATCCAGATGGTGGATTGTTCCTTTGCCCTGAAGTGTTACTCCATGTGAGATTGAGATGATTCCTCCAACCTGGATTGTAGGTATAGGAATATGGATTGTTTCCCTGTCTGTTAAAGTTACTGACATCACGATCTCATCATGTTGGTTGTAAGATTCTGCCTCTGGTGCTCCTCCATATAATGAACTTGTGGATCCAGTATTAACCTGCGTGCTAAGAGTTTCTAAGCATTTGCATATCTGATCCAGCTTGGCATTCACAGTTAAGTTGGTTCCTACTTCGTGGATTCCTTCTATTATATGGATCATGCTCCTCTCAGTTGGCCATAAAGAATTATTGTTAGCCATTTCTTCAATTAAGTCTCAAGCTTGATCTTCTCTTTTTGCCATTAATGCTCCTCCAGCAGCAGCATCTATTATGGTTCTCATTAGTCTAGAAAGCCCATTGTAGAAGGTTTGGACTTGAATTCACTTTGCAATTGCATGGTGCAGACATTTTTGGAGCATTTCTTTATATATTTCTCATACTTCGCAAAGGGATTCTGAATCATGTTGCACAAATGATGTGATGTCATTTCTTAATTTTGCTGTTTTGGCTGGGGGAAAGTATTTTGCAAGGAATTTGGTGGCAAGAGTGTTCCAAGTTATGGAACCTGCTGGTAGTGAATGGAGCCAAGCCTTAGCTCTATCTTTCAACGAATATGGGAACACTAGAAGACGCATTGCTTCTTCTGCTGCTCGGTTGTAATTAAATGTGCCACAAACTTCCAGGAAGTTGCTGATGTGGGCATTAGGATCTTCAGTTGCACTTCCCGCAAACTGAACTGATTGTTATATCATCCGAATGCATGTTTTGATGTCACACGCATTTACAGGTAAGGAAGGAAGTACAATACATGATATAAAGCCGTTAACCACCGAAATTGTCTGTCTCGAATGGGAATCGGTGGTGCAACTTCCAAAGGTTCAGGTTCTTGATTGTTCATGTTGGTCAGTGCTTCTTGATCTTCTCGCTTTTCCCATATCAGTTATCTGATAGTTCTTTCAAGTTTTGGGTCAAGGGACGGATTTCAAAGCTTCTGTTTATTCTCATGTAGTGTTTGAGAACCTGAAATATAAGAAAATAAAAATAATAAGTAAAAATAAATTAGACACAAGTAAAGTATCTAACCCCAAAATTAATAGTAAAAGATAAATAAGTCCCAAGCAACAGCGCCAAAAACTTGATCGGTGGTAAATACACATGTAACGCAAGCCCATGTATCGCTCAAGTAGTATAAAATATATCGATCCCATGAGGACTTAATTGTTAGGGTTGGTGCCCTGAGCGCCAATTTTATTATGTATTTCTATGTAAATACTAATGTAACGTTTTATTATGAATAAAATGAACAGTTTCTTTTATATAACTTCTTCATTAATATGGTAAAGACATAACCGACCTTAGAATGATTAGTTATGATACTGTTGCAAAAGCGTCGCAACTGACATTGAGTTGTATCATGACGTTGTCATTCTTAGACAGTTCCCTGTCAAGGTTTACACTACATGGTCAGTAAAGTAAACCCATAGAGACTGGTACATGTCGTATATTGGAATCTTGGATTCCGATGGTTTCTCATTGAACCATGAGTCTTGGAGACTCGTATAGATGTGTAGGTGTTTATAGCGGATAAACACTGAACGACTCACCGAAGATTCTTAATGGATGGTACACCAACGTCAATAAGAATCTTCTCGGGTTGAGTGAGCACAGTGATTCTTTGACTTGAGATACCACTGTGGATATCTGAGTTATCCTCCACACTTAGATGGCAGTCACGTCACCGATCTATTTAGATCAGACCTCCGTCTGTTCGTTGGGTGTGGACTGATGCTCAGGATATCCTGTGTGTATCAAGATATGATTTTTCAGCTCTGTGTACAGAGTATAGGTATTCAATCTGGTATTAGCAATCTGTTAAATCCATGGGCCCGTGGTACACTTTAGAAATTAGTTCTAAGTGTTATTTGAGGGATTGCTAATAGAAACGTCGACGTGAATATATCTATAGAGATTTGACGTTTGTATCTATATCTCTGGATTAATCTGGATACCTGTGACGGAGGGATTATACGTATGCAGTGACCTCGACCTGTATGATTCATTGAGTTTATCCGTGTTCGTCATAATTTACGGGTGGGTGAATTATGGACACATAATTTGATTTCGTGACGGATATGCTTGAATCTAGAGAGTCTCACTAATGAAATTTACTCGTAGAGCACTAGGGCAACTGTTATAAATAATACTGATTATTTATAACTCGTTTAATGGTTAAACGAAAAATACATGCAATCGAGACCTATCGGTCATTTCCAATATTGATGTGTATTTTATTTAATACTTGATTTTATTAAATACACATTAATAAAATATCAAATTGTGATATTTGACTTATATCATTAATATATGTATTTGAGATATTTATTGTAAATATAATACATATATCAAGATATTTAAATTTATTAATATATTATTTAATTGTTAAATAATTAATTAATTTATAAAATAAATATCTTAGTAATGATTTCAACTTTATGAAAATTGGAAATGGCTTATTCTAATTGGAACACATTTAGTTAACTTTATTAAGGTAAAAGTTGTCTTTAATTTTGTTAAATTGTGGACCAATTATTTTTTAACAAAAATAAAATAATTGTTACTATTATTTTACTTGAAAAAATCGGCCAAGGTGTACGGTGTATATCAAAATTGTTTTGATTCATTTTACACACTTAGACAACTTCAACAAAAATTACAAAAGAGAGAAAAAAGGAAAAAGAAAGAAATCAAAGCAAAACTTGGATTTTGTAAGTATTTCACTTCTTCTTCTTCTCATGAAAATTTCAATAATTCTTAGCTTCAATGGTGATGTTAAGATCATGTCTCTACTCTTTTAGTTTGTAATTAAATTTTTGGATGCTTGTTGGATGTGTTTAAGCATGTAGAATTAATTTATTTGCGTATTAATGTAATTAAGCTTAATAAATTAATTAGAAAATTAAAGTTGCTATTCTAGAGTTAATTAGCCATTCATAATTAGCCTAGAATTGTTCTTGATTAATTTCATGATGGTGAGAATTAATTGGTGTAGTAATTTGAAGATTAAAGTATTGAATTTTATTAATTTAGTGTAAATTGCCCAATTTGAGTGATTTGTGAAATTAGGGTTCTTAACCCACTCAAATTTTGGGGCTTTTCATACATAAGCTTTAATTTGATGTATATTTGATGCATGCAAAATTTGGGATTAATTGGATTTGATCTTGACATGTTTTGAAAAATTGGGCCAAATTGTAATTAATTAAAATTCCGGGCTGTTTTGTAAATTCCAGAAAAATCTGGGCAGTGGCGCAAATCTTGAAAATATTTCTGGTTTTGTAGCAAACTTGTAAAAATTATTTTGGGATTAATTTGGAATTAATTAAATATGTAATTGACATATTTAAAACTAAAATAATTAATTTCCAAAAGTTTGGGGAAATTTGTAATTAAAAGAAATATGATTTCTTAGGTTATATTTCATAATTTAAGTATTGGTTAATTAAATAAATAAGTTTATTTAATTGTTCCAAGAAAAAATTTTGAAATCAGAGAAATCGTTATTCCGCGTTCCGCTGCGCTAACCTTGTAATTCCCAATAAAACCCCAACAAAAATGGTATTAGAGCGAGTCTGATTCTGGAACCCCGATATATGATAAAGCCTTTAAAATTCAATATTGACTTTAATCTTGACTTTAATGCATGCTTATAATTATTTAATTTGATTAAATAAATTAATATATCTTTAGCGGAAAATCCCTATTTAAAATAAGGTTTATAATTTAATATGTATTTGATGTATATTAATCGGTCCGTCTTGTCAATACCGCTTATCGGTAAATTTTCTACGACTATATCCGAGAACGTGCCAAAGCTGTAAGGATATGGCCGATAGAAATTTATTTGTACCGGATATATTTGATATTAGGTGAATTCAAGCGAAAGCGCAATCCTGAACGTGCCAAAGATGTCAGGGTTACGTAAGTATCTTGAATTCATCATTGACAAGTTTGACCTTGGTACGCCTCCTTGTGAACGTGCCAAAGCTTCACAACGTATAACGACCAGGACCGAAAACACAGGAGTCACTATTGAGTGATCGACAATTTTTTGTCTACCTAAATGAATATACGTAGGCGAGAACGTGCCAAAGCTGTGAGCTGAAATATATTCATGAGGTCCACCTTTCACTATTATGTTATGATTTGATTATCGCATGTTTTGTATTCTGTTTGGGGATTACAGTATTTCATGAAATAGTGGGAGGGGCATTTTTAGATTAAAAAATCCACGATCTAGTTAATGCTTTATGATATATATTATGAAACTGTTATGATCTTTTATCTGCTTATTTACTGACCGTTGTTTCGCTGTCTATTTGATAGATTTGCGATGGCGGCACCTCCACCCAATCCTTTTGCACGTATGCTTGATACGAACAAACTGAAAGGCGCAGAAAACTTTGCGCATTGGGATATGGACTTGAGGATTGTCCTCAATTCCGAGAAACTGGGGTATATTTTGGATGGTCAATTACCTCTTACTATATCACCCGATGCATTACCTGGAGAACGTGAGACTTTCTAGCAATGGAAGGATGATGATTTAAGGGTTAAATCATTCATCTTGAGTTCACTTTCTTCTGAGCTTAAGAAGACTTATTGGGAGATGCACGATGCATATAGCATGATGACACAACTTCGTGAATCGTTCATGAACCAGGAACAGGTCGTTGTTCATAAAGTTTCGTTGGAATTGTTCAATTCTAAACTTGATAAGGGGCAGGCTGTAAGCCCGCATGTGCTTCATTTGATCGATTTGATCGAGCAGTTAAGGCGACATGATTTCCCTCTAAATGAGACTCTTGGCCGTAGTGTCATTCTCGGTTCACTCCCGGCTTAATATCGCCAGTTCGTCATGTACTTCAACATGAATGGGATTCACTGTACTTACCGTGAGTTGCATAGGATGCTTCTCACAGCAGAGGAAGATTTAAGGAAGGGAGTTCCGACTCGCCTTCCGAAACCCACTCACTTCACTTTCCCTTCTTCCCAATCCAAGTCGAAGGGGAAGAAGTCTAAAGGAAAGAAGAAGAAGGGTTTCAATATTCCTCCGCAAGGTAAGACGGCGAAGCCCAAGAGAGCTTCTGAAGACAAGTGCCACCACTGCCAGAAAGTCGGGCACTGGAAACGTAACTGCCCGACTATCTTCCTCTTGCAAACTCAGGAAGGAAAGAGCATCCACATCAGTTACTTTTACTTTTATTTTTCCTATTATTGATATCTCTTTGGCTTGTGAAGCTATTACATCAAATTGGATTTTGGATTCTGCTTGTCCTATTCACATTTGCAATATGTTGCAGGTGCTGGCGGGAAGTAGACGGCTGAAATCTGGGGAGATGCAGTTGCGGTTCGGGAGTGGCGACTCTCTGGATGCAGTTGCAGTGGACTTATGTGAGATTCCCTTACCCAGTGGGAGACTTTTGTTGCATGACTGCTATTTTATGCCAGGATGTGTGGCGAATATTATGTCCCTTTTTGTATTATATACTGAAGGTTATAATGTAAATATTAAAAATCGTTCTTTGTATTTATATGATAGTTGTAATATTCAGATCCTTTGTTGTCTAAATGAGCATGGTCATTACATAGTGCATACCTCACAATATATCTTTAATACTGGAATAAATAAACGTAAACAATCTGATATAAATAATACTGAACTCTGGCACATGAGGTTAGGTCATATAGGCGTGAAACGCCTAACCCAACTGGTTAAGAATGGTTTGATACATGATCTCACCATTGAACCTTATCCAACTTGCGAATCTTGTATTCGGGGTAAAATGACCAAAGCTCCATTTTCAG
This sequence comes from Zanthoxylum bungeanum, assembly GCA_019454045.1. Classification (NCBI taxonomy): domain Eukaryota; kingdom Viridiplantae; phylum Streptophyta; class Magnoliopsida; order Sapindales; family Rutaceae; genus Zanthoxylum; species Zanthoxylum bungeanum. The sequence continues at coordinate 86,564 of SKCR01024328.1, forward strand.
GTGTTGGACACCGAGCCAGTGACTTGTTGGAACTCATACATTCTGATGTATGTGGTCCCTTAAGTCAAACTGCTCACAGTGGCTTTTCTTACTTCGTCACCTTTACCGATGATATGTCACGGTACAGTTATGTCTATTTGATGAGACATAATTCAGAAACCTTTTAAAGTTCAAAGAATTCGGAAATGAAGTTGAGAAACAAACTGGTCAATATATTAAATGCCTTCAATCTGATCGAGGCGGTGAATATATGAGTGGAGAGTTCACTGATTATTTAAAGGAGAATGGGATTCTCGCTCAATATACTCCTCCCGGTACTCCGCAACATAATGGAGTATCTGAGAGGAGAAATCAGACTTTATTAGATATGGTCCGATCGATGTTGAGTTATACAGATTTACCCTATTACTTATGGGGTTATGCTCTTTTAACTGCCGCACATCTTTTGAACAAGATTCCATCCAAGGCTGTTCCTACGACTCCGTATGAGATATGGACAGGTAGGAAACCAAATCTTAGTTATATTAAGATTTGGGGGTGTCCTGCTTATGTCAGGATGGCTCAGCAAGATAAGCTTTTGCCTCGAGGGCAGAAGTTTAGGTTTGTTGGATATCCTTCAAATACGAAAGGATATTTGTTCTATGATACCGAGCATCGAAATGTGTTTGTAGCTGGCTTCACAAAATTTCTAGAAATAGAATTTTTGGCTGAAGGTGGTGATCATAGACAGGTTGAACTTGATGAAGTACAACCAGGAACCAACGAACTAATGGAGGAACCTATAGTTCAAGAAGATGGAGAACCTTCAACACACACACTCCGTAGGTCACAAAGGGTATCTACACCTCCTGAACGCTTGTATTTGATACAAGAAAAGAGTCTCGATGTTTTCTTATTAGAAAAGACTGACCCTTTTACCTATAGAGAATCGATGTTGGACATCGACTCCGTGAAGTGGCAAGACGCCATGAAATCCGAGATGGACTCAATGTATGAGAATCAAGTTTGGAACTTGGTTCCGCTTCCCGAAGGAATTGTTCCTATCGGTTGTAAATGGATTTACAAAAGGAAGCGAGGGCCCGATGGAAAGGTTGAAACCTTTAAGGCCCGACTGGTAGCTAAGGTTACTCGCAGCGACCTGGAGTCGACTACGATGAAACTTTTTCTCCAGTTGCCAAGCTAAAGTCCATCAGGATTTTATTGTCAATTGCCGCATATCATGATTACGAGATTTGGCAAATGGATGTCAAAACAGCTTTTCTAAATGGATTTCTTGATGAAGAAATCTATATGGAACAACCGGAAGGTTTTGCATCCATCGAGAACTCGGGCATGGTATGTAAGCTGAAGAAGTCCATTTATGGACTTAAACAGACTTCACGAAGTTGGAATCTTCGATTCGATGAGATAATCAAATTGTCTGGTTTTCTCAAGAATTCGGAAGAATCCTGTGTGTATCAGAAGGCCAGTGGGAGTATGGTGGTATTTTTAATTCTCTATATTGATGACATCATTATCATTGGGAATGATATTGGGATGATGCAAGGCTTCAAAGCTTACCTCTGTAAGAATTTCTCCATGAAAGACCTGGACGAAGCTTCTTATGTCTTGGGCATAAAACTCAATAGAGATAGAGAAATGAAGCTTATTGGGTTATCCCAATCAACGTACATAAATAAGATCTTAGAACGGTATAATTTTGTTAACTGTAAGACATCAAACATATCGTTCAGCCATGGCTTACATCTTTCGAAGAAGATGTGTCCGCAAACAGAAGATGAGAAGATTAGAATGCCTAATCAACCTTATGCTTCGTGTTTGGGCAGCATCATGTATGCCATGTTATGTACTAGGCCTGATATCAGCTTCGCAATCAGTGTGACTAGCAGATATCAGTCCAGTCCAGGAAATTACCATTGGATTGCCATTAAACATATCCTCAAGTATCTTAAAGGTACCAATGATAAGTTCATTATTTATGGAGGAAACGAACTGCAAGTTAATGGGTATACGGATTCTGATTTCCAATCGGGTCCTGATGATAGAAAGTCTACAACAGGATTCGTGTTTACCCTTAACGGTGGTGCAGTTTGTTGGAAGAGTTCCAAATAGGGGTCAACAGCTGATTCCACCATAGAGGCGAAATATATTGCAGCTTTAGAAGCTGCAAAGGAAGCTGTATGGGTTAAGAACTTTATCACAGAATTGGGAGTAGTCCCAAGTATCGAGAATCGAATTCCATTATACTGTGATAATAATGGAGCCATTGCACAAGCAAAGGAACCAAGGGCGCATCAGATGTCGAAGCATGTGGAACGAAAGTACCACATCATTCGAGAAATCGTGTCGCGAGGGGAAATTTTCGTGTGCAAGGTACCAAGTGAAGATAATGTAGCAGACCCACTTACGAAGGCCATACCTCCAAAGTTATTTGATAAACATGTGGAGTCGAAGGGTATTAGATATAATCGATATTGGCACTAGAGCAAGTGGGAGATTTTGTTAGGGTTGGTGCTCCGAGCGCCAATTTTATTATGTATTTCTATGTAAATACTAATATAACATTTTATTATGAATAAAATGAACAGTTTCTTTTATATAACTTCTTCTTTAATATGGTAAAGACGTAACTGACCTTAGAATGATTAGTTATGATACTGTTGCAAAAGCGTCGCAACTGACATTGAGTTGTATCATGACGTTGTCATTCTTAGACAGTTCCCGGTCAAGGTTTACACTACTTGGTCAGTAAAGTAAACCCGTAGAGACTAGTACATGTCGTATATTGGAATCTTGGATTCCGATGGTTTCTCAGTGAACCATGAGTCTTGGAGACTCGTATAGATGTGTAGGTGTTTATAGCGGATAAACACTGAACGACTCACCGAAGATTCTTAATGGATGGTACACCAACGTCAATAAGAATCTTCTCGGGTTGAGTGAGCATAGTGATTCTTTGACTTGAGATACCACTGTGGATATCTAAGTTATCCTCCACACTTAGATGGCAGTCACGTCACCGATCTATTTAGATCAGACCTCCGCCTGTTCGTTGGGTGTGGACTGATGCTCAGGATATCCTGTGTGTATCAAGATAGGATCTGTCAGCTTTGTGTACAGAGTATAAGTATTCAATATGGTATTAGCAATCTGTTAAATCCATGGGCCCGTGGTACACTTTAGAAATTAGTTGTAAGTGTTATTTGAGGGATTGCAAATAGAAACGTCGACGTGATTATATCTATAGAGTTTTGACGTTTGTATCTATATCTCTGGATTAATCTGGATACCTGTGACGGAGGGATTATACGTATGCAGTGACCTCGACCTGTATGATTCATTGAGTTTATCCGTGTTCGTCATAATTTACGGGTGGGTGAATTATGGACACTTAATTTGATTTTGTGACGGATATGCCTGAATCTAGAGAGTCTCACTAATGAAATTTACTCGTAGAGCACTAGGGCAACTGTTATGAATAATACTGATTATTTATAACTCGTTTAATGGTTAAATGAAAAATACATGCAATCGGGACCTATCGGTCATTTCCAATATTGATGTGTATTTTATTTAATACTTGATTTTATTAAATACACATTAATAAAATATCAAATTGTGATATTTGACTTATATCATTAATATATGTATTTGAGATATTTATTGTAAATATAATACATATATTCAAGATATTTAAATTTATTAATATATTATTTAATTGTTAAATAATTAAATTAATTTATAAAATAAATATCTTAAGTAATGATTTCAACTTTATGAAAATTGGAAATGGCTTATTCTAATTGGAACACATTTAGTTAACTTTATTAAAGGTAAAAGTTGTCTTTAATTTTGTTAAATTGTGGACCAATTATTTTTTAACAAAAATAAAATAATTGTTACTTTATTTTACTTGAAAAAATCGGCCAAGGTGTATGGTGTATATCAAAATTGTTTTGATTCATTTTACACACTTAGACAACTTCAACAAAAATTACAAAAGAGAGAATTGAGAGCAAAAAGGAAAAAGAAAAGAAATCAAAGCAAAACTTGGATTTTGTAAGTAATTTCACTTCTTCTTCTTCATGAAAATTATTTCAATATTTCTTATCTTCAATGGTGATGTTAAGATCATGTCTCTACTCTTTTAGTTTGTAATTAAATTTGTCGGATGCTTGTTGGATGTGTTTAAGCATGTAGAATTAATTTATTTGCTTATTAATGTAATTAAGCTTAATAAATTAATTTGAAAATTAAAGTTGCTATTCTAGAGTTAATTAGCCATTCATAATTAGCCTAGAATTGTTCTTGATTAATTTCATGATGGTGAGAATTAATTGGTGTAGTAATTTGAAGATTAAAGTATTGAATTTTATTAATTTAGTGTAAATTGCCCAATTTGAGTGATTTGTGAAATTAGGGTTCTAACCCACTCAAATTTTGGGGCTTTTCATTCATAAGCTATAATTTGATGTATATTTGATGCATGCAAAATTTGGGATTAATTGGATTTGATCTTGACATGTTTTGAACAAATTGGGCCAAATTGTAATTAATTAAAATTCCGGTCTGTTTTGTAAATTTCAGAAAAATCTGTGCAGTGGCGCAAATCTGGAAAATATTTCTGGTTTTGTAGCAAACTTGTAAAATTTATTTTGGGATTAATTTGGAATTAATAAAATATGTAATTGACATATTTAAAACTAAAATAATTAATTTCCTAAAGTTTGGGGAAATTTTGTAATTAAAAGAAATATGATTTCTTAGGTTTTATTTCATAATTTAAGTATTGGTTAATTAAATAAATAAGTTTATTTAATTGTTTCAAGAAAAAAAATTTGAAATCAGAGAAATTGTTATTCCTCTTTCCGCTGCGCTAACCTTGTAATTCCCAATAAAACCTCAACATTAATACCTAAGCTATTAATTTATTGAAGTTAAATTTCTACAAGTATTTAAAAATTGATTGTTGTTTGGTTGGTGATTTTAACTAAAGACAAATAATTAAAACATGTGAAAGTAATTCTAAAAAGTAATCAATATTATGAAACTATCTAGGTTTGTGAATCTTCCAGTATTCTTCTAATGATGAAGTGATTATCTTATGTTTGTGCAATATGTCGGTTTATTAACCTGGAACAACGAAAATATGCAAAAGCCTCTGTCGACGGTCAGATGCAAACAACCAAAATAACCCAATTAACTATATGTCTATGTTAACCACGTTACCCCAATTCATTAAGTTCAAGTTCCAATTATAGCTACCCACGTCCGATAGGTATATGTCTATCATGGAAGGAAATCTCTAAGGTGAATGTGAGATCGTGAGCTATTGAGTCTAAGATAGAAACCTAAAATCCATTCGTCAAGTTCATTTTAAGTTTACCAAATCAATCTTATTAGTGGCCAGTTAATAAGAAGCATTAAGATCAAGACTCGATAAATAAACCTATACATTACATAAGACACAAAATAACCAACTTATAAACCTATGGTATTGGAATTAATCACAACCCTAAATAATGTATTTAGTTACGACACATATCTAGGACTACTAAAGACATAAATAAATAAATAAAACATCATGCAACTAATTGAAAACTAAAAAAGTAAAAATTACAACAATGAAATAATAAACTGGGGTTTGGGGATCCACTTTTATTATTTCAAATCTAGAAATCTCTCTTATTATAATATATAAATTTATATTATATTACCACCCAACCATATAGGCAGTATCCTGATTAAGTCGGATTTTAATTAATTTCAACCGACCATAAAGGCGGTATCCAATTAAGTTAGGTTAAACTTAATTTAATTAAGTCCAACCGACTATAAAGACGGTATCCAATTAAGTTAGGTTTTAAGATAATCTATATATTATAAAATAAGGGAGATTAATCTAAATTATTATAAAAGATTCACCTTCACCCCAGCAGAAAGAAGTTACCTACTCTGCTTTTAAGTAAAACAAAGAAAGATTTATTACTTAAAATAAAAATTAAATACAAGAAAACTGAAACTAAACAAACAAGATACTCTATTCTTAGTATTCTAATGAAATTCCCCAGAAGAAAGTATGAATTTTCCTTCTGAATTAGGCCTATATTTATAGGCTTCAAATAGGACGTGCGTCGAGACAAGCCAAGTCTTCTGCGTCACAACTCGCGCCCGATTTACTGGCGGCTGTCAGCAGACTACCTTATTGGTTCAGCATCGCGACGCTGACGTCATGATGACGCGGTGATGACGCACGTGATGATGTGGTGATGACGTGTGTCGGCAGACTGCATAATTGAGGCGCGTCGCGACATAAAGAAGGTTACGCTCGCGATACGTGAATACTAAATTTCCCATTTTGCCATTTTTCATCCGTTTTTTTACCTTTTTGGCCCCGATTTGATTTCATTGAGTCCCGAAATCTTATTTATCTACAAAATAACACAAAACAAATCAAAATATTCACAAAACTCGAGAAACTACACAAAATATTAAGTAAAAGTGGTGGTAAATATTGATATATTTTCTGCTTTTCAAAGGTTTTAAAGTGAAGCTTCATTGCGTTGGAAAATACATGGTTTCAAGGATCGGTTATGCGATTTTTGTTTATATCGTTATACGTGTAAAAGTTTCTTATTTCGACTATAAAAATTGTAAACGAACTTCGATTGAGATGATTAATGAACCATTGGACTCATTTTTCCGAGACGAATAACTTTCGTGTTGAACAAATTTCGACATTTATATTAGAAGGGCTTCCGAAATATGAATATTCGAGAAAGCCCATGACGGGTGCCTGATTGCAATTTTGCATGGGTCTAAACGTAAATTCCAGTTACTTTTCTTATAAATCGATTTATTTTCAAAAATTGTAGAAAAATCAAAACGAACTTAACTCCTCTTAACGACGCCCCGTCTCTAAATTGAACCAGCGATGGCATGGTCGCGCCGGCAGCCAGTCAACCATCACAATGACACCTGAAGGAGCGTCCGGCCATAATGCATCCAACGATGGCCGGCAGCGACACCAAAAATGCCGGCAACAGCGAGAAACATATGAGAAAATATGATGACTTGGGTTTCTCGATCTCAACTCGTCGTTTCATTTCACGGCTTGAGCCACCGGTCAAATCGAAGCTCTCGACGAGTACTATAAGTTTGGGATGATGGACTTTCCATTTCATGCACGATTTTACACAAAACAAGGAAGAAAATGGCTGTGAATAGTTACAAATGAATGAACAGTATCTCTGATCAGAATTCGTCGATTCTAACACATTCATGGATCGTTTAGAGTCTGTATATGCCCTTAAAATCTTGGTAAGACCTCCTCGTAAAAATTCACTAATTTCAAGTTTTTTTGTTAAATATTCGGATGTATCCAGTAGCTTCGTAGAGTAGTGTATTGATATAAATTGAATTGTTTGACTGTGATTATATTAAATATGTGTATTGGGTAGAATTCGGGTGAAAACGGAACGAATTGGATTGATCGGATATATTATGAAAGTTTTCGATAAAAGTGGGTTTTATGTGTATTGATGTTTTCCTAATTGTAATGATAGATATGAGATATATATGATGGTATGATATTATTTAGATAAATCCGGGCCGTTCGGAGGATTTGGGACTCTTTCATAGCATTTGCGGAAATTTTTTTAGAAGATTTTCCAAAAATACGTAAACCAAAAATTTGAGTAAACTAGTGACTTGGATTAGTTTATAATGAAGTTTTAAGATTATTGAAACTGAAATCATTGAGATCGGACTTGATCTGGTGGTCCCGGAAAATCCGAAATTTTATCTTAGTTAAGTCTAGAATTCTGTAAGGTCGTGATTCTGATGGCGTATCGCCTTTTTATTTTGACAGATGTAACTAGGACCTGGATTGCTCGTGAAGCTAGGTAAGTAACTCATGCGATGAATACTTGATTTTTTGATTTGTGTTTTAGATATATATATATATAGATAGATTATTGAAGTGTTTAGGATAAGACGCTGATAGTTAAGAGATTGTCTTGAGAACAAAGTTCAAGATTATGTACAGTTAAGTTAATCGACCACCACAGGTATGGATTTTGGTTATTGCTATGATATGAAATGAAATATTCGATGAGCTTAATGTCTATATGCATGTATTCAGGTAAGTAACTGTATAAACCTGTATTGAATATGTATGTGTATAAGCAAATATATGAGTATGGATATATGAAATTGCACATATATGTGATGATAAGATATGTATAATTTGAGTATATAAGATCAGTAAAAGGAATGATTTATGATTTCTGAATTTATATAAACACGTGTATATGAACGGTATTTGGATATGTTCGAAGTTAACTAATACATGCGATTTGTCCGTATGGAGTTTGAATGGTCAAGGTATGTGAGTGAAATGATGTGTTTGTGATGAATATGTTTAATTGATAAGTTTATTTATCAAAGGTTTCCAGATAGAAATTCTGAAACTAAGTATGTGTAATTGATAAATGAAAGGTATGAGAACTGTTAAAGATTTAGCATTTGAATTAGTAGTAATGTGTATATTCATATGTTATTATATGGGTGTTTGGATGATGACTTGGGTGGTTTGTCATGTATGTGCTTGTGTATGAGAAATCGTGTGATGAGTTTGTGTTACGTGATATGTATATGTGCGTATGTTTAATTGGTTGATGATTTTAAGGTGTAGTAGTCGAGCTGGTTAGGAATCCGTTCGGACGACATTCATCTCATACCTATTATAAAATAGGTAATGAGTCTCGTACGAGCATTGTATGTGTAAGCCAACCATATGTATGTATTGTTTGGTTATGTGTTCTTTGATTTATTGGTTATGTATGCTTCGTTGTCGGTTGCATGATGACTATATGTATGTTTGAGTGTATTTGTGTGTGTGATAGAATTAGTGTTATGTATGGACTGTGTATGCTATTGTAGAATGAATGAATGACTTGAAAACCGGTGCGAGTATAAGACATCATAAAGGGTGTTTGCTAAATTTGTTATTGTATGCATGTATATTTTGAAAGAGACTGAAAATATTTGTGAGCTTCTGGTATTAGACATGTCTCCAAGTAAAAATTATGAAATTGTATTTGCATGAATATATGAGAAATGAGCTATGATTTCCGCACTGTTATGAGTGAATGCGTATAAGTCATAAATGTTAAGCTATCGTAAGGCTATCAGAATTGAAGAAAAGTTTGTATCGAATCAAAGAATATTTGTTTGGCTTATTGATTTGATGATATTTCAAAGATGTTTATTCGTGATAAAGTATAAATGTGTGACTGCATGTTCCATGTGATTGAAATGGATTCAATGTTGATGATGTAGTAGGTGATATTCGATATTTGCCTTGTGTGTTTTGAATGTTTGGTTATTAGATTGTCACATATATAAACATGTGAATATGAGGATTGACATGTGTAAAGTATAAAGAATAATAAAAAGTTGATAATTCAAAATTCATAATAACTTAGTAATTTTGAAAAACTTCTTATGTGTTTGATTTGTATGTTTTGTTTGTAGTACGAGCGTGGTTACTTACTAAGTTGTTATAATTCACACCAACCAGTTGGCTAGTTTTGCAAATTGGCAACCGGATGGGTCAACCACTTCCGCTTTGGAAGCTATGCTCGAGACGCGGATCACCCAAGTTGCAGTCACCCTCGCAAGTGTCCTGGGAAGAGTTTTAGAAGTTTATGATCTATGGTTATTATGATATTCGTCGTGATGAGCGTTGTTTGTATATATTAAGTGAGAATTTTGATTGCATATGATGATGTGGGCACGGAGCTCTTGAGTGTTGATTTTGAGCTCCATATGTTGTGTGTGGACCTAAGGTCCTTTTATAAATTTCCAAATTTCCACTGAAACACTGCCCTTGGACTCCCCTTTGAATCACTGAAAATTACCCTCCACTGCAGCTCATCCGTCACCAAACTCTGCCCCCAAACAGCCTAACAAATCATGTGAAAAACTGCCTAAAAAAATTGCCCCTAACCACCCAAAACAATAGCCACCAAATTAACCCCCAAAGTACCGAAAAACTTCTAACTCTTTCACTTCCCCTTGTCCCACATTGATTGGGAAACAACTCGCTCTCAATTGCCTTCAACTCTCACGCATCTCATTCAGCTCACTTCACTCCCTCTCAATCCCACATCGCCTAGGAAATCCCTCCCTTGCTCACGCCCAAGCAGCCATCCTTTCCCTCTATCCCACATCGCCTAAGAAATCCACTCCTCTTATTCACGCCAATTGCCCTCAAAACCAAGCCCTCATTCACGCACACAACTCCCTACACAGCAGCTCACATTCACGTAAATAATGCCCCAAACAGCCTCCAAACTAACGCAAATAATGCCCCATATTAGCAGCCCCAATTCACGTCCAAATTGTCCCCTTCATTCACCACTCAAACTGCACTAAAAATCAGCCCTGAAACTACCAAATTCTGCCTCCAAAATCTTCCACAATTACCGAAATAAACCCCTCCAAACACTCCTCTACTCACGCCCAATACCTCCCACCAGCAGTCCACTTAAATCCCACATCCCCTGGAAACTACTCCCCTTCATTCAAGTCAAGATATCCCTCACGCCAATAGACAACACAAGACCTTCATCTCCTCACTAGCATTCACGCCACCGTAACCCTCACACAAGTCCCCCTGCCTCACGCATCACAGTCGCTGAAACTAGCCCCTGCATTGCCTTCAAATCCCAACTGAAACTACCCCAAAGCAGTAAGCTTAATTCGTGATCAGAAACGTAGCAAAGCGGACTCAAACACAGAGCGGACAAAGTGGCAAGGCAGAGAAAAGCGCCAAAACAGCGAACCAGTGTGATCATGGTGATTTAGCCTTTCCGACGGCCGTGTAACGCGTCTCGGAGTAGCGACAAAAAAGGTTAGACCTGAGGGTTTATATTACAGAATTTTCTCACATAAAATAATGATTAAAAAATGTATTTTATGGCATTTTAGCATGAGTAGTTAACTTGGCATGTTGTTGGAATTGGCTCACGTGAAATAATGGCTTAAAAATGTATTTTAGGTGTTTAATGTGTTTAATTAGTTTAGCATGATGTATTAAATTTATTTGCATGAAATAATGATTTAAGAAATGTATTTTATGTGTTTAGCATGAATAATTGGTTGAGTATGTCGTTTGGAACTAATCACATGAAATAATGACTTAGGAAGTGGTTTTAATTAGGATGGTTATTTGAGCATGTTATTTAGAATTAGTTCGCATGAAATAATGAATTAGTATATGATGTGATTTTGGGGTGAATGAAATATGTGTTCTTTCTTGTGGTATATTGGATGGAAACCCGGACATAAATTCCATAGCCGAATCCGAATGGACGGTATTATGGTTTGCACTCGGGATACAATGCCCGTACCACTTGAAGGATTCACGTATTTCATTTCATCCAACTTGTATTCGAGCATGATTTAGATTAGTGTGTTTTTATTTCCTATACATGATTAGGATGTTTAATATGTTATAGTTTTTATGTATGACTAGTTGGTTGTGTTTGAGCATGATTTAATTGTTTAGCATAATATTTATTTTCTTATGCATGATTAGGTTGTTTAACATGATGTTGTTTTATGCATGGTTAATAGATTGTTCTTAAGCATGTTGTGTAGACTTGGTTAATATTGCACAAATCCATTTATTACAAATGACATAAGTAAGGGACCATTCCGAACCCAACGGTTTGAGGTCTTCCCTTGCGAGGGGTGAGTGCGGCCTTAAATCTCATTTTCCCGGTTCACACCGGGTGGCGACTCCATGTTATTTCGAAATCCCGACCGGCCGCGAGCCCGGAACAGCGTCGTCCAGGTCCTGTTGTCTACAGTCTGGCGACTCCACTGGGGATAGAGAATCGGCCCCGAAATATTGTCTTGTAATGTTTGTGATTTGTGCTTTAATTAATCATGACTACTGTGTTTATGCTTGTGTTTTGGACTGTTGTCATTTGGATTTAGTTGGACTCTTTGTCAAAAGATGTGAACTCGTTGGGCCATTTAAACCGGGACAAGTTCATGTCCTTTTGACAATTAGGCCAAAATTTCTGAAATGCCAATGGACCAGTTTGTGTTTGTGGCTTTTATCATTTGAAGTTATTAAGTAATATTATCGCAAAGTGTAAACCTGTTGGGACTTTTCAACTGGGACAAGTTTGCACCGCGCCATAGTGTGACTGGATACTTTGAAATGATAACGGGCCAATTAGTGTAAATCCTTTTATGAACTTGTTTATTCCATATATTGCACACATGTCATGCATACATGCATTATGTTAACCCCTTTTTGTGTCTAAAAAGCCATCATAGATTCCCGTTGGGTTAGGGAAGAAGGCAGACTCATCAAAAGACCAGCAGTAAACATGAGCGAATCTATCAACGAGGGGTCCCGAATGGATCAGATCGAAGCAAATCTCGCCAAAATGACTGAATACTGCAAGCTCTGACTGCTGCCATGTCCAATGTAGCTGTGCCCCGTGCTGGGGGAAGTTCCGAAAATGAGAGGCGTGAAGAGCCTCCAAACATGGTGAATGAAGATGTTCCTATGTTTGATGATGATATGGCCGAATACGCCGCTGGGAAGATAGCCGGGTCTCAGGCCGAGATCCAAAGGCTCCGGGATCAGATGGAGTCTGTCACCCGTAAGCTGAGGGGGAAACATGAGGATTTACTGGATTATGATTCAATGACCTTTGAGGAGCAGTTGCCCGTACAGTTAAAAATGCCTGACATTGCAAAGTTCAATGGGAATGGGGACCCGAGGGTCCATTTGCGACAATATGTCTCGGTGATGAGTTCAGTTGGCCTATCTCAGCGCCAAGTTCAGAAAATGTTCGGGATGTCACTCGAAGGGGCACCTGTGGTTTGGTATCATAGCCTTGAGAAGAAGGTTAAAGAAGATTGGAGGGAGTTGGCTGATGCCTTCCTAAAGCAGTACGTGACCGACTTAGAGATCGACTTGTCACTCCGCGACTTGGAGAATACTAAGCAAAAGCCTGAAGAGAGCTTTAAGGAGTACGTTGACCGCTGGAGAAGCCAGCTCTTAAAGATGCAGACCAGGCCTTCTGAGAAGGATCAGATAAAAATGATCATCAAAGGAACTAAACCCTCGATCTATAGTAAACTAAGGAGAATGACTTCGATGATTGCAGATTTCCGCCAGCTGAGAGAAACTGTAATGGATATTGAGGAAGAGGAAGCTGAAAATCGGAAGTTCTATAGTCTGAACAGGAGGGCTGTCGGAGGATCCTCAGGTGCTAAGCCTGTTACTGCAGAGGTTGCGGCCCATAAAGAATAGGCGTTTTTCTAACCTGGGCAGACCTTTGTCCAAGATACTGGAGAAGCTACTGAGGCAAGGGCTGATAAAACCCCTAGAACCAAAACCACTCCCAAATCCTCCCCCACCAAACCTAAACATGAGCCGCTTTGCCATTTCCACCAACAGTATGGGCATGACACCGATAATGTGCCCGGCTTCGCCATGAAGTCCAAGACCTAATAGACTCTCGTAAGATTCCCGACCCTGAAAAAGAACAACCAAACACTCACCGCAATCCCCTACCCAATTATCACTCTGTTCCCCCACCTACTTACATGATCAACTCTGGCCTACCAGAAGACCTTGTCCTCCGAACCTTTGACCCAGCAGCCTTTTGCCTCGGTATTTGGGACAATAATAGTGAAGATGAGGCAGAACAAAAGAAAGATTTCTGGGACGACTTCTCGAGTAGTGGTGAGGAAGAGAAGAAAGGCATGATGACCCGGAGTGGGCGCTTTTACAATGATACTGCTGAGAAGGGAAAGGAAGTGCTGACAGACGGCCGAGAAGTGGCTGAGAATACTGAGCCTGTCGAAGGAGATGTAGTGCTACAACAACTGAAGAAAACCCGAGCACACTTGAGTATCTGGGAGTTGTTGTGTGCGTCTGGGGAGCACAGGCGGGCTATGGTGGAAGCCCTAAGCAAAATAGTGGTACCCGAAGATGCTAATCCGGCAATGTTTGTGGGGTCGGTGCAGAAGGAGGCCCTGCAAATAACCTTCTCTGACGAAGAACTTCCGGCTGAGGGAAGAAACCACAACAGGCCTTTGTTCATCCGAGCTGAGGTGAGGGGCAAGAAGACTTCTTGCGTGATGGTGGATGATGGCTCTTCCATCAATGTATGCCCATTGAAAATTCTGGCAAGGCTGGGTATTAAGCCAACTGAGTTGAGTCCTTCTAACATGACTATCAAAGCCTATGATGATAGCAAACGAGGAGTCGAAGGTACTTTTGCCGCGATAGTCAAGGTTGGTCCAGTTGAGGATGAAGTGGAGTTCACTGTGCTGGATATCCCAGCCACTTTTGCCTTGTTGTTGGGAAGGCCCTGGTTCCATAAGCTTGGGGGCGTGTCCTCTACTTTACATCAGATGATCAAGTTCCCTTATGACGGGAAAATTGTCACTATCCGAGCCGAGGTGGATAATGCCGTAGCCGCTTTGGAAATACAACCTTTCACAAGGTTCCAAGTGTCGGTGATTTTTGAGGAGTGGGTAGATCCTAAAGTAGCCCGAATTATGGAGAAAATGAAGTTTGAGCCAGGACAGGGTTCGACACTGCCAGATTTCAAAGGGCAAAATACTCGGAAGGGTTTGGGATACCGTTATGATGAGGACAAGCTCAAGGCCAAGAAGAAAGGGCTAAAGCTGATGGAGTGCTTTGTTAAGGCCTCGGGGTATCAAGGAGAACCTGAACCAGTGGAGGTGAACGGGATAGTGGTGCCCGGGTTTGAGATCTTCCAGGACCTGTTGGGAGAAAAGCCACTGGCTGAAGAGGAGAAGAAAGAAGATGAGAAGTGGGAGGAAGAGTTGATGATATTGGAGAGCTTGACCCTTGAAGAGAGTAAAAATATTGAGGAAGACCCAACTACGGGAGATGGAGCATCTGTGGATGAGGAAGATGTTTATCTCTCTGACCTATTTGAATGTATTTCCGCATCTGCTAGCAATAAAGACGTTCGTTTTGCTTACTTGTCTGAGTCTCTCAATTTGCATGACTTGAGCATATTTGACATCAACTCAACTAAAACAAACACATTCAACCTTGGCACGTCTGAAAACCCCAAGGAAATCTTGATTGCAAGTGAGGTTTCTCCTCAAGAGCAGAAGAAATTAGAGGAGATGTTAGTCAAATATGCTACAGTATTTGCTTGGTCTTATGAAGACATGCCTGGGGTTGACAGAAGTATCGCCCAGCATGCAATACCGACTTATCCAAATATGAAGTCGGTAAAGCAGAAACTCCGAAGAATGAGGCCTGAGTGGGCCGAGAAAGTCAGAGAAGAAGTCAAAAAGCAGATAGATGTGGGATTCCTAGAAGTGGTGAATTATCCTGACTGGTTAGCAAATATTGTGCCGGTGCCGAAGAAAGACGGGAAGGTCAGAATGTGTGTGGATTACAGAGATCTTAATAAGGCTTGCCCGAAAGACGATTTTCCTTTACCGCATATAGACGTACTGGTTGATAGTGCGGCTTTATCTGCTATGTATTCATTCGCAGATGGATTTTCGGGATACAATCAGGTCCTCATGGCTGAAGAAGATAAGCATAAGACTGCCTTTGTCACTGAATGGGGTACTTACTGCTATAAGGTGATGCCATTTGGGCTCAAGAATGCGGGAGCTACTTATCAACGGATGGCCACTACATTATTCCACGATTTGATGCACAAAGAGATTGAAGTGTATGTGGATGACATGATGGTAAAGTCAGAAACGAGGGCTGGGCATATTGAAGCATTGGAGAAGTTCCTCCAGAGAGTCGAGAAGTACAACTTGCGGTTGAACCCCAAGAAGTGTGTATTCGGAGTGACGTCGGGTAAGTTGCTTGGCCATACAGTAGGAATGGGCGGAATAGAAGTAGACCCAGAGAAAACCAAGGCAATTACTGAGATGCCAGCACCGAAAACAGAAAAAGAAGTCAGAGCATTCCTGGGGAAAATCCAGTACATCAGCAGGTTCATTGCCAAGTTGACGTCGGTATGTGAGCCTATTTTCAAACTGTTGAGAAAGGACCAGCCAGTGAAGTGGAACGAGCAGTGTCAAGCAGCTTTCGACAGAATCAGAAAATATTTAGTGAAACCCCCTGTGTTGAGACCTCCGAGACCAGGCATGCCCTTGATACTATATCTAGCCATAGAACCAGAAGCACTGGGGGCGATGATGGTACAGGCAGATGAGACAGGGGTGGAACATGCAGTTTATTATCTGAGTAAGAAGATGCTCCCGTATGAGGCTCGCTATCAAGAGGTAGAGAAGATTTGTCTAGCAGTGGTGTGGGCCTCCAGAAAACTAAGACATTATTTTCAGTCATACAAGATACAGGTAGTGGCAAAGGAGAATCCTTTGAAATATCTGCATTCAGTGCCTTCATTGATTGGGAAATTAGGTAGATGGTTGGTATTGTTGACAGAGTTTGACATTGAGTACCTCACCTCCAAGGTCATCAAAGGACGAGCCGTAGCAGAGTTCCTGGCATTGCAGCCCGTCGAAGGGGATCAGTACAAGTTTGAATTCCCAGATGAGGAGATCCAAGCAATAGCAATTCAGGGATGGAAGATGTATTTTGATGGAGCAGTGAACTGTAAAGGAGCCGGAATTGGCATTGTGATAGTGACCCCTGAAGGAGAAACCCTACCTATGGCCAAGAGGTTGACATTCGGTGTAACTAATAACATGGCTGAGTACGAAGCATGTGCTTTTGGGTTAACTGCATTAATAGCCTTGAAAGCTGAGAATGTGGAGGTTTATGGAGATTCATTGTTGGTAATCCGACAGATGCAAGGAGAATGGGAACTGAAGGAAGAACGATTGAAGCCTTATTTATTTCATCTCAGGAACTTGGCACAAGCTCTCCATGACTGTAAGTTTCAGCACTTGCCTCGAGAAGAGAATCAGATGGCGGATGCATTAGCTACACTTGCAGCAACTTGGGAAAATCCAGAGAAACTGGTAATGAAGCCACTTGTATTGACAACAGCAAGTAAGCCGGTGTATGAGACAGAGAGGATACTGGATGTAGAAGTTGATGACAGACAGCCCTGGTATCATGACATTCAGAGGTACCTGGAATGTGGAGAATTCCCAAGTGAAGCGAGCAGAAAAGACAGAATCCCCATTCAGAAGTTGGCTGCTCAATATGTGAGTCTGAAGGGAGAACTCTACAAGAGGCAAGCGAACGGTGTTCAGCTGAAATGCTTGAGAAAGGAAGAAGCTCAGAAGATAATGGATGAAGTGCATGCTGGCGTCTGTGGACCGCATATGAACGGATTGAACATATCCCGCAAGATTATGAGACAAGGCTTTTACTGGTCAACCATGGAAGCCGACTGCGCAAAGCTGGTAAGGCACTGTCATGATTGTCAAGCGCACGGGAATTTGAATCATTTGCCGCATACAGAATTGCACGGGTTTTCAGAACCGTGGCCTTTCTCAGCATGGGGAATTGATATGATCGGAGAGATTCGGCCGAATGCGTCAAACGGACACCGCTTTATAGTGGTAGCAGTGGACTACTTCTCGAAATGGGTAGAAGCCGAGTCATTCCGTAATGTCACGGCAAAACAAATGGCTAAGTTCATAGCCCGGAATCTCATATGTCGGTTGTGGGACACAGGACCTGGGCGACGCCGTTCCTAGGCTTGCGGCCTAGTTGGGAAGGATTAAATAACATGGAGTCGCCACCCGGTGTGAACCGGACAAAGATTTAAGGCCGCACTCACCCCTCGCAAGGGAAGACCTCAAACCGTTGGTTCGGAATGGTCCCTTACTTATGTCACTTGTAATGAAAGGATTCATGTAATAATTTAACTAAGCTTAAGTAACACTTATTTCCAAGAGATCATGCTTCTAAATTCTCATATGCAAAATAAAACTTATGTGTACATTTTCGCATATATCTCATATTTAAAATTGCATGCTTAACATATATCAAGATAGGCAACGAACATACAACTTTACATATCACATTCAGGAAAACACAAGCACACATATTGACCATACAAGCACACATATGGGCACTTTTCCAAGCGGTACGTGGAATTGTAGCCCAAGTACAGACCGCACTACCGTCCATTCGGAATCGGCTACGGAGTTTACGTCTGGGTTTCCATCCGATATACCGCAAGAAATAATACTCAAATGACATAAGCATACGAATTGTAATACGTTGACACATTTGCATAAGAAAGATCAACCAATAGGCAATTATGCATGAATATAATAAGACAGACTCAGTTCAGTGTGTGCACGTTCGTGTAGCATTCGTAAACGCGTTCGAAAGGAAATGAAACAGAATGCTCACGTTCGAGTAGCGTTCGTAAATGCGTTCGAAGGGAATGAAACAGAATGCTCGCGTTCGTATGGCGTTTGTTAACGCGTTCGAACGGAAATGAAACAGAATGCTCACGTTCGTATGGCGTTTGTTAACGCGTTCGAACGGAAATGAGACCTGATGCATGATAAGGCAAAATGTATGCGCGTTCGAGTTGCGTTCGTGAACGCGTTCGAACGGACACGGACCTGATGCATGAAATGGGATGCAATACATAAACAGAAAATAAAGGGGCGCGGCGAAGCACTGCGTAAAGGTGGCCTTTTGGGGCTCTTGATCTCTCAAAGAGAGGACCTTTAGACCAACGTACTAAGCCCATGCGCGTCACATTACACATACAAAAATAGAACCAATCCTATCAACCAAGTATGTCCGATTGAACACATCTTACATCCAATCTGAACACACATCAACCGGCGCGGCAAAGCATCGTGGTAACGGGTTTGAACCCCTCCCCATAAGGGATCTTTCATTCCAGTTACTAAGCCCATGCGCTTGATTGATCCATGCATAAAAGATAAACTCAATAATACCAAACTAAGTATGCCCGATTGAACGTATCTCGCATCCAACCGAACACACATCAACCGGCGCGGCGAAGTAGTGTCACAAAGGTGGCCTTTTCGGCTCTTTGTCTCCCAAATGGCGGACCTTTGGACTAACTCACTAAGCCCATGCGCTTGATTGAATCATACATAAATAAGCAACATATGAATTCAAGTAAAGAAAACTAAATAAACAAAAAGCAACACAACGAAAGAGAGATGGTGCCGTTTACTCAAGCGGTACGTGGAGTTGTGGCCCGAGTATAGATCATATTACCGTCCATTCGGAATCGGCTATGAAATTTATGTCCGGGTTTCCATCCGATATACCGCGAGAGTGGACACATCTCTCATTCATCCAATACCACAACATATTACATCTCATAATTCATGCATATTTATATACTCAAAGACCACAACACACATTTCAACATTACAATCATACAAGAAATACTTAATAAATAATGCGGAAAAGGAAAACAAGTGTGAAAGATACCCTCAGGTCTAACCTTTTAGGTGTCTCTCGGACTCGCGTTCCACGAATATCGAAAAGGGGGCAAAGCTCCGCAACTTTTTTTGGTTCACTGGTTCAGCGTCCTAGCTCACTGCCTTGCTGTTTTGCTTGCGGTTCGAACTCCGTTCTGCTCCTATTCGACCTCGGTCTTGCTGCTCACTGCACGGGCCACCTGTTTTAACGTTTTCAAAGAACTATTCCAAGTTTGTGTGGGTTCTTAGTGCAATTAAATGTGATTATTCTTAAGATTATCTATGCAGTTTTTTATGTTACTGTTTTTTTTAAGGATTTGGGCTGCTGTTAAGGTGATTTTGCTGCTGTTTAGGTGTGTAATACTGTGTGGTTTTTGTGGTAATTTTCGGTGGTGGAGGGCTGCCGTTAGGTGGCTGTTTCGGTGGTGTGGGGGGTTTACGGAGGTGGTTTCAGTGGTGGTTAGGGGCTGTATTTGTGGTTGTATTAAGGGTTGTTTTGGTGTTTGTAATTTCGTGATGTGAAGGTGGTTACTTGTGGTGGATTCGGCTATGGGGAGACGGTTGGGGCTCTTTTATCTCTTTTGTGTATGTGTGAAGTGTTTCTTTTTCTCTTGTTTAGTCTTGGGTGTGTAGAGAGAGAATCTAGAGAGGTTTCGAGAGAGTTTGGGTGTGAATTATATGTGTCAAGCTTGGGCGTGATTTGTGTTGTGTGAAGGAGAGGAATGGCCTTGGTTAGGGGTTGTTTATATAGAGAAGGGTTAGGGTTGACAAGGGAAGGGATTTTGTGCATTTAATTAGGATATGATTGAGTTTTAAACAAGGGAATCAAAGGATTGAGGGGGGGGGGGGACAAAATATTTTACTTTAGGAAGTTGCAATATTTAATTTATGTTGGTTTAGGAATACAAATATTTTATATTGGTAATTATCTTATTAGATTAGGAAGTCAAATATATGATTGGCTTTAATTGGTTAAGATTGATTTTAATTAGGCATATCTTCTTTTTAGTTTTGGTAAATATTTTATTTAATTGGTAAATGGTTTAAATATTTTATTTAATGTTTAATGTTTAAATTAATATTTATTTATTTAAATTGGGATGTGTTTTATGGGCTTTGGGGAGCTAAATGGGCTGGGTGTGAGACTAGCAGCAAAAACAAGAATTACCGACACCCTTCGAACGCTCCCTCGAACGCGACACGAACGCCCGCAATCTGTTTTCCGTTCGAACGAGTAACGAACGCAGCACAACGAAGACAATGAGCTTGTTTATTCTGAATTTCCCCTTCCGATATCCATTTCCCGCGGCTTTCGTGACTCAAAAGGTCGTGCCTCCAAATGAGGCTCATCATCGGGTTTTCACATGCGAAAATGCAATGCCTACACCGGTACGGTATGCCGCAATCACGGGTTACGGACAATGGAGTCCAGTTTCAGGGAGAGGACCAAGGCGATGTTACAGAAGTATGGGATAGGTCATCATAAGTCTTCACCATACAGACCACAGGCTAATGGAGCAGTTGAGGCAGCCAACAAAGACAATAAAGACGATTCTGGCAAAGATGACGGAGAATTACAAAGACTGGGCTGATAAGCTGTCGTATGCCTTGTGGGGGTACAGAACTTCTGTAAGGACAGCAACTGGAGCTACGCCTTACTCTTTAGTCTATGGAATGGAAGCGGTACTGCCTGTGAAGTTGATATACAGTCCATGCGGGTGTTAGCAGAAGCAGAATTGCCTGAACAAGAATGGACCTCGCAGAGGTTTGAGCAGTTAGCATTGATGGATGAGAAGAGGATGAAGTCCTTGCATCACATGCAGATATATCAGAAGAGGTTGGCTCGAGCATTTAATAAGAAGGTGCGTCCTACCAAGATCAAGAAAGATGATTTGGTGCTTAATCAGTCAAGACCGTCGACAACGCCCCTCGAGGAAAGTTCAGACCGAATTGGGAAGGGTCGTTACATCGTCCAGAAGGTATGATGGGGAATGGAGCAGTGAGACTGTCGGACTTAGAAGGGAATGAGTTCACCGAGCCGATTAATGTTGACAGACTGAAGCTGTACTTTGCCTGATGGAGAGAAGACTGAGTAGTCTCCTGTAGAAAACCTAACCTGACGGGATGAAACTCATGCACATGCATGCACGTAACGTATTTTGCATTCTCTTGTGTGTGTTTTGCTTTATATTCACAGGTTGACCGAGCGATCATTAAGAGGACCGGCACACCTGCAGGTAACGTACTTGCCTTCTCTTGTGTTTTGTTTTGTTTTATCTTGTTTTGTTTTGTTTTGTTTGGTATTCAAAGGTTTTAAAGAAGAAAAAGAGAAATCGGCAAAGACAAGCCAATAAGAAGCATCAACAGTACGGTCGGTTTCAGAAGTGAATCGGTATTAGTCTCAAGGATTAGTCCCAGGGTTGAGGCCCATATCAGTCTGTTTCGGGGATGGATCTCATGGTTGAGGCCCACATTAGCATGAGCTTAGGGAACGGATCCCAAGGGGCGAAGCCCACATTGCCAGCAGTTAAAAGGAAGAATTCCTTGGAATGAGTGAAAAAAAAAAATGAATGAAAAAAAAAAAAATGATGAGTGAAGAGAAGTCTTTGATAGTTAGACAATGTCCGGTGATGACATTGCATGCTGTAGGGAGAAACCCTAGAAACAAAAAGTACGAGACGCGCTCTCATCCAGTACTTTGAATGGATTGATCTTAGATTAGACTCCTAAGCACTTGATTACGGGATCCTAGCAGTGGAAGCCTGAGTGGTTAGTTAGGTGACTAGTTGAAGGGATGATGTATCGGTGAATGACCTTTTGCTTGAATGTCCACGCTGGTTTGCTGATGCTATGATATATGATATGGTTGAAAAAAAAAAAAAAAAAAAGAAGACCACCTATAACCGATAAGCGTGAAGCTACCCATGGGCGAGTATTAGGACCACCATGAGGAGAAATGCTACCTTAAAGGGTAGGTGTGTCGAGAAAAAAAAAAGATACAAAAACCATATCATATTGAATATGCTGAAGTAATCACAGAATGTGATTAAGACATCCAGGTTGGTTAGACCCACTGGTTCGAATCTCTGAGACGAAATCATCAAGTTGGCTTACTTAAGGAATAAGCTGCGAAAGATCTCTGGCGCACACACACATGGAGTCTAGCTCAGATCACCCGTTCAGACGATTGGGTCTGAATATGTCGAGTACTTTGAAGGTTCTTCGATTTCGACGCAAAAGCATTCGTTGAGGACAAAATATGTCTAGCTATCAAGATTATCTCGTGAGAGGTAATACAAGTGTGAAACAGAATATCATATCAGCTTGGGGGCGAAGCCCCACATTAGTATCATGAGGCGAGGCCTATCTCAACCTGAGGGCGAGGCCCACATCAATTCATGATTAGTATCAGCTGGGTATGGCATTCTGGGGGCGAGGCCCCATATTACATCAGTTTCAGTTTCTGCCGGGAATGGCATTCTGGGGGCGAAGCCCCACATCAGTATTAGTTTCTGTCGAGAATGGCACGCCAGGTACGGCAAAATCAGATCATTTGTGGCACTCTAGGTACGGAGGCGTCACTGCGACACCCTAGGTACGGGGTTAGCATTCAGACCACAGCGACGCCCTAAGTACGGGGTTAGCACGCCAGATACGGCATGTGGACTATTCAGACATTTGTGGCTCTCTAGGTACGGAGACGTCACTGCGACACCCTAGGTACGGGGTTGGCATTCAGACCACAGCGACGCCCTAGGTATGGGGTTAGCACGCCAGGTACGGCATGTGGACTATTTAGACATTTGTGGCTCTCTAGGTATGGAGACGTCACTGCGACACCCTAGGTACGGGGTTAACATCCAGACCACAGCGACGCCCTAGGTACGGGGTTAGCACGCCAGGTACGGCATGTGGACTATTTAGAAATTGTGGCTCTCTAGGTACGGAGACGTCACTGCGACACCCTAGGTACGGGGTTAGCATCCAGACAACCAACATCATCACTGCGGCACTCTAGGTAAGGAGACGCAACCGCGACGCCCTAGGTACGGGGCTTAGCACCATCAACTCAACACAGCAGGCAAACCAGGTGACAGCTGGCGAGCCAGGTAAGTAAAAATGCATTGCACGAACTTTGATAGGATTGTCACTGGCACACACTGAACAAATCCCATCAAAGTGGGGGCGACTGTAGGCATTGCATTTTTGCATACCAAACCCGATGAGGAGTCTTATAAGGAGGCACCGCCTTTTAGTCGTGGAGGTCGCAGAAAGCGGTCGAAGGAAAGGTGAAGTCAAGAGATAATACATTTCGGAATTAATTCGCTAAGTTCGCCCAGAGCTCGCTTGCTGAATGTTCGTTTCAAGGCGTACCTATAACCTGAAAATCACCCAAAGCCCATGGAACCAAATCAAAACATACACCAAGCTCACTTAAACCAAAGCCCACACCTATTACACGCAAATCCCCCACTTTCCTAACAAAATCAAACAAGCCCAATTCAAACCATCACATGCCAAAAGCCATTACCCACCTTTCTTTATTTTAACCAAACTCCCACCAATTTCCATGCCCTTCACGTGAACAAGTACCCCCACCTTTCTTTTTATTTCATTCAATAAACCAACCCCCCCCATTACGTAAAGACCATCAATCACGACACAACTTGCCACCTTTTAACAAAACATGCATTCATAACAAACCTTTCCTCCATCATGTCCCAACCCCACGTGGAACCAACCCTCACATGCATTCAACCTTTTCACATAACAAACACAACCCCAACTCCATCATTTTTCCTCCATTCACGGCCTCCACCCAAAAGATTCAACAACCCCCTCCCATCACTCACCGAAAGCACCTCAATTTTGTTCCTTCATTCACGCCCAACTCCCCTCCATAATTCCCTAACCCTACAAATGCCAATCACTCCAACCACTCCATAATTCCCTAGCCCTACAAATGCCACCAACTTTGCCTATAAAAAGAACCCAAAATCCTTCCCCTATGACATCCAGACAGATCAAGCAAAATACCTCTCTTTCACGTCATTCAAGCCCTCATTTTAGCCTCCATTGTCCACGCCAAAAACTGCTCCTCTCAAACCCTTCATCTACGCCTATCACTGCCACCATACATTGCTTTCATCCTCACGCATGCACTGCCCCTAAGAACCAGCCTTTGTTCACGCCACTGCAGCCCCAAAATTAGCCAGACTTCACGCCCAAATTTCCACTGAAACACTGCCCTTGGACTCCCCTTTGAATCACTGAAAATTACCCTCCACTGCAGCTCATCCGTCAACAAACTCTGCCCCCAAACAGCCTAACAAATCATGTGAAAAACTGCCTAAAACAATTGCCCCTAACCACCCAAACAATAGCCACCAAATTAACCCCAAAGTACCGAAAAACTTCTAACTCTTTCACTTCCCCTTGTCCCACATTGATTGGGAAACAACTCGCTCTCAATTGCTTCAACTCTCACGCATCTCATTCAGCTCACTTCACTCACTCTCAATCCCACATCGCCTAGGAATCCCTCCCTTGCTCATGCCCAAGCAGCCATCCTTTCCCTCTATCCCACATCGTCTAAGAAATCCACTCCTCTTATTCACGCCAATTGCCCTCAAAACCAAGCCCTCATTCACGCACACAACTCCCTACACAGCAGCTCACATTCACGTAAATAATGCCCCAAAACAGCCTCCAAACTAACGCAAATAATGCCCCATATTAGCAGCCCCAATTCACGTCCAAATTGTCCCCTTTCACCACTACAAACTGCACTAAAAATCAGCCCTGAAACTACCAAATTCTGCCTCCAAAATCTTCCACAATTACCGAAATAAACCCCTCCAAACACTCCTCTACTCACGCCCAATACCTCCTCACCAGCAGTCCACTTAAATCCCACATCCCCTGGGAAACTACTCCCCTTCACTCAAGATATCCCTCACGCCAATAGACAACACAAGACCTTCATCTCCTCACTAGCATTCACGCCACCGTAACCCTCACACAAGTCCCTGCCTCACGCATCACAGTCGCTGAAACTAGCCCCTGCATTGCCTTCAAATCCCAACTGAAACTACCCCAAAGCAGTAAGCTTAATTCGTGATCAGAAACGTAGCAAAGCGGACTCAAAACAGCGGACAAAGTGGCAAGGCAGTGAGAAAAGCGCCAAAACAGCGAACCAGTGTGATCGTGGTGATTTAGCCTTTCCGACGGCCGTGTAACGCGTCTCCGAGTAGCGACAAAAAAGGTTAGACCTGAGGGTTTATATTACAGAATTTTCTCACATAAAATAATGATTTAAAAAATGTATTTTATGGCATTTTAGCATGAGTAGTTAACTTGGCATGTTGTTGGAATTGGCTCACGTGAAATAATGGCTTAAAAATATATTTTAGGTGTTTAATGTGTTTAATTAGTTTAGCATGATGTATTAAATTTATTTGCATGAAATAATGATTTAAGAAATGTATTTTATGTGTTTAGCATGAATAATTGGTTGAGTATGTCGTTTGGAACTAATTCACATGAAATAATGACTTAGGAAGTGTGTTTAATTAGGATGGTTATTTGAGCATGTTATTTAGAATTAGTTCGCATGAAATAATGAATTAGTATATGATGTGATTTTGGGGTGAATGAAATATGTGTTCTTTCTTGTGGTATATTGGATGGAAACCCGGACATAAATTCCATAGCCGAATCCGAATGGACGGTATTATGGTTTGCACTCGGGATACAATGCCCCGTACAACTTGAAGGATTCACGTATTTCATTTCATCCAACTTGTATTCGAGCATGATTTAGATTAGTGTGTTATTTATTTCCTATACATGATTAGGATGTTTAATATGTTATAGTTTTATGTATGACTAGTTGGTTGTGTTTGAGCATGATTTAATTGTTTAGCATAATATTTATTTTCTTATGCATGATTAGGTTGTTTAACATGATGTTGTTTTATGCATGGTTAATAGATTGTTCTTAAGCATGTTGTGTAGACTTGGTTAATATTGCACAAATCCATTTATTACAAATGACATAAGTAAGGGACCATTCCGAACCCAACGGTTTGAGGTCTTCCTTTGAGAGGAGGGGAGTGCGCCTTAAATCTCATTTTCCCGGTTCACACCGGGTGGCGACTCCATGTTATTTCGAAATCCCGACCGGGCCGCGAGCCCGGAACAGCGTCGTCCAGGTCCTGTTGTCTACAGTAAGTTTGGGTATGAATGGTAGAATATGGAATATAGGTTAGAATTTGAATTGAAGGATTAATGTATGCTTATTGATGTGTAAAATGATGTATGAGTTATTGGTTTGTAGTTTGGAGACATTGATATGGAAGTAAAGATATGGGTTGTGGAGATGAATGTTTGAGTTGGGAAAGTTTAGAGTTATTTGGTAATGGTAATTTGGTGGATAAATGAGTGATTAATGATGTTAATATGGTAGTTAAGATGTGTGGAATTGATGTTAATGGATGGATTGTGTGTTGGAAATGATATGGAGAATTAGGAATGAAATTGGGCAAAATCGCATTAGAGCAGAAAAAGAAAATCTGGAAAACGGACTCGCGTCGCGACGCGGGAAGAACCCTTGCGTAGTGACGCGTGACAGAAAAACTGGACAATTTTTTTAACTGTCCGAATTGATTTTAGACAGTTCCAGTTACACCCCAGTTTGTTAAAGACTACCCTTAGGACCTCAAATCAGTTCTTTAGCTCGCATTCCTTGCTAATACACACATAATATAACAAATTACGACTTTACGCACCTAAAACTAGTAAGTTTAACCTAGTTCTAGAAATTCATCTAGTAGCTTTTAAGTCTGATCAAGCTATCACTTTTAGACCATTGCATGAAATGTGATACCCTTCGATGAAGCAGTATAAGTTCCTTCCAGTTTCCAAGCATTGTGAGTGGACACTTTCCTTTTTTCTTGATTTTCATTTTTCATTTTCTTCAATCAGACTTACTTTTCAGTAACTAGGGCGTTAGCCAAGTTTTTTTATATCATGTATGGTTTAGCATGACTTGAGAAGTTTTATGGAAAAAATAGATGTTTCAGTTTGAGATTATGTTTTCAGTACAAGATTTATGTTCTTTTCTTTCGGGGCATGAGGTAAAACCTCCCCCAGTATGTAACTTGATACAGTGGAATTGACGGATTCAGAAGCATGTGCACATGTGGAGGACTGAGAGGACGCTCTCAGATCCTCAAGCAAGACTAGGGTTGACAGAACCCCGAAATCCTGATTACAGAGCTTGGGCGGTAGCATTGATCCGCACCCCAGTTCTAGTGGTGGCTACACTGCCAGTTGAGTTGTTGTCATAGGTGTAGAGCTCTTCATTTCCAGTTGAGCTGTTGTCCTGGACGTAAGGCACCACCAGCTTCAGAGATGCCCAGTTAAGTTGTGGTCCTGGGCATAGAGTACATCCAGTTGAGTTGTGGTCCTGGATGTAGAGCAGTTTTTAGTTTTCAGATTTTTAGTATAAGACTTTTAGATTTCCAGTAATTAGTTTTCAGAAATCAGATTTTAGTAAACAGTTTTCAGAAATCAGACTTTAGTAAACAGTTTCAGAAACCAGAGTTTTAAATGCAGTTTTCCGAAATACGAAGTCTTGGAAAACAAGTTTTCATATAAAGATGTTTTGAAGATATGGTTTTAAAACTAAAAGATTTTTATCAGTTCTCAGTTTTTAGTCCACTCACTTAGATCGTATAGCGATCTAAACCCCCCTCAAGTCTTTATTATTTTGTAGGGATTCCAGAAGGACAAGCTCGGGAGGATGGATACTGATGCAGTCATCAAGGATGGAGTCCACCAGCATTGAGTCATATAGCATGAGAGTCCAGTCAGTGTCAAAATAACAGTTTCTTGTATACACTAGTGAAGTATGATTTTTATGAGTATCTGTTATTATGTGTAAATAAAAGTATTTATAGTACACAGACATGAGGACAAAAGTATCTTAAATTAAGTTATAGTTTCATGCATGACTTTGCATTTGTTTACTTTAGAATACAGTCAGAATATCAGAGGCTTATGGGGTTAGTATCGCTATCCCCTTCCGGTATCATCTCCCATATCGGGGATTTTACAATCATCAACACTGTAATAAAGCCCTTGGAGTAATAAGGCGATGGCTTCCATGCCTTATGGGAATCATTACTCTTAAATATTCATAGTCATAATTTTGTGAATAATCTGGGCGTTCACAAAGCGGAGAGACTAGCATGATAATACGATCCGCCCTTAAGTGCGGTAGCCGATCTCATAGGATACTAGTGGAGATCCGTCCGCTTGGTGTATCACATGGATGCATGAGTTGCTCGTGTATATCGAACTGACCGCCGAAATTTTTCATATGGAGTGTTTATCCCATGTGTATGTGAGAACTTTCATGTATCGATTATATGACTAGTCCTTAGACTTGAGGTCTTTATAATCTTATGTGTGGATCAAATAACTTTGAAATTCTCCTTCCCCGATTCAAAAGATCCGGTCATAAGGGTATGATTAGGTCATTTGTTGAAACACATGAAGTTTGTAAAGATACAACAGAGAATCGCCACTCTCTCGTATAATATTTTCTTATAAGAGTAGTATTCCAGTTCGCGGGTTGATATGTGTGATCAGTGCTTGAGACTGTGGCCACAACGGAAGAATCATGTGAGATTCTTGGTTAGCACGATTCATGACACTATCAACATCATACCTTTGACCATATGGGTAGACATTTTCCATACCCTAGGTCAATAGGTGGGGATACAGTGAGGCGATGGACCATATCATATGTAAATCGCATACAGAATGTGTATATATATCTTTCCTTCTCATTTGGGGGCCTTGGCATGTTGCTAGATGTCAACCTTAGTCATTGAAATCGAACGACCATCTGATCGGAGGATAATTTATGTTCGTTTAAATTATCACGATTCATTTCATGTCCAACTTGAGGGGAACCCAAAAGAACACACACAACAAAGTCGAAATCAATGGTTAACAGTGCACAATACAAATATAACAGCATATATGATTGTTGTAGGAATTGTTCATAAATGGTTCAATGTGTTTAATTATTGAACAGATCATTTATGAGGTTCTATAGTGGCTTAGGGATTGGTGAATGACGATGGGGGCACTTTGGGAATTGGAATATTAAAAAAAATTACTATTCACATGAATAGTAAAAAAAATTTGTTATTTGTTTTGAATTCCAATTCGGCCCAAACTCTTATTAGGGTTTTATAATATCATTAAACCACTAAATTAAGATCCAATGGCTAAGATTAAATTAGCTTTTATCCCACATCGAATCTTAATTAATTTTGTTGTCTTTGGAGCACTATATAAACCCAAAGAATTCTTCATAAATTGCTACACCAAAACCTTTCATATATTGGGTTTATATAAGTAAGCAACTGTAAATTTTAAGAGTAAGCCACTAATTTTGAGGATCTTTAAGTCTAATTGACTAGAGGAACCTCGAATTAAAAGTTTTGAGGTATTTGCCTAGGCTAGCACCAAGGGCAAAATACCCGTGCACTCAAGGCGTAGTCTTGCCGTTGAGTTTTGGCTTTGGTGTGTGCATCTTTGGAGGCCACACACTTGGGTGGCTCTTTGGAACGTGGAAGTGCTTGCTGAGTTCGAGAAAAGCTTGTAGATTGGAGGGAGGACTGGAGGAGTCTTCAGTTCAAGTAAGTCTTTTTCTTTCTTTATTTTAATTAGAGTTCTTATGATAGTTAGCATGTTTAGGTTTATGTTATTTGCATGTTTTATGAGTTTTATGCTTAGAATATATAGTAACATGCCTAGGCTTGTAGAATAATAAAAACAAATGGGTCTTGGGCAAAGGGAAAGCGGCATAATAATTTTTATTTTCCGCTGCGCACTCGCGGCCGCTTCCAACAGTGGTATCAGCGCGCCTTTTTGTTTTGATTAGTTCTCACTTTTGAACTCGAAATTGGGTGTTTAAAAGCTCGTTGGAAAGTTAACACCCTGAAAATTTTAGGCACAAGTTTTGCATGATTTGGTTAAGATTTAAATTATGAAATTGCATTTAAAGTTCATGAGTCTGCAGAAAAACATGAATAGTAAATTTATTTGAATAAAATAAAATGCAATACCATAATTAAATATTAATCAAAGTTATTTAATGCCTAAAATAATTCCAACATATTAAAACTCATATGCTTGATGATTCTATGTATGATTCGAATTGGCATGATTATTTTAGGGTGCAAGCATCTAGAGACTTTCTGAGAAATAGAGAGTGTATTGCTTATCCCTTAGCTAATTAATTATTCTGTGATGAACTTAGAGATTTATTACCTTTAAGGCTAATAAATATAAATCACTTGTTTATAATAAAAGACATTATAAAAGATACAAGTGGGTTGGGACCAAGGGGTTAATAAAACTTTCCAAACTAAAGTTAATTTAACCAAAGGTATTACTAGAGTTAGATAATGATTTGGTGTCTTCCTTCACTCACTACCTTTTTATAGCCAAAAGGAAAAGCTGTGAAGACATCTAGATAATCATTTACTCAAAGCTTACCTTAAAGAATATTTAAAGTGTTGGACTAATTTGGAGGATCTATTGTTTATTCCTCTCACCAAGACAATAAGAGCCTAAGAGGTAAGGGTATTTAAGAGAATTCGCTCCACCCTCCCTCTGGGGAATTTTCAATGGAGGAATCTATTTGACAGTTATTCACTTAAACTTACTAAAATCCTCATAATAATTTAAGTCTAAAATTTATCTCCTATTGTAAAGTATAGACCCAAAGGGCTTAAACCGTATTGGCAGGACTAGGCTTTACCAGATTGACCAATATCAATTTGTCCCTAAATCATACTATTGACAATGGTTTGACTTTTCTGAGTCATAAGACGCAGCGACCCTTAGGCGTGGTCTTATAACTTAGTGGCAAAGATTGGGTGTCCACAAGGACTAGCATAAGCTATGACATGTTTGATTGCCCAACCCAATGATCAAGGAATTGTGATTTATATCATAAATTGGTTGGGAACCTACCTAATTATCGTATTTTATAACGACCGGCCTTAGTTAGAGTTATGAAATGATGATAATGGGATCCTTGCCCACAAGAAATCCATCATATTGGGGTTGATGCGATTTGCTTAAAATTTTTAAACAATTGAGTGGGAGCAACTTCATAATATTAAAAACCCATGTTATTATGAAACGTTAATGAAATCATATTCCTAATTTTAATATTTTCTCTTACATGTGGGTTAAAATATTTCACAAATATTCAAATGGAAAAAAGAGTATCACTTCGTTCCATCCTTGATGAGCATAAGCTCAAATGGGACAACTAAAATGACGGGTTTAGAAACCTTACTATTGTCTTAAGACAAGAAAATATTTT
Organism: Zanthoxylum bungeanum; assembly: GCA_019454045.1. Classification (NCBI taxonomy): domain Eukaryota; kingdom Viridiplantae; phylum Streptophyta; class Magnoliopsida; order Sapindales; family Rutaceae; genus Zanthoxylum; species Zanthoxylum bungeanum. Next base: position 118,428 of record SKCR01024328.1, read on the forward strand.
CTATGTTCTTGAAAGACCATTTCCTCCTGAACCTGCAAAAGATGCTGACCAAGATACATTTGATGATTGGAAGAAACACGTCGATGATGATGAGCAAGCATTTTTCATAATGCTTGGCTCTATGTCGGACGAACTTCAGAAAGCTCACGAAGATATGGATGCTTAAACCATCATCTTTCACTTGAAGGAGTTGTATGCAACTTCCGTTCATACCGTGAGATTCCAAGTGTCATATGCCTTATTCCAAACAAGGTATAAGGAATGATCTGTTAGTGGACATGTGCTTAAGATGATTGGACACATTGAAAAATTGGCCAACCTCGGGTTCATCATGGATCATGAGATAGGTCACGATCTAATTCTTCAGTCCTTACCAAAAGAATTCTCTAACTTTATTATTTAGTTTCTGTTAGGGTTGGTGCTCCGAGTGCCAATTCGGATCGTATTTATGTCTGATTCATAAATACGAGCAATTCTATTTTTCATAAATATTACTAATTTAATGGTAGCACCCTTGTCTTTTATACACATATTCGGTCTAATTAGCATTAGATTTCTGATTCTGATTAGACCCGAAACTAAATCTGGTTTAGTGATATGTGTCTTTTAGACAAAGACCTTAGGATTTACGATATAGTGCGCAGTTACAACGTAGTATGTAATTGACATTGGGAAACACATTATAAGATGTATATCCTTAATTAAAGTTCCTGGTCAAGATTTACTAACATGGGTCGGTTAGTAAAATCCGCTGAGACCAGTACATGTCGTATATCGTGACTTGGTCTGATGGTTTATCCCAATGAACCATGAGTCTCGGGAGACTCGTATAGACATGTAGGTGTTTATTTGATAAGACACTGAACGACTCACTGAAGGTTTCCTAATAGATGGTACACCAACGTCAATATGAACCTTCTCGAGTTGAGCGAGCATAGTGGTCCTTTGACTTGAGATACCACAGTGGGATATATGAGTTATCCTCCACACTTTGATGGCAGTCACGTCAACGATCTATTCATGATCAGACCTCTGCCTGTTCGTTGGGTGTGGACTGATGCTCATGATATCCAGTGTGTATCAAGATAGGATCCGTCAGTCCTGTGTACAAGGCATAGGCATCCTCATGTGTTTACAATCTAGTAAATCCATGGCAGTGGTATAACGTCGGAAATCAGTTCCGAGTGTTATTTAGAGATCGTAAATTGAAAGTCGACAGTATTATACCGAACAGATTTGACTTTCTCATCTATATCCCAGGTATAATACGGATGGCTTGTGACAGATGGATTATATGTATGCTATGACCTCGGCTTGCATAGTTTAGCGAGATTATCTGTGGTCGTCATAATCCATGAGTGGGTGGATTATGGACACGAAATTGGATTTCGTGACGGATAAACCTAAACTTAGAGAGTCCCACAATATGAAGTGTACTCATTGAGCACTTGGGCAACTCGATATGAATAATACGGATTATTCATAATACTTCACCGGATTAAATGAGTTAATTCGGATCGTTTAATCGTTAAACGAGAACACATGTAATTAGGGGATTTTGTCCGCTAATGATTATTGTGTATTTGTATTTGATACATAATACGATTAGATACACATTAATTATTCGTCAAATGAGATTTTGACACATGCCATAAATATATGTATTTATTATTTATTGTAAATAAAAATACATATATATAATAATAATAAAATTAATTGATTAATTAAATATATAATTGTTAAATATTAGAATGATTAATTAATTAAACCTTTTTCATTAAATGTTATGAAATATGGTGAATTATTATTGGTGCATTTGGCATGATTTTATTACACTTTTATTTGTCCAATTTTGATTGGCTAAAATAAAGTGAAAATGGTTAATTTAATTTGATTAAATTTAAAAGACAAAATTGCCCATTTCCTTGTCAAATTTCGTCCATGTAAAAGAGAGAGAGAAAAATTGTTTTTGATCATCTTCTTCACCTCTCCACTTTGCCGTGAGTTTCACAAAAAATGGGTTTCAAGTTCATTTGATTAATCCATGAAGATTTGAAGCAAAAATCAAAGAACAAAAATCTAAGGATTTGGGGATTTAAGGTAAGTCTTCAATACCCTAAGCCTAGAAATTAGATTTCTTATTTCTTGATGACTTAGAAATGTTCTAGGGTTTACTTCAAATCTGAAAAATGGGGCTTTGTGGTTTCGTGGATGGATTGGAAGTTTGTAGGAATGTGTGAAGTAGAAATTGGATGAAATTGATGAATTTTGTATCCAATTTTGTTCAAATTGTATTGGACAATAAGTTGCCATTCTAGAGTGTAAAATCCACTCATTTTATGCCTAGAATTGTTCTAGAGTGATTCATATGTGTGGTGACTTGATTTGGTGTGTTGATTAATTTGATTAATCATGAATTATTGGATTTAAAGCATGAATTTTGTGAAATTTTTGGTTCCTGATCAGATTAGGCTAAACTGGAAATTATGTGATGATTTTGATGTCATATGAATGTAATGGATGTATTTTGGGAGTTGGCATAATTTCCGGAAAGTGTTTCGGAGTTGAAATAAGTGAAAACGGCCAAAAACGGCGTTATCAGGTGGATTTTGAGCCAACCGGGTGACGGCTGTTAAAACAGTGATTCCGTCACTGTTCTGGAAGCCCGTGAACTGCCCCGACACTATTGGAGCTGACTTGGACAGTTTCCATTAGTGTCGGGTAGTCGGTTCGGTCAAAAAACCCATTTTAGGCCATTTTGTGGAAAATCATTTTTCGTAAAAGTTTCTCGAGTTTTCAACTATATTTATGTTAATATGTGGTATTAAATAAATTGGTTTAGGTAATATATGAATAATTTATTCATATTAGATATTGAATAATTTATTCGGTATTTTGAAAAAGTTTTAAAATATGATATCGCCCGGACCCGGGCTCCCGCTGCGCCCATCACCCAAAACCCCAACAGTTTCATCTATCTGATAAAGAAGCTACTTTAGTAGAATTGCACAATCTGATAAAGCAAGCAGAGAAGTACTTGAAACCAGAGCTTAAAACTTTCGTCATGTTTACGGGTACGGACCTGAAGCCATGAGACCCAAAGAAAAATAAGGGCAAGGCCAAGGCTCCAGATCACCTAAAGCCCAATGGTAAGGTGGAGAAGAAAAAAGGAAAGGGGAAATGTTTCTTTTGTGGAAAGAATGGTCATTGGAAGAAAAACTGCAGATCCTTGAAAGCCAAAGAAGGTAGGGAAGCCCAAGAGGCCAATAAGCCCAATGCTTCAGGTATGTTGTATATGATTGAACTATATTCTCAAAACTCTGAACCTTCCACTTGGGTGCTTGACACCGGTTGTGGGACTCACTTGTGTAACAATGTGCAGGGCCTGAGAATAGTAGGAGACTCTGTCATGGGGAGGTTGACTTATGCATAGGTAATTGAGCAAAACTGGCTGCATTGTGCGTGGGGATTTATTCATTAGTTTTGCCGAATGGTTTAGTTTTAGACTTAGAAGATTGTGTTTATGTATCTTCTCTAGTAAAGAACATCATTTAAATTTCTTCTTTATGTAATAAAGGTTTTTTATGCCTAATAAGTTGTAATGAATGTTCTATTTATTTCAATGAAATAAAATATTGAGATGGTATTTTGAATAATGGTATCTATGTCTTACAAACTAACAAAGAATGTTCAACCTCTAATATATAAAACGTTAACTCGAATAATCTCAATGAATCACTTCTATGGCACAGTCGCTTAGGTCATATCAATGAAACAAGATTAACTAAGCTACATAAGGATGGGTATTTCAAACCCTTCAAATATAAACCTTATGGAACTTGTGAGTCTTGTTTACTTGGTAAAATGACCAAATTACCCTTCAAATGTAAATGACAGCGTGCAGCGGAGACATTAGAACTCATACACTCTGATGTATGCGGACCAATATCAGTCACCGCTAGAGGTGGATTCTCCTACTTCATTACCTTAATCGATGATCATTCATGATATGGGTATGTGTACCTTATGCGGTACAAATCTGAAGCCTTTGAGAAA
>SKCR01024329.1:0-189567 GCA_019454045.1 Zanthoxylum bungeanum
GTCTGCTCAACAGGGTTTGAACCTCATCGTCAACGTCTGCTCATCAGGGTCTACTCAACAGGGTTTGAACCTCATCGTCAGGGTCTGCTCATCAGGGTCTTCTCATCAGAGTCTGAGTCTGACTAAGGCTGGTTATAGGTCTCCCAACTACCCATCAAATATTTGTAGTAAAATTTTCTACGATCTAAGGAATTTTGGGGGCTGGAGGAGCCTGGCTATATTGAGCCAGCAAGTGAATCAGTGCAGACAGATGCACATCGAAAAAAGAATGATGAGATGAAGCTGAAGGATCTGAAAGTGAAGAACTATCTCTTCCAAACGATCGATCGAACTGTTCTTGACGCTATTCTCAAGAAGGATACTGCTGATAAGTGTGATTTATACCCACTTATTTTAGCATCTTTAGCCTATTATTTTGTTATGGTTCGAGTCATTTAATGTATTTTATAGTTTATTTTATGCTTATTTGTAGGAAACATTATAACATCAAGAATGAAGCAAATACATGTATTTCGAGACCTATCGGGAGTATCAGACTCAAGAAGCAGCAAAAACCTGCACAGCTACGCACTGAAATTAAAAAGGCTATAACTTTTGATTTAGAAAGAGTTACGAGACCCATAATATATCGATTTGCATATACTTGACGAGATCTAGTCATTTACATATATTTTCCCGAGAGTTGGGCGCTGCAGCGCCCACTGTTCGGCGCCGCAGCGTCCCCCGCGGATCAAAAATAGGATTTTAGGGTTTTTTAGATGTTTAATGACTCCTAACCTCTATTATAAATAGAACAGTTCGTCCAATACTCAAGGGGGAGGCTAATACACTGCACAAAACACAGAAATAAATAATTTTAGAAATCCAATGAGAGGATTGAAGAGCGATAAGAGGAGACAAAGGCTGTAATATCCGGAGAGGAAGAGATTCAATTCGGGTTATATCTTCTTATTTCTTTCTTAGAACTCTAATGATTTCCATTAGATTCATGACTTATTATTTATTGTTTTTTATCTTTTGTCATGAATTAACTCCTTAATTTCGGAGAATGATGTAATCTATGCTTAAACCTTGTATTGTGTTTATCAATTTTGTTATGAAGTTTTATTAATTTATTTATATTCTTTTGAGTTTAATGCTTCTTGATTGTTGGCCACAATTGAAGATGATGAATGTTTAGAATCTATCACTCGAGAGAGGGGATTTTGAATAGATCTAGAGAATATAACCTAGATTTTATAGAGTTCGAGAGAATCTGTAGTCCTTTGAAGTCGTTAACATAGAATCACAAAACGTAATGAGTTGTTAACTATTGGATTTTTATAGAGATATCGAAGTCTGTAGTTGATGATATTTTCACTGATGCTCGAGAGAGGGAGTGGATATTTTCGGAGTCTTGACTTATAAATAATATAACTGAACAAGATTAATTGGCATAACAAATACATAGGCGACAGCTAGGTGAAATCAGGATCCAGAATCTCTATCGTATTAGTTCCTCATATTTTATTATTTTTATATTTTATTTATATAATTAAATCTTTATTAATTATCGTCTAAATAAAGTTAGGATTATCAATTGTAGTACTTAGTGCGAGTTAACGCAATCCTTGTGGGTTCGACACTCTACACTCATATTTATACTAAAACTTGACACCGTACACTTACGGTACGATATAAAAATATCACAACAAGTTTTTGGCGCCGTTACCGGGGATTGTTTTTTAATTCACATTAATACTCCTACTAAGTAATCTTACCTTTAATTTAGAATTTTATTTTTTATTTTTTTATTTTTATTTTTATGTTATTTTCTTTATTTCCTTTATTTTTGTCTTTAAGTTTTATTTTTGTTTTTATTTCTTATTTTATTTTATTTTATTTTCTTTGTTTGATTTTTTTTTCGTACGAGGTGAGTTTGAAAAGAAGCAATGACAGGTCCTATTGGTGCACTGATAGCTCAAGTATCATCTCTCACGACTCATCTAGCAGTATTGACAAATCAAATGGGCCAATCGTCTATTGAAGCAACTTCTACTAATGGAATGGTTTTACCCAACAGATGAGCAGGATTTGAACAAGTATAGTATGTGAACAATTGGAGCTTCAACACAAAGTAGACTAATTATTATCATCTGAATTTTTCATATACTGATATGGAGACTTTTTACAACCTCTTCATGGCTTCAATTATCCAAAGCTGAGCATAAACATTCCTTAGAAGACCTCATGAGCACTTTTGTAGCTGGAGCTTCAGAGAGGTTTGAGAAGAATGAGTCAAGGCTGGATAATATCGAAACACGAATGGGCAAATATATAGGCAAATATGAAATCTGTTGAAGCGCAAATTGGGTTGCTTGTTTCTTCCATGGCCAATCAACAGACATAGGTGTTTCCGAGTGATAGTGAAGTCAACCCCAATGAGCAATGTCAAATCATAACCTGTAAGAGCAGAAAAGATTTTTAAAACACCTCTCAAGACTTAGGCAGTAAAGAAAATGAAATGGTATTTCAGAAGGAAACAATAACAGAAGAAGAAAACAAAGGTGAATTGATAATGAGAGGTCAAAATGAAGAAGTCACCTTCAGTGTTTTTAGAGCCATGTCGAGCCCTCAAGGTGATGCAGAATATCACAGGATTGATACAGTAGAAAAGGGAGTTGTAAACACACAGGGTGAATCATTCAGCGACCTATGAGCATAATACAGTCATGCATAAATGAAGAGTCTCTGCAGCTAAAACTGAAACCACTCCCAAAGCACCGTAAAAATAGGAAAAGAAAGGCCAGTGCTCACTCGGAGATGATCCCTGGAAGGTTAAAAAGGAAGCCGAGCCAATTTTTACCGAATGTGCAGTCCAGAATTTCCAACTGGGGGACAATCTACATATTTTGGAGGACTATCTATGGATAAATCACCACAGCCTGCTAAGCTGTCTTTTTCATATCATAAGAACCGGTGGATACCAAAGAAGAAAGCAGATAACCCGATTCATTACTGTAGACAATAGAAACTGACGACGCTGTTCTAGGCTCGCAGCCTAGTTGGGAGTACGAAATAACATGGAGTCGCCACCCGGTGTGAACCGAGACAAAGATTTAAGGCCACACTCACCCCTCGCAAGGGAAGACCTCAAACCGTTGGGTTCGGAATGGTCCCTTACTTATGTCACTTGTGATGATATGATTTGTGCAATGAATCAACCAAGTCTACTCAATAATCATGCTCAATGATACTTAGATCTAATCATGCTTTCATCCAAATAACTCCACGCAATGTAACACAACGAGCATATTGAGCCATTAAATCAACATGTATAAATCATTATCCTAACACATCATAAACTAATAATATGCATAAGGAACAACCTGAATATGCTTTAACAAATAAATAACAAACTAAGTTATACCATGCTTTAAATAATAAACAAATAACCTAAAGACTATAACATGCTCAAATACAAATTTGGATGAGACCAGATACGTGTATCTTAAGTGGTACGTGGCATTGTATCCCGAGTGCAGACCATACTACTGTCCATTCGGAATCGGCTATGGAATTTAAGTCTGGGTTTCCATCCGATATACCACAAAAGGGAACACATATCCCGCTAATCCAACAATCACATCATGCCTCAAACGACTCTCATGCAATTATATATCAAAATAAATAAAACAAAAATAAAGAAGATAAGTAAAAAAGGGTGCCCTCAGGTCTAACCTCTTTTGTCGTCTCAGAAAGGGCGTTACATGTCCGTTGGAAGGGAGATTGATCCGATGCTTTTCCGATTTGTCTACTCAACGTCTTTCCTCGCTGCTTTGATGCTCGGGCTGCTGTTTCAAGTCCGTTTCGCTGCTGTTTCGCTGCTACGTTTCAGGTCACTGTTTTGGTGATTTAGTGGACTTTTTGGGCGATTTGTAGGGCTTATGGGTTGCGGTTTCCTAAGGTATTCTAGGGGAACTCTATGCAGATTTTCAGGATGGTGTCTAGGTGATTTTAGGACTGTTTTGTGGGCTATGGACGCAACAAAAACTGACCAGAACAGAAGGTGAACTGCGGCAGTTCACAGGTGCAGTGGGGGCGTTTTAGTGGCTACTTTGGGCGCTGAATTGGGGCTGTGAATGGGGGGTATTTTGTGTGACCTTGGGGCTGTATTTGAGGCTTATTTTAAGGTGTTTTAGGGCTGTGAATGGTGGCTGGAACTCGGTAATGGAGGGCTGTGTTTCAGGCTTGGGCGTGAGAGGGGATTGGTGAAGAAGAGGAGATGCGACAATGGAGGTGTCTTGGTTTGGTGTTGCGGCAATGGAGGCTTTAAGGAGGGCTTTGGGCGTGTGATGGAGGCTTCACAAAGTGCTTGGACGTGCTTGAGAGAGGGATATGTGCTAGGGTTTGAATGGGTGGTGAAGGCTTCTTTTTATAGGCAAAGGAGATGAGACTTTCCTTATCCGACTAGGAATAGGATTTCTAGTGATAATGACATTTATTCTAATTGGTATCTCACAAGGAAATGATCTCCTAATTTAGGATTGTGATTGGATTTGATTAGGAAAGGGATTTGATTTGATTTCTTCTAATTAGGAAATGATTTGTCTTGATTTTAGCATGTGATAAATGTGTATCTACCTAATTAAAAGGCAATGGGCGTGAATCATATCTCCTTGGGCGTGGGTTTTGGTTTGTGGGTAGGCTTGGGTATTTTGCGTTTGGTTTGGGTTTGGTAAGTGGTCTATGAGGTTTTGGGCCTAAGATAAGCTTTGAAACTGAAGTCCAATAAGCAACCGAAGCTAAACAACGAGGTTAAATCCAACAAAAATTCCATTTTCCAACTTTACCATTCCAACGTCCGTTTCCCCCGACTTTCATGACTAAAGAGGTAGTTGCCTCCATACGAGACTCATCATTGGCCACGTGTCATAATAATTGAGTTCCAACCACTCCGCCACGTGTCACCTTATCACCTTATCCGAAATCTGCAACCGACGAACCAGAAGCTGCCACGTCAACAAATCTAGAGCCGCGACGTGAGCTGGGCGTCGCGACGCTGGACCCTTGCTGACCCATATAAATATAGCGCGAAATTCCAGTTTTAGTAGTACCACTCTCTCTCTTCTATTCTATCTAAATAGAGAGTTTCTCTCTCTAGATTCTTTAGTTTTTTTAGTTTTTTTTTATTTTTATTTTTAAGTTTTTAGTTTTGTAATTAATTTTAATTACGTTTTGTAATAATAGTAATTTACTTTCTTTATTTTTATAATTTTTACTATTCACCATGATGAGGTAACTTCCCCCAACTAAGGTGAAAGGTAATTCTTTTACAATTGCTATTTAGATTAATCTCCCTTAAATTTAATATATTCACTATTTAAAATATTGACTTAAAAAGGATACCGCTATATTGGTCGGTTGGTAATTCAATTTAATCTGGTTTAAACCTGACTAATCAAGGATACCGCCAGATTGGTCGGTTGGTAATTAAACTTTCTTACCGCCTGTATGGCAGGTTCATGGAAAAATCTTTATACCGCCTTAATGGCCGGTTGGACTTAATTTGACTTAATCAGGTTACCGCCTATATGGCTGGTTGGTAATGTTATCACAAGTTTAATATTATATTATGGGAGATATCTAAATTAGTAGTAGTAAAAGTAATTCCTTTTACCTTAGCATTTTATTTTATTATAATTTACTATTCAGTATTTACTTTACCGCATTTTTACTTTATGTCTTTTATTTTCAAGTTTTTATTAGCCCTAGTTATGTGTTGTAACTAAATTAGTTATCTGGGGTTGTGATGACTTTTAATATCATTGGTTTATAAGGGTTAGATTAAAGTTGAGGTAATATAAAGATTTATTTATTGAGTCTTAATCTTAATGTTTTTTCATTAACTGACCATTAATAAAATTGAACTGGTAAACTTAAAATGAACTAGACATAGAGATTTTAGGTTTAAGACCTTAGATTCAATAGCCCACGATCTTCCTTGAGGATAGATACCCTTTAATAGATTTCCTTACATGATAAGAATATACTTGTCAGGCGGGGGTAGCCATAATTGGAACTTAAACTTAATGAATCCAGATAATTTGGTTGACATAGACATATGGTTCAATTGGGTTAAGCTGGGTATTTGTGTCTGACCATCGACAGAGGCTTACACATAATTTAGTGTTCCAGGTTAATAATCAATATATTACCCAACTTAAGATAACCACTTCATCTTTAAAATGATATTGGAAGAAATCACAACCCTAGATAGTTTTTAATATTGAATTTTCTTAAAACCTACTTTCGAACCATTTTATTTACTTATTTTTAAATTTAGAATCGTCACCATTTCAAATCAATCAAACAATCTGTTAGATACTAGTAATCATTTGACCTCATAAAATTAATAGATTAGATATTAAGTCCTCGTGGGATCGATATTTTTATACTACTTGAACGATACGTGCGCTTGCGTTATACGTGTGTGTTTACGCCGGTCACCAACTTGATGGATTTCGCCGTCGGAGAATCGGACTGATGGGTCTAACCAACCTGGATGTCTAGGTCACATTCTGTGATTACTTCGGCATACTCAACATGATATGTTCTTCTTTATTTTTCTTTTGTCTCATTTTTTTTCTTTCTTTTTTCCCTTTTCTTTTTCTTTCTTTCTTCTTTTCTTTTTTTTTTCTTTTGACTCACCTACCCTTTAAGGTAGCATTTATCATCATGGTGGTCTTAATACTCGCCCATGGGTGCTCACGCTTATCGGTTATAGGCGGTCTTTTTTTTCTTTTCTTGTCATCGCAGAGACTGCCTTTCTTTATTTCCAACCATATCATGTATCGTAGCATACGTAAACCAGGGTGGACACCCAAGCAAACGGTCATTCATCGATCCACCATCTCTTCAGCTAGTCATCTCATCAACCGCTCGGGCTTCTATTGTTGAGATACATTTTATCAAGTGCTTCATGAGTCTAGCCAAGATCAATCTATTCAGAATACCGGATAAGAGCACGTCTCACACTTCTCGTTTCTAAGGCTTCTCCCTACAACACACAATGTCATCACCGGACATATATTTAACTATCAAAAACTTCTCTCTCACTCTTTTTTTTTTCACTCACTCACTCACTCTAAGGAATTTTTCCTCTCTATTGCTGACCATGTGGGCTTCGCCCCGGGATCCATACCCGAAATTTAAACTCAAAATGGGCCTCAACCCTCAGATCACTATCTGAATCTTAACACCGACGTGGACCTCAGCCCTAGGATTTCTACCCAAATTCAATACAGTGTTTTCGCTGTTTCTGATTGGCTTGTCTTTGCCGCTTTCTCTTTTATTCTTCGATACCTGCGAATATAAAACAAAAACACAAAACACGCAAAAAAGAAATGCAATAATGGGTTATATGTATGCATGCATGCATGAGTTCTCCTTATCCCGTTGGGTTAGGTCTTCTGCGAGTGACTATTCAGTCTTCTGTCCCTCAGGCAAAATACAACTTCAATCTGTCAACATTGATCGGCTCGGTGAACTTATTCTCTTCCAAGTCTGACAGTCTCACTGCTCCATTTCCCATTACCTTCTGAACAATGTATGGTCCTTCCCAATTTGGTCTGAACTTCCCTCTTGGGTCTGTCGTCGACGGCTTCGACTGCTTAAGTACCAGATCATATTTCTTGATCTTGGTAGGACGCACCTTCTTATTAAATGCTCGGACTAACCTCTTCTGATATATCTGCATGTGATGCAAGGACTTCATCCTCTTCTCATCCATCAATGCTAACTGCTCAAACCTCTGCGAGGTCCATTCTTGTTCAGGTAACTCCGTTTCTGCTAATACCCGCATGGACTGTATTTCAACTTCCACCGGCAATACCGCTTCCATTCCATAGACCAAAGAGTAAGGCGTAGCTCTTGTTGTTGTCCTTACAGAAGTTCTGTACCCCCACAGGGCATATGGTAGCTTATCAGCCCAATCTTTGTAATTCTCTGTCATCTTTGCCAGAATCGTCTTTATCGTCTTGTTGGCTGCTTCAACTGCTTCATTAGCTTGCGGCCTGTATGGTGAGGACTTGTGATGGCCTATCTCATATCTCTGTAGCATCTCTTTGGTTTCTCCTTGAAATTGGACTTTGTTGTCTGTGACCACGTGGTGCGGCATACCATACCGACAAATGAGATTCTGAGCTATGAACTTGGCCATCTGTTTTGCCGTAACATTGCGGAACGACTCGGCTTCTACCCATTTCGAGAAGTAGTCCACTGCCACCACTATAAAGCGATGTATGTTGGACGCATTCGGCCGAATTTCTCCGATCATATATATTCCCCATACTGAGAAAGGCCACGGTTCTGACAACCCGTGCAACTCTATGCGCGACAAATGATTCAAATTCCCATGCGCTTGATAATCATGGCAGTGTTTCACCAGTTTCGCGCAGTCAGCTTCCATGGTTGACCAGTAAAAGCCTTGCCTCACAATCTTACGGGACAAGTTCAATCCGTTCATATGCGGTCCACAGACACCAGCATGTACTTCTTCCATTATCCTCTGAGCTTCTTCCTCCCTCAAACATTTCAGCTGAATACCATTGGCCTGCCTCTTTTAGAGTTCTCCATTCAGACTCACATACTGAGAAGCCCATTTCTGAATGGCTATTCGGTCTTTTCTACTAGCTTCCTCTGGGAGTTCCCTATGCTCTAGATACCTCTGAATATCATGATACCAAGGTTTTCCATCGTTGACCTCTATTTCTGATACCCGCTCTATCTCATAAACAGGCTTACTCACCGTCGTCAACACAAGTGGTCTCATCACCAATTTCTCTGGATTCTCCCAGGTGAGGCTAGCGTCGCCAATGCATCTGCCATCTGATTTTCTTCCCGAGGCAAGTGCTGAAATTTGCAGTTAGGGATAGCCTGTGCTAGGTTTCTGAGGTGGAATAGGTACGGCTTCAACCGTTCTTCCTTTAACTCTCATTCTCTTTGCATATGTCGGATCACCAACATCGAATCTCCATAAATATCCACATTTGTAGCTCTCAAGGCTGTCAATGCAGTCAACCCAAATGCACATGCTTCATATTCAGCCATGTTATTAGTTACTTCGAATTTTAGCCTTTTGGCCATAGGCAAAGTCTCTCCCCCGGGGGTTACTATTATGATTTCAATTCCGGCTCCTTTGCAGTTCACTGCTCCGTCAAAATACATCTTCCATCCTTGGACTATTATAGCTTGGATTTCTTCGTCGGGGAACTCAAACTTGTACTGATCCCCTTCGACAAGTTGCAATGCCAAGAACTCTGCCACGGCTAGTCCTTTAATCACCTTGGAAGTGAGATACTCAATATCAAATTATGTCAGCAGTACCAACCATCTGCCCAATTTTCCAACTAGTGAAGGCACTGAATGCGGGTACTTCAATGGATTCTCCTTTGCGACCACTTGGATCTTGTAAGACTGGAAATACTGGCGTAATTTCCTGGACGCCCATACTACTGTCAGATAAATCTTCTCCACTTCCTGATAGCGAGCTTCGTACGAAAGCAGCTTTTTACTGAGGTAGTAGATGGCGTGCTCTACTCCTGTCTCATCGGCTTGTACCGTCATCGCCCCCAGCGCTTCGGGTTCAATAGCCAAATAAAGCACCAAAGGTCTGCCCTGTTTCGGAGGTCTCAGAACGGGAGGTTTCACCAAATATTCCTTTATTCTGTCAAATGCTTCCTGACACTGCTCGTTCCACTTTACCGGCTGATCTTTCCTCAACAACTTGAAGATGGGCTCACATACTGGCGTTAGTTGGCAATGAACCGACTAATATACTGGATTTTCCCTAGGAATGCTCTGACTTCTTTCTCTGTCTTTGGTGCCGGAATTTCTGTAATAGCCTTGATCTTTTCATGATCCACTTCTATTCCACCCATTCCCACTGTGTGGCCGAGTCGTTTACCCGACGTTACTCTGAATACACACTTCTTAGGATTCAACCGCAAGTTGTACTTGTCCACTCGTTCAAGGAACTTTTCCAACGCTTCTATATGCCCGTCTCTTGTCTCTGACTTGACCATCATGTCATCTACGTATACCTAAGTTTCCTTATGCATCAGGTCATGAAACAAAGTAGTGGCCATCCGCTGATAAGTGGATCCGGCATTCTTAAGCTCAAATGACATCACCTTGTAGCAGTAAGTACCTCATTCTGTAACGAAGGCGGTCTTGTGCTTATCTCCTTCGGCCATGAGCACTTGGTTGTATCCTGAGAACCCATCCGCAAATGAGTACATGGAAGACAACGCCGCACTATCTACAAGCATATCTATATGCGGTAAAGGAAAGTCATCCTTTGGGCATGCCTTGTTAAGATCTCTATAGTCAACACACATTCTGACTTTGCCATCTTTCTTCGGCACAGGCACGATGTTGGCCAACCACTCGAGGTATTTCACTACTTCCAGGAATCCCATATCTATTGCTTCTTAACCTCCTCCTTGACCTTCTCGACCCATTCGGGTCTCATCCGCCGGAGCTTTTGTTTCACCGGCTTCATATTCGGATACGTTGGTATCGCATGCTGGGCAATACCTCGATCAACCCCAGGCAAGTCTTCGTAAGACCAAACAAACACTTTGGCATATTTAATCAATATCTCTTCTAAGTTCTTCCGCTCTTTGGCAGTAACGTCACTCGCAATCAAGATTTCCTTGGGACTCTCAAGCGTACCAAGGTTGAATGCGTCTGTTTTGACGGAGTTGATATCGAATATGCTTAAGTCATGCAAGTTAGAAAGTGGAGACTCAGTCAAGTAAGAAAAATTATTGTCTTTATTGCCAATAATAGAATGAGTACACTCAAACAAATTTGGAAGGAAAATATCCTCATCCTCTACAGATATTTCTCCCTCTACAACAGGATCATTCTCAGGTTTCTTCTCTTCCTCGAGTGTTAGGGTCTCAAGCTTCATAAGTTCTTCTTCCCACTCTTCTTTCTTTATTTCTTCAACCAGCGAATTTTCTCCCAACATGTCCTGGAAGATCTCGAACCCTGGCACCACAATCCCGTTCACTTCTACAGGTTCAGGCTCTCCTTGATACCCTGATGCTTTGACGAAGCATTCCATCAACTTCAGCCCCTTCTTCTTGGCTTTTGGCTTGTCCTCATCAGAATGGTATCCCAAACCCTTCCGAATATTCTGCCCCTTGAAATCCGGCAGTCTCAAACCTTGGCCTGGCTCAATTTCATCTTTTCCATAATTCGGGCTACCTTGGGATCCACACACTCCTCAAAAGTCGCTGACACTTGGAACCTCGTAAAAGGTTGTATTTCAAAGGTGGCTACAGCATTATCCGCTTCAGCTCGTATGGTGACAATTTCCCCTTCATATGGGAACTTAATCATCTGATGTAGAGTAGAGGGCACCCCTCCAAGCCCGTGAAATCAAGGCCTTCCCAACAATAAGGCAAACGTGGCTGGGATGTCCAGCAATGTAAATTCAACTTCATCCTCTACTGGGCTAACCTTGACCATTGCGACAAAAATACATTCGACTCCTCGCTTGCTATCATCATAGGCTTTGATAGTCATGTTAGAAGGATTCAACTCAGTTGGCTTAATACCAAGCCTTGCCAGAATCTTCAGTGGGCACACATTGATGGAAGAGCCATCATCCACCATTACGCACGAAGTCCTCTTACCTCTCACCTTAGCTCGGATAAAGAGAGGCCTATTGTGGTTTCTCCCTTCAGCCGGGAGTTCTTCATTAGAGAAGGTTATCTGCATAGCCTCTTTCTGCACTGACCCCACAAATATTACCGGATTAGCATCCTCGTGTACGACTATTTTGCTCAGAGCTTCCATCATGGCCCGCCTGTGTTCTCCAGATGCACACAATAATTCTGATATGCTTAAGTGTGCCCGGGTCTTCTTCAATTGCCTCAGCACTACGTCTCTTTAGCAGGCTCAGCGTTCTCAGCCACTTCCCGGCAATCCGTCAGTGCTTCTTTCCCCTTTTCAACAGTATCATTGTAAAAGCGCCCACTTCGGGTCATGCCTTTCACCTCCTCTTCCTCATCACTACTAGAGAAGTTTTCCCAGAAATCATTCTTCTACTCAGTCTCATCTTCACTATTGATGTCCCAGATGCCTGGGCAGAAGGCTTGGTGGTCAAGGGTTTGGAGGACAAAGTCCTCGGGTAAGCCGGAATTGATCATCTAAGTAGGTGGGGGGACGGAGTGATAATTGGGCAAGGGATTGCGGTGTGTGTTTGGCTGGTCTCTTTCAGGATCGGGGATTTTACGGGAGTCGATTAGGTCTTGGATCTCATGTTTGAGGCGACCACAACTGTCAGTGTCATGGCCTTTTTGCTGGTGAAAGTGACAGTACTGGTTCAGGTTATAATGTGGTGGTAGGGGATAAGGAAGTGGTCGAGGTTCCAAGGGTTTGAGAAGTCCTTGCCTTGCCAATTTCTCGAACACTTTAGACATGGGCCTTCCCAGGTTCAAAAAGCGCCGATTCCTGACGGCGGCCACCTCAGCAGAGACGGGCTTAATACCTGATGATCCTCCAACAGTTCTCCTGTTTAGACTATAGAACTTTCTGTTCTCGGCCTCTTCCTCCTCAATTTCCATGACAGTTTCCCTCAACTGTCAGAAATCTGCTATCATGTAGTTCATTCTCCTCAGCTTACCATAGATCGAGGGCTTAGTCCCCTTGATGATCATCTTAATTTGATCTTTTCCGAGGGTCTGGTCTGCATCTTCAAGAGCTGGCTTCTCCAGCAGTCAACATACTCTTTAAAGCTCTCCCCAGGCTTCTGCTTAGTATTCTCCAAGTCGCGGAGCGACAGGTCAATCTCTAAGTTGGTCACATACTGCTTCAAGAACGCATCAGCCAACTCCCTCCAATCTTCTTTAACCTTCTTCTCAATGATATGATACCAAACCACAGGTGCCCCCTCGAGTGACATCCCGAACATTTTCTGGACCTGGCGTTGAGATAGGCCAACTGAACTCATCACCGAGACATATTGTCGCAAATGGACCCTCGGGTCCCCATTCCCATTAAACTTTGTAATGTCAGGCATTTTGAACTGCGCGGGTAACTGCTCCTCAAAGGTCATTGAATCATAATCCAGTAGATCCTCATGCTTCCCCCTCAGCTTACGGGTGACAGACTCCATCTGATCACGGAGCCTTTGCATTTCAGCCTGAGTTCCGGCTATCCTACTAGCGGTATATTCAGCTAGATCATCATCAAATACCGGAGCATCATCGTTTACTCCATTCGGAGGGATCTCCCGCCTCTCATTCTCAGATCCTCCCGCAGCGCGAGGCACATCCATATCAGACATGGCAGCAGTCAGAGCTTGCAGTTGTTCAGTCATCTTGGCGAAGTTAGCTTCCATCAGATCCATTCTAGACCCCTCGTTGACGGATTCACTCATATTCGCTGAAGGTCTTTTGACTAATCTGCCCTCTTCTCTAACCCAATGAGAATCTATGTTGCCTCTCTTAAGGCCATGTGTCAGTGCATATGTGTGCGATGCATGTAATAGATAAAAAAAGAAACTTTAAACTACTTGGCCCATTATCATTTGGAAGTATTTAATCATACCATCGCGCGGTGCAAACTTGTCCCAGTTGAAAAGGCCCAACAGATTTACACTTTGCGATGATATGGCTAAATGACTTCAAATGATAAGAGGCACATTCACAAAGTGGCCCACCGGCATTTTAGAAGCTTTTGGCCCACCTGTCAAAGAACACAAACTTGCCTCAGTTTAAATGGCCCAACAAGTTCACATCTTTTGACAAAAGGTCCAACTGGATCCAAATGGCGGTGGTCCAATACACAAACATAAAATAAAAAACTACCGGTTTTTCATGACTAAATTCCACAAGTGGGTTCACAGGGCGCAGACAAAGGCTCTCGCTGACGAATGTTTGCCCACAACCAATACTCCTCACTCAAGGGTTCAAGCGACCAAGTGAGTGCACATTTTTTATACCTTACGGTACGTGCCAACGAGTTACGGCGTATGACTAACTGTCGAATGGATTTCCCATTGTAGATTCCCTAAAGGGAGGGTGGAGCGAGGCTCTCTTAAGTACCCAAGCCCCTTAGGCTCTTATCGCTTGGTGTCAGGAATAAACAACGAGTCCTCCAAACTAGTCTGTCACAATGAGCTACAAGTAATGATTTATCTAGGTGCCTTCACAGCTTTCCCCCGAAGGGTAGTGAGTGAAGAAAGACACCCAACCATCACCTAGCTTCAACAAAGCCTTTGATTAAACCTCTCAACCCACTATAGAAATGGTCAACTAATGCACAAATTATACACATCACAAGCCATGATTTCGAGGCCGATTCTCTAATCCCTAGTGGAGTCGCCAGATTATAGACAACAGAAACTGACGACGCTGTTCTAGGCTCGCGGCCTAGTTGGGAGTACGAAATAACATGGAGTCGCCACCCGGTGTGAAACGGGACAAAGATTTAAGGCCGCACTCACCCCTCGCAAGGGAAGACCTCAAACCATTGGGTTCGGAATGATCCCTTACTTATGTCACTTGTGATGATATGATTTGTGCAATGAATCAACCAAGTCTACTCAATAATCATGCTCAAGGATACTTAGATCTAATCATGCTTTCATCCAAATAACTCCACGCAATGTAACACAACGAGCATATTGAGCCATTAAATCAACATGTATAAATCATTATCCTAACACATCATAAACTAATAATATACATAAGGAACAACCTGAATATGCTTTAACAAATAAATAACAAACTAAGTTATACCATGCTTTAAATAATAAACGAATAACCTAAAGACTATAACATGCTCAAATACAAATTTGGATGAGACGAGATACGTGTATCTTAAGTGGTATGTGGCATTGTATCCCGAGTGCAGACCATACTACCGTCCATTCGGAATCGGCTATGGAATTTACATCCGTGTTTCCATTCGATATACCACAAAAAGGAACACATATCCCGCTCATCCAACAATCACATCATGCCTCAAACGACTCTCATGCAATTATATATCAAATAAATAAAATAAAAAAATAAAGAAGATAAGTAAAAGGGTGCCCTCAGGTCTAACCTCTTTTGTCGTCTCAAGAAGGGCGTTACACGTCCGTTGGAAGGGAGATTGATCCGATGCTTTTCCGATTTGTCTACTCAACGTCTTTCCTCGCTGCTTTGATGCTCGGACTGCTGTTTCAAGTCCATTTCACTGCTGTTTCACTGCTACGTTTTAGGTCACTGTTTTGGTGATTTAGTGGACTGTTTTGAGCGATTTGGAGGGCTTATGGGTTGCGATTTCCTAAGGTATTCTAGGGGAACTCTATGCAGATTTTCAGGATGGTGTCTAGGTGATTTTAGGACTGTTTTGTGGGCTATGGACGCAACAAAAACTGACCAGAACAGAAGGTGAACTGTGGCAGTTCACAGGTGCAGTGGGGGCGTTTTAGTGGCTACTTTGGGCGCTGAATTGGGGCTGTTAATGGGGGGGTATTTTGTGCGACCTTGGGGCTGTATTTGAGGCTTATTTTAAGGTGTTTTATGGCTGTGAATGGTGGCTGGAACTCGGCAATGGAGGGCTGTGTTTCAGGCTTGGGCGTGAGAGGGGATTGGTGAAGAAGAGAAGATGCGACAATGGAGGTGTCTTGGTTTGGTGTTGCGGCAATGGAGGCTTTAAGGAGGGCTTTGGGCGTGTGATGGAGGCTTCACAAAGTGCTTGGACGTGCTTGAGAGAGGATATGTGCTAGGGTTTGAATGGGTGGTGAAGGCTTCTTTTTATAGGCAAAGGAGATGAGATTTTCCTTATCCGACTAGGAATAGGATTTCTAGTGATAATGACATTTATTCTAATTGGTATCTCACAAGGAAAGGATCTCATAATTTAGGATTGTGATTGGATTTGATTAGGAAAGGGATTTGATTTGATTTCTTCTAATTAGGAAAGGATTTGTCTTGATTTTAGCATGTGATAAATGTGTATCTACCTAAATTAAAAGGCAATGGGCGTGAATCACATCTCCTTAGGCGTGGGTTTTGGTTTGTGGGTAGGCTTGGGTATTTTGCGTTTGGTTTGGGTTTGTAAGTGGTCTATGGGGTTTTGGGCCTAAGATAAGCTTTGAAACGGAAGTCCAACAAGCAACGAAGCTAAACAACGAGGTTAAATCCAACAAAAATTCCATTTTCCAACTTTACCATTCCAACGTCCGTTTCCCCGCGACTTTCATGACTAAAGAGGTAGTTGCCTCCATACGAGACTCATCATTGGCTAATGTGTAAAAATGCAATGCCTACAATTACGTTGAAGCCACCATAACCATTGGGAGGTTGCGTCTGGCTGAAAACGTTAAACTTAGCGCTAAGAGGGAGGCAACCCTTGCATTTATTTATTGTTATTTTTTTACTCTTAATTTTTATTTTATTGTGTGTTATTTACTAAATTGCATGTTATTAATGCAAGTAGCACGAGACACACAATGCCCACGCAACCAAATTCTAACCAGCAAGTGCCTGATCAACTCCATGCACGGTAGTATTGTTCCTCACTCTTGTTCTTTAATTTTTTAATCTTACATTGAGGACAATGCAATTTTAATTTTGGGGGTGTGTGCATGTTGTTTACTTGTTATTTATTTGTTTTATTCGAAAAAAATTGTTTTAGTATTTGATAGTAAAACATAAATCATGTGATGATATTGTTTGTATATAGGTGAAATTTTAGAAACGATAAATGTCTGATTTAATTTTATCTGATGCCTTGAATAACTTATCTATGTTAGACTCATAAGCACTTAAAAACATGTTTTTAGCAGTGAAAACTTAAGTAGTTGACAAGGTGACTAGTTGAAGAATTGCATGTCGATGAATGACCGTTTGCTTAGATATCTATCTTGATTTGCTAGTGTTATGAAGGATGAGGGAGTTAGTGTAGGAAAACGAGAATTCGAGCAGCAGATGGAGGTTGTTGGAAGTATAAGGCATGAGAATGTGGCTGCATTAAGAGCTTATTACTATTCCAAAGATGATAAGTTCCCTGTGTATGATTATTTTGAACAGGGCAGTGTCTCTGCAATGATTCATGGTAAATTCAGTTCTGTCCAACTTGTAAAACTACCTTTACTACATTAATCATTCATCGGTATACGCTAATATATCTGTAATTTGCAGGAAGTAGAGACGAGGGCCAGAGTTCTTTAGATTGGGAAGCCAGAGTAAGAATTGCAGTTGGTGCAGCAAGAGGCATAGCTCACATTCACACAAAAAAGGGGGGGAAATTTGTCCATGGAGGCATAAAAGCCAGAAATATTTTCCTCAACTCCCAGGGACATTTTTGTGTTTCAGATGTTGGCTTGGCAGCATTGATGACTCCAATGCCGCCGCCAGCTAAGGGGGTGGCAGGGTACCGTGCACCAGAAGTAACAGATACCCGGAAAGCAACCCAAGCATCCGATGTCTACAGTTTTGGGGTCTTGCTGCTTGAGCTTCTCACCGGGAAATCCCCAATGCACGCAACAGGTGGTGATAAAGAAGTTCACTTGGTAAGCTGGGTAACTTCTGTTGTAAGAGAAGAGTGGACAGCAGAAGTGTTTGATGTTTATCTTTTGCGGTATCCCAACATAGAGGAAGAAATGGTAGAGATGATGCAAATTGGAATGTCTTGTGTTGTAAGGGTGCCGGAGAAGAGACCAAAAATGGTGGATGTAGTAAAAAAGGTTGAGGAAATCCAGCGAAGGAGTACCAAAAACGTCCTATCCGTCCAAAAGAGGTAAGTAATCTCAAGCTCAGTCCCAACACCAAAGCAACTGAAATTGCAAATTCCTCTCCTGCATATTGAGATTCTGTTTTATCAATAGTAACCCAGTAGCTATTAGTGGTTTTCTTTATTTTGTGTTTCAGTGACAATTTGCTAAGATTAGTTTACCTAAGCTCAAATCCAGCTTAGGTTTCTGCCTATTTAATTGTTTTATCGTGACTCTATGCTTACAAATGTGGTATGTGGACTCAAAAGTTCTTGTTTGATCAATAATTATTTTTAAATTAAAGTCATATTATTATCTAATAAATCTGTGAATTTTATTTGTTTTATTAAAATAAATAAATAGAAATAAATTATCTTCTTTTTAGGGAAATTATTACTTTTCCACCCAAAATTGGACTAAAATATCAAATAATCTAAATTTTGTTGAAGTGTGTCATTTTTCATCGGAAGTTTCAAAGTTTTATCTTTCACCCGTGGACAAATGATAATATCACTTCCTTATATTACATTAGAACCCTTTTATTAAAATTTTGATTTTAGTGCCCTCCATTTTGAATCAAAACAGAGAAAATGATGCCTAAGTTCATTCTCAGTAATTCCTTTCTTTTTACAGCCGAAGAGAAACTACACCTGACTTTCACTCTGAATCAATTGAGAAGCTTTTACAAAAGTTGGATTCAGATTGGCTTGCGGGGTTTGCATTTGAACTGCAGATCAAGGCTGATCTGATGGGTTGGACGAACATGTTGGGGGATATTAATGTTGTGCTAGATGATGCCATTAAGAAGCAGGTGAGGAATCAGTCAGTGAAGACGTGGCTTGCCCAACTTCGGGACTTGGCTTATGATGTTGAAGACTTGTTGGATAAGTTTCAAATGAAATATTTCAAGAGGCCTGGAGAAGCAACTAGTCTACGCAGTACAAGTTATCAGTTCTATTCCATGGCGATATCTGAAGTAAAGGTGGTCAATTCTAGATTGCATGATATTGCATCGCAGATAGTCCTACTCGGTTTGAAGTCAAGAAATGTTGGAAATTCCAGGCTTGTGCTCTTTGAAGGTTTTAATCTTGTCTTCGACTTGGAGGACTTGTTCAGAGCATCAGCTGAGTTGCTTGGAAAGGGAACATTTGGGACAGCATATAAGGCGACATTAGAGGATGAATGCATAGTTGTTGTGAAGAGGCTGAAGGGGGTGAATGTAGTGAAACAAGAGTTCGAGCAGCAGATGGAGATTGTTGGAAGAACAAGTCATGAGAATGTGGCTGCATTAAGAGCTTTTTATTATTCTAAAGATGAGAAGCTCCTGGTTTATGATTATTTTGATCAGGGAAGTGTCTCTGCAGCAATGATTCATGGTAAGTTCAGTCCTGTCCAATTTGTAAAACAGAACCGTTATTACAATCATTCATCGTTATGCCCTAACATATCTCTAATTTTCAGGAAGAAGAGACGAGGGCCAGAGTTCTTTAGATTGGGAAACCAGAGTAAGAATTGCAATTGTGCAGCAAGAGGCATAGCTCACATTCATACAAAAAATGGTGGGAAACTTGTCCATGGAGGCATAAAAGCCTCAAATATTTTCCTGAACTCCGAGGGACATGCTTGTGTTTCTGATGTCGGTTTGGAAGCATTGACGAGTCCAACGATGTCGCCAGCTATGGGGGCGGCAGGGTACCGTGCCCAGAAGTAACAGAAACCCGGAAAGCAACCAAGCATCCGATGTCTATAGTTTCGGGGGTCTTGCTGCTTGAGCTTCTCACGGGGAAATCCCCAATACACGCAACAGGTAGTGATAAATTAGTTCATGGCTTGGTGAGCTGGGTAAATTCTGTTGCTAGAGAAGAGTGGACAGCAGAAGTGTTTGATGTTGATCTTTTGAGGTATCCCGATATAGAGGAAGAAATTGTAGAGATGTTGCAAATAGGAATGGATTGTGTTCAGAGAGTTCCGGAGCAGAGACCAAAAATGGTGGATGTCGTAAAATGATTGAGGAAATCCGGCGAGTGAAAAACGATGTATCCGTCCTAAAGACGTCTGAAATCTCAGGCTCAGCCTCAACACCAAAGGCAACCGAAATTGCATCTTCCTCAAATGCACGTTGAAATAACAAAACCTTGTGGAAATCTACGGAATGTAAAATGAACTGGTTGATAATCTGCAATTAGTTGTTTACGCTCTACATTTTATATCAGAAGAGAGAAAAAGATGCCAAAGTTCACTCTGGATAATTCCTTTCGTTTCTACAGCCAAAATGAAACTACAACAAACTTTCACCCGGAATCAATTGAGAGGCTGTTACAGAAGTTGTCTTCTGCAGATTGGCTTCCGCTGTATGCACGCGAAGGTCTGATCCAGGCCTATCTGATGGGATGGAAGAAGATGTTGGTGAAGATTAATGATGTGCTAGATGATGCCATGAAGAAACAGGCGACAAATCTGTCTGTTAATATGTGGCTTGCCAAACTTCAGAACTTGGCTTGTGATGTTGAAGACTTGTTGGATGAGTTTCAAACGGAAACTTTTCGGAGGGAGTTGATGCCTGAGAATCAACTAGTCAACCCAGTATAAGTCAACAGCTCAATTCCAGGGCGATGTATAGAGTAAGGAGGTCACTGCTAGATTGCAAAATATTTCATGGCAGATAGCCCTACTTGGTTTGAAGTCCAGAAATGTTAGGCGAAGATTAGTCCCAACTTCTTTGGTGAGTGAAGCTTATGTATCAACAATCATATATATTCCAAAACTTACTATAAAATATTCACTCTAAATGATGATATGATTCTTCACAATTTTTATTATACTTTATTATAGATAGCCTTTGTATATTACTCTATTGTAACCTAAAAATCAAATATTCGAGTTACAAAAATAGTCTTTTTAAATAAAAAAAAAGTTACATACACATTGAATCATCTCCCTTCATAGTCTATAATATGAGAAGTTCGTGAAACGATCCTTTTATTGGACATAATCAGTGTGATTTTATTTGATATGAATACTGTGGATAAATAGTATTAATCAAAAGATAAAAGAGGATATTGTTGAATTGCTAATGCTAGAAAAATACAGAATAATTTCTAATGCAAATCCCATGTGTTTTGTGTTCTTTTGAAGCTAATCTTGGAGACAGTAAGACTAAGAGGTGGACGTAAAAATCATGGCCCTACAATATTTAGTCTATTAATCAATGAAGCTAACATAGCTTTCTTGAAAAATGAAGATAGTCTAGATTTTTTGGAGAAAATAGGATCACGTTCGTTGGGAGAAGTTTACAAAGCGGAGCTACCAGGAAGCAATGGGAAGATGATTGCTATTAAGAAGATTGTTCAGCCTCAGCTTGCAGCAGAGTTCACTGAAGAAAATGATGAGCTACTGAATAGGCTTATGCGAATTAGCTGTGAGTTTAACACTGCAGGTCATGTTAGGCACAGGAATATTAGTCATTTGCTAGCTCATATGGCCAGGCCTGACTGCCATTTATTAGTATACAAATTCATGAAGAATGGACGTTTACAGGACATTCTAAATGATGTCGCACAAGGAAGAGAGAATTAGATTGGCTATTTAGACACAGGATTGCGCTAGGAGTAGCTTCGGGAGTGGAGTATCTGCATTTTAACCATAGCCCTACTATAATCCATAGAGGTATCGCGCCTCCATATGTGCTTCTAGACGATGATATGACAGCCAAGATTGCTGGTTTTGACCTTGCAAAGGCATTGCCTGATGCGGAAACACATATTGAAACCTCGAATGTGGTGGGAATAGTGGGATACATAGCCCCAGAGTATTCCCAGACGCTAAAATTTTCTTGCAAGTGTGATATATACAGCTTCGGGGTGTTGCTGGCAGTTTTGGTGATTGGAAAATTTCCATCCGATGAATTCTTCGTTCATACTGATGAGCAGTGTTGGTTAAATGGATGAGAAATGTCATGACCTCTGAGAATCCTATTCGGGCTATCGATTCAAAGTTACTCGGCAATGGGTATGAGGAGCAAATGCTTCTTTTCTTGAAGATTGCTTGCTATTGCACTTTGGATAATCCAGAGAAGAGACCTACCAGCAAGGATGTTAGGTGCATGTTGTCTCAAATCCAACACTAATTACCAATGTGGATGTGTGCCGGAATAACGCTACCTATACTGAACATTGTACTCTCTCTAGTTATACAATTATGATCCTTTGATTTTGATATTATTTTGAGATTTGTATGTCCAATTTATCATAACAGCTAGTTAAAGAATAGAGGGTTATATTTATAGATTAAAATTACTTCACAATTGATTTGAGATATTTTTCTTTTAACATTAACAATCAAAACATCATCCTGCATTCAGTTGGTCATGGGATAAACAATTACTCAGAACTTTTGGTTTTGTTGAAAGGGGTCAAGACCATGAATTAAGATGGGCACTGGGCATCACTTTAATGGATATTTGAGTCAGATTCTCGTCTTCTGGCTGATTGTTTGCTTAGGGATCATTGCAGATTTGGTACCTTGACGATTTCTAGGAAGAATTTAACGATCTTCTATTTTCCATTAATTTTTTATGTGAATCAAGAATCGTTCCAGAAAATTGATTCATTACATGTTCCAAAAGGATCAATCACAAGAAAACGAGCTAGGAAGATCAATGAAGCAATACAAGGTCTAGTCCTAAAGACTTTGGTCGAACCACCCAATACAAATAAAGTAGAATCTTTTCAAATGAGCTTATTAAAAATTGGTTCAAGTTATATTCATCTGACCCAATTATTTGAAGACATTTGATTTTAATATTTTAATTTATTTATTAGGCTAGGATAAACTAGGGTTGGGCTTAAGGTTTAATAGAGTTGTGTGAAGATTTTAAATTTTAATTACATTAAGACTTTATTTTAAGTTTCCTATTTGGATTTTGAATTCTTGAATTAGGATTTTATTTTAATTTCCTATATTTGGATTAGGGTTCCTAAGACTTACTATATAAAGGGGTCTTATGGATTAATAAAATCATAATTTTCGTATTAAAATAAATTATTGTGAGAGAAAAGAGTGTTGTTCATTGAATTGAATACTCGACTTATCAAATGGGTTGCATCCTTTGTGGTGTTTCAACTACAAACAAGGTTTCTTTCTTGATTCTGAAAGGGGTTTAAGAGCAGATTCTTAAGGGTCTAATCTGATCTTAGAAGGGATTTGTTATTGCAAAATCGTGATTCGTAATTATTGGGGTTAACTCAATTACTTGGGGTTACGTAGGACTCAAACTTATGGTGGTTTCAGTCAGTTGGTATCAAGAGCTCAGGGTTCCAAGGTTAGATTTTTCTATCCTTTTTATTTTCCTATGCGCCTCGACGTCCATCAGCATCACACGTCTCCTAGTGTTACTTTGAGGCAGAATGTGATGATTTTTATTTCGTATTGTAACGCCCAATCAAAGCAGCCCACGTCGTAAAGAACTTTTATTTCTTAAGAAGGAAAGCTTCCACCACTCCATATATAAGAATAAGTCCGTCCAAACCCTAAAGTTGATACTTTGAAGGCTCAAGTAGACTTTTGAGAGAAAAACAAAGCACATCAAGCAAGCACAAGTATAAAAGCTCAGCATCAGGAAGCAAAATACTATCGATCTCAGCAAAGTTTTTCCTTTCTCTTTTCTTCTATGATGTTTGGTTTATATTTGATTATTTGTGCAGAGTTCTCTAGTATGTGTTGTAACTAAACTCTTAATTATGGGTGGGCAAAAAAAACCGACCGAACCGAACCAAACCGCAAACCGAACCAAACCGGACCGAATTTACGGTTTTTTTTCTAACGGTTCGGTTTACGGTTCGGATTGGGCCATCCCAAACGTTTACAGTTCGGTTCAGATGCTAAACCGAACCGCACCTGTTAAACCGAACCGAACCGTTATAATTAAAAAATTATATATTTTATAAAAAGATTTGCAATTTTTCTTTTAATTTTACTTTATGTTTTCTTTATATTAGTATGTTAATACTTTTATTCTCAATTTTTTTTGTAATATATTTTTTTAATATTTTTATTCTTAAATTTATTTGTTAATAATTTTATTCTTAAATTTTTTATTTTATGGTTTATTCTTGAAAGTAAGCTGTTGGATTTGTTTCTTCATTAGAATGATGGTAGCGTCATTATTCGAGGTAATTTTTAAAAAATACAAGAATTAATTGTGCCTCATTTTTCAATCCTCTATTGAGTGCATGTGTTCTCCGGAGTCACAGCTTACACCGTAGCACTTCATACTATTTGTTCGCTAGACTAGTTTTTTTTTTTTTGTCTTCACTTAAGTGGATGATTTTTTTAAGTACAATAATCCGTAAAGCGAACAAAACCAATCCGTAAACCGCTTGTTTAAAATATTTTCAATCCGAACCAAATCGTTATTTAATGGTTTGGTTTGAGAGGTAAAAAAAACGGACCATAAAATATGGCTTGGTTTGGTTTTTAGCAAAAACCGAACCAAACCGAACCGCGCCCACCCGTACTATTAATTTAGAGTTGTGATGAAACTCAATATTCTAATTTTATAATATTATTTTTTCTTATAGCTTATGTGATTTATTGATTTGTTTATTGAACTTTATGCTTAATGTTTCTTGTTACTTGATCATCAATAAGATTGATGTGATAAATCTATTTGAACTTGAAAGAGGAATTTTAGGTTTGGTCTTAGATTTAATAACACACGATCTCATCTAAGAAATTTTCTTATAAGATAGAAATATACATGTAGGGCGTACATAATCATAATTGAAACTTGATCTTA
The DNA here is from genome assembly GCA_019454045.1 of Zanthoxylum bungeanum. Lineage (NCBI taxonomy): Eukaryota > Viridiplantae > Streptophyta > Magnoliopsida > Sapindales > Rutaceae > Zanthoxylum > Zanthoxylum bungeanum. The sequence goes on from SKCR01024329.1 coordinate 24,561, forward strand.
ATGAATTTAGTTTAAGTTAATAAACATATACATATAGTTAATTGACTTATTCAAAATATTTGTACATTACCATCGAAAGAGATTTGTGGATAATTTTGTATTCCAAGTTAATAAGTTAGTTCATTACAGAAATATAGGAATATCAATTTATCTTTTGAATAATATTGGGTGGATTCACAACCCTACATGTTTGTCTTTCATTGGTTGCAATTTACTCTTTTAAATTTCAATTTTCCCTTCTTAGTTTTAGTTTTAGTTTTATTAAAGTCACAATTAAACTTCATTAGATAATCATAGGTAAATATTATTAATAATTAATAAAGTGGATAATAAGTTCATGTGGGTTCGATATCTGATTCTTCTGTCATTATATTATTTGAATGATATGTGTGTTTGCATAACGTGTGAAAATCACGATCAATCTTATACAAAATTCGATTGTTTGAGAATATATTTTACACTTGTGGTCACTCATGTTCAGTGTGATGTGATAAAATTAATAAAATTTTAATTTTAGTTATTTTTTATTCAATGGGATTAAAATACAGTTTTTTTAATCTATTTGATTACAAAAATAGTTCCCTGATTATTTAATCTCTAAAATTATAATTATATAATAAACACAGCTAATTTTATCTGTTTTCATTTAAAAAAATAGAAACAATTAAGAAATAACAAAACCGTGTGAGTCCCACAACACCAATTAAGTCTCTGCTATCTCTCGCAAGTGGACTTTTACCCGGTCTCAGTTCTTTGTAGGATCCACACGGTTTTGTTATTTCTCTGTTGTTTCTACTTTGACAAAAGAAACAGAGAAAAAAAAAAAGATCAATGGTGCTGATTGCTCAATTACAAATAGTATTACACTCTCCATTTTGAATCAGAAGAGAGAAAAAAGATGCCTAAGTTCCATGTGTTTCGTGCTCTTTTTAAGCAAATCTTTGAGGCAATAAGAGGTCCTGTCCCTATAATCTTTAGTCCGTTAATCAATAAAGCTGACTTATTAGCTCTCTTGAAAATTGAAGATGATCTTGCTTCATTGGAGAAAATAGGATCAGATTGGTGGGGAGAAGTCTACAAAGCGGAGCTACCAGGAAGCAAGGGAAAGATGTTTGCTATTAATAAGATTGCTCTGTCACCAAAGGATGACCCAGATTGGAAAATGGCGAAAATTCAGTTTGAGATTACCACTGCAAGTCAAATTAGGCACATGAATATTCTTCCTTTGCTGGCTCATGTGGCCAAGCCTGACTGTCATTTACTTGTATACGAATTCATGAAGAATGGAAGTTTACATGATATTCTAAACGATGTCGCAGAAGGAAAAAGGGAATTAGATTGGCCAGTTAGACACAAGATTGCGCTAGGAATAGCTTCAGGACTGGAGTATCTGCATTTTAACCATAGCCTTACCATAGTTCATAGAGATATCAAGCCTGCAAACGTGTTTCTGGACGATGATATGACAGCCAAGATTGCTGATTTTGGTCTTGCAATGGCAATGCCTGATGCTCAAACTCATATCGAAACCTCGCGTGTGGCGGGAACATTGGGATACATAGCCCCAGAGTATTTTAATAAGCTAATAGTTACTTGCAAGTGTGATATATACAGCTTTGGGGTGTTGCTGGCTGTTCTGGTGATTGGAAAATTTCCATCTGATGAATTCTTCTTTCAGACAGAGGAGATGAATTTGGTTAGATGGATTAGAAATATCGTAACCTCTGAGAATGCTATCCGGGCTATCGATTCAAAGCTACTCGGCAATGGGTATGAGGAACAAATGTTTCTTGTTTTGAAGATAGCTCGCCTTTGCACTAAGGATGATCCAAAGGAGAGACCAACCAGCACGGATGTTAAGTACATGTTGTCTTCGATTCGGCACTAATTAATTACCTATGTCGTTGTTTTTTATTAAATCTGCAAGAATAGCGCAACTTGTGATAAACAATCTAAACTCTCTAAGCTGTATAATTATGATCCCTCTTTTAAGTTTATTACTTTAAAGAGTAGTGATACTCTCACAAACACTTTTACTAACCCCTCACTGTAGCTACAGTGATTCACTGTAGATCACTGTAGCTACAATAATGGGTTAGTAAAAATGTTTGTGAGATTGTTTGTAAGAGTATCATTTTTGTACTTTAAATAATCTATCATGTGGGCTGGCCTTGGAATTCTGGGGACTCGAAGCCACTTTTACATTTTCAGTCATTTCGCCTTTATAAAATATTATGATAAACAAAATTTGAGACTTTATAACAAATAACAAATAACAAATAAAAAATAAAAAAAAAATTAGGAGATAGACTAGACCGATTATAGTCAAATCCGGATCTGTGAGGTTCCCGAGATTGTGAGCTGAAATTAGTAAGAAAGAATACAGGGGAATATCACAAATCTTAGAATGCAGCTTTAATAGATTGACATATTTATGATACCTAAGGATATCAATTTATAGTTCGGTGACGTGACTGTCACCTAAATATGGAGGATAACTCAGATATACACAATGGTATCTGAAGTCAAATAATCATTATGCTCACTCAATTCGAGAAGATTTTTATTGACGTTGGTATATCATCCATTAAGAATTTTCGGTGAGTCGTTCAGTGTTTATCCGCTATTAACACCTGCACGTCTATATGAGTCTCCAAGACTCATGGTTCACTGAGAAACCATCGTAATCCGAGTTCCAATATACGACATGTACCAGTCTTAACGGGTTTACTTTACTGACCAAGTAGTGTAAACATTGACCGGAAACTGTCTAAGAATGACAACGTCATAATACAACTCAATGTCAGTTGTGACTCTTTTGCAACAGTTTCAGGTCGGTTACGTCTTTATCATATTAAAGAAGAAGTTATATAAAAGAAACTGTTCATTTTATTCATAATAAAACGTTACATTAGTATTTACAAAGAAATACATAATAAAATTGGCGCTCATAGCACCAACCCTAACATACATAACCATAATTGAAATTTGATCTTAATGAATTTAGTTTAAGTTAATAAACATATAAATATAGTTAATTTGGCTTATTCAAAATATTTATACATGACCATCGAAAGAGACTTGTGGATAATTTCGTTTTCCAAGTTAATAAGTTAGTTTATTACAGAAATATAGGATATCAATTTATCTTTCGAATAATATTGGGTGGATTCACAACTCTCCATGTTTGTCTCTCATTGGTTGCAATTTACTATTTTAAATTTCAATTTTTCCTTCTTAGTTTTAGTTTAAGTTTTATTAAAGTCACAATTAAACTTCATTAGATAATCATAGGTAAATAGTATTAATTATTAATAAAGTGGATGATAAGTTTATGTGAGTTCGATATCTGACTCTTCTGTCATTATATTACTTGAATGATATGTGTGTTTGCATAATGTGTGAAAATCACGATCAATCTTAGACAAAGTTCGATTGTTTGAGAATATATGTTACACTTGTGGTCAATCGTGTTTAGTGTAATGTAATAAAAATTAATAAAATTGCAATTGTAATTATTTTTTATTTAATGGGATTAAAATACAGTTTTTTTAATTTATTTGATTAAAAAAAGGAGTTCCTTGATTATTTTAGCTCTAAAATTATATTTATCTAAAAAACACAGCTAAGTTTATCTGTTTTCATTTAAAAAAATAAATAAAAATAGAAACAATTAAGAAATAACAAAACCGTGTGAGTCCCACAACACCACCAATTGAGTCTCTGCTATCTCTTGCAAGTTCCATTTGTTTCGTGCTCTTTTTAAGCAAATCTTTGAGGCAATAAGAGGTCCAGTCCCTATAATCTTTAGTCCGTTAATCAATAAAGCTGACTTATTAGCTCTCTTGAAAAGTGAAGATGATCTTGCTTCATTGGAGAAAATAGGATCAGATTGGTGGGGAGAAGTTTACAAAGCGGAGCTACCAGGAAGCAAGGGAAAGATGTTTGCTATTAATAAGATAGTTCTGTCATCAAAGGATGACCCACGGCGCAAAATGAAGAAAATTCAGTTTGAGATTACCACTGCAAGTCAAATTAGGCATAAGAATATTCTTCCTTTGCTAGCTCAAGTGGCCAAGCCTGACTGTCATTTACTTGTATACGAATTCATGAAGAATGGAAGTTTACATGATATTCTAAACGATGTCGCACAAGGAAAAAGGGAATTAGATTGGCCAGTTAGACACAGGATTGCGCTAGGAATTGCTTCCGGGCTTGAGCATCTGCATTTTAACCATAGACCTACTATAATGCATGGAGATATCAAGCCTGCAAACGTGTTTCTGGACGATGATATGACAGCCAAGATTGCTGATTTTGGTCTTGCAATGGCAATGCCTGATGCTCAAACAGATATCGAAACCTCGCGTGTGGCGGGAACATTGGGATACATAGCCCCAGAGTATTTCACCAAGCTAATAGTTACTTGCAAGTGTGATATATACAGCTTCGGGGTGTTGCTAGCTGTTTTGGTGATTGGAAAACTTCCATCTGATGAATTCTTCTTTGACACAGAGGAGATGAATTTGGTTAGATGGATGAGAAATATCGTTACCTCTGAGAATCCTATCCGGGCTGTCGATTTAAGGCTATTCGGCAATGGGTACGAGGAACAAATGATTCTTGTTTTGAAGATTGCTCGCCTTTGCACTATGGATGATCCAGAGGAGAGACCAACCAGCACGGATGTTAAGTACATGTTGTCTTCGATTCGGCACTAATTAATTACCTATGTCGTTGTTTTTGATTAAATCTGCAGGAATAGCGCAACTTGTGAGGAGCAATCTCTGCTATCTAAGTTGTATAATCATGATCCTCTTTTGAGTTTTTACGTTAAATAATCTATTACGTGAGCTGATCTTGGAATTCTCCTAGTTCTTGTTACATCAAATCTCATAGTGAAAGAAATCGACCCCCTGTTTCTCTTTTTCTCTGATAACACACAGCAAAGTTTAGATCAGTGGCCGCGGATCACAGCCACTGCTGTGGTCAGCGGTAGTTCCCTCAACTCGTCCCTTTCCCTCTCTCAATATCTTTTTTTTTTCTTTCTTTCATTTGGTTTCCTTCTCTCCATATCTATTTGTTTTCCTATTCCTTTTTCTTCTTCAAATTTCTTTCTTCCTTTCTCTTTCCGTTTTTTTCTTCCTCCTTTTGTTTGCTTTTCCATTTCCATTTATCCTTTTGTTATCTAGATATTCATAGATATGTCACTCCACCCATTTATAGTGGTAGTTTTCCAACTTTATATTGGGAGTTTGATTCTGTTTTGCAGAAAAAATACTGTTTTTAATTGGCTAATTTAAGATTTATATGATGAATATGATAAATATAACTTTAAAAGTAAAGAATCTATCCTAGGAAGATGATAAATCTAATTTTAAAAATAAAGATTGAGTTTTGAAATTTTCTTATAAACTTAATTTATTTTTCTTTATATTATGTATGAGTTGTTGTAAAAGTTTATTTTCTGTATATTGCATATTTTTGTAACTGTTCCGGAGTACGTATTCACCCACAATAATAAGGTAGGACATTTGAGCCAATCCATAAAATCTATCAGCTCTCTTTCAAAAGATTTTGATGTCTATATGATTTCCGATCCAAATAATTTTAGGGGGATGCGTGATATATAATTTTATGTTGTTAGGCGTCGTCCTAACTAGATTCGAGTCTTAAAATCTCATAAATTTGTAATCGAGCCGAAATGATCGTATATTTATATTTTTATGATGTTTTATTATGAAATATTTCATTATCCTTACAAAAAAAAAAAAAAAAAAAAAAAAAGCTCATAATGAACATGACAAATTACCCGTTGATCAATCTTCTCATGGAGTCCTATATTTTACAGTTGTCACTCTTGTTCAAGGTGATATAATTAAAATCAATAACATTTAAATGGTAATTAATTTTTTAATGGGAAATGATATACATACACATACTTATACACATACTTATAGTGAGATAATTGAGAAAATTTTAGGGAAAAATATGTGTATGTATATCATTTTTGTTTTTTAATTATCTATTTGATAATTATAATTAAAAAGGAGTAGTTCCTTAATTATTTTTATAACTTTAACAGTATAAATGATACAATAAATATAGCTAATTTAATGAGATTTGAGACGAAAGATACTCATTAATAAAAATTATATTTGGAATTTAAGATAATTTTTCATCTCAAATAAAATATCAAATCGGGATTAATATAAAAAAAAAATGTCTCTAACATATCACAAGTGGAGACGAGATCGAATGGGGAGATAAAAGAAAGTTTTATATCGTAGGGAATGAAATCCGGACAAGTAATATTTTGGAAATAATAAAAGAGTAATGATATACTTACACACATTTATCCCTAAAGTTTTCTCAACTCTCTCAAGTGTGTGTAAGTATACAAAAATGATAAATTTACTCACACTAGGGATAAGTGTATGTAAGTATACGAAAATAATAAATTTACCCACATTCTTACTCACACTTATCTAAACTCTCTTACTGTAGCTATAGTGAATTACTGTAGCTCTTGAGATAAATGTGAGTAAGTATATCATTATTTATAATTATATCATTTTTTATAAAAAAACCGTGTGGAAAATTCTCTGCTTTCTCTCGCCCGGTCTCAGTTGTTCGTAGAATCCACACAGTTTCGTTATTTCTCTGTTGTTTCTGTAGTTTGTTTTAATCACTCGTAAGTCTCTCAGCGTTCCTTTGTGGACTTTTATGCACACGGTATCGGTTGCGGTTTCAGTTCTTTGTAGGTGCTCACGATTAATCTTAAAAACTGTAATTTACTTGCTTGTTTATGCTCTCCATTTTGAATCAAAACTGAGAAAAAAAGATGCCAAAGTTCACTCTCGATAATTCCTTTCGCTTCTATAGCCAAAATGGAAGAAAGGCTAACATTCATTCTGAAACAATTGAGAGGCTGTTACAAAAGCTGTCTTCAGATTGGCTTCGCCTGTTGTTTGCGCGCCAAGAGCAAATCCAGGCCGATCTGATGGTATGGAAGAAGATTTTGTTCAATATTAATGATGCGCTAGATGATGCCATGAAGATGCAGGCGACGAATCAGTCGGTGAATATGTGGCTTGCCAAACTTCCGAACTTGGCTTATGATGTTGAAGATTTGTTGGATGAGTTTCAAACGGAAGCTTGCTTTCCAGAGGCCTGGAAAAGAAACCAGTCAAGCCAGTACTACAAGTCGTCTGTGTGATTCCATGGTGATGTCTAAAGTAAAGGAGATCAACGATAGATTCCAAGATATTGCATCGCAGATGGTTGTCAGCCAATTTATAATCAATTTGTTACATGCACCAAAATGAAATAAACTGACGTTTTTTTTTTTTGTTATTGGATGTTGCAGCTAGAGGTTGCGATCTTCGAAATCCCTCTAGAAGATCGTAAGCCCCGCCTTGAGGCTCTGAATACAGTAATTAGGGTTCCAGGTACCAAACACTTTAGCTGTAGCGTTTTCATATTAAGCCAGTTACAAACTTAGACTATATAATTGGCACTGAAATTTGTTTTTATATTTATATATATACAGAAGTTGCATCTGCAGAGTGGACAGGAGACGACTATATGCTAATGAAGGTGACAGGATATGGGATAGACAGGGTTGTGCTGAAAAAATTGCTGAGAAAGAAGGTCAGACTTGCAGAGCTGATGACCCATTAATAATGGTATCGGATTTGGATTTTAAATCATTGGCTTATATGTACTTATTTTTTTCAAAATTATTTTTTGGGATCTTATAATCAATACTCAAATATTGTTATTATTTTTCTTATTTTGTGAATGATAAAACATTTTTTGACATACTTTGATGATGATTTTTTAAAACTATAATTTTCATGGTTAAATTTTAATGTGTTCTTTAAAAAAAAAAAAAAATCATTTATAGGAATTTTGATGTTATTAAATACTTAATTATGTTTAAGCGGGTCAATGAAAGATATTCATTTAAATTAATTTAAATTGATATTAAACGGGTAAATAGGTCATCTATTTGTCTTCTATGATTTGTTAAAATTTGATATTTTCACATTATTATTAAATGGGTGAATGAGTCTAAATTTGACATGATCCTAAGCTGACTCGACAATAACACAACTCGTTGTCCTATTTTGTCATCTCTAGTTTCATTGATAAAAATGCTCCAATGTTGCTCGAGACGGACATCAAGACATTTTTAATCTGTGATACAATATTCCTGTCAATAATTTATGTTAGGATACTATTAGTAGATTACTAATACAATAACATAAAAAATTACTGATGATATCCCGAAGATTTAGTGTCCTTAATTTATGTGATTATGTTATCCATGTTTAATTTATTATATAAAAAAATAAATAATTTACCGTTGACATGTTGACTAGTAGTTGTTCCTATTTGTAATTGTTTACACAATTTTTCGTCAATATATGTGTAAGGTCCAAACCTCCTGAGACACGGTCCCAGAAAGAGGTGTTTGATTTCAAGAAAATGCCTCCAATGGGCATAAACACACAAATTATTATCCAACAGATTACAAAGCTAAGAAATTAAAATAATTGTTCGTTATGAGTCTTCATTTTCTTCCCTTTTTTTTTGCTTTTTATACACTTGAGTCTTTTATAGTGCATGACTTTACCCCACATTCAAGTAGTTCTGCTGCCTTCATTCCACTAAGTTCCCACGTTCTCTGCGCATATCCAACTGCCAGATCATGCGATCAACTGCTGGATCGTGCATGTAACCGCTGGGTAACTTACTAAATCGGGGGGTTGCCACCAGTCTGCGTAAGAAACATTGAAAGTATCTTATAACTGCTCAACCGTTTTGGAGTGTCTCCTTCTTCTTCCTTCATGATTCTTCGCCCATTCTTTAATTGTCCTGCATTAAGTCTTCCTGAGCCGAATACTTCTTCGTCCTGACGTCATTCCTTTTCGTCATTGAATACATCATCCTTTTTCGTCTTTCCTCTACCCGTTCGTCCTAGGGAGATTTATTTCTGCTAACATTAATGCAATAAAAAATAAACAAAACTTAAACTCAAATTTATATTTCAATATATAAATCTGCTTAGCAGGAGTCATGTTCTGTTATTTCCTGTAGAATGAGAATAAAACAGTTATTTTATCTTTGCTGGGCATAAATCGAATTTAAAACGATTGGATTTCAACTCTATCATAGACGAAATCGAAATCGAAATCTGACCATTTAATCGGATAAAAATCTATTTTAAAAATCGAATTTAAAATAAATTTTGGAATCAAATTTAAACACAATTTAAAGCTGGCACTGGTTCATGTTTAAAAGTTCAACAGGTAATCAATTCCTCCTGATGCAATATATAATTTTATTATTTATTGGGTTGAATCGTATAAAAATATTGTATATTGAGTTAAAAATCTAATTTTATTTATTACTCCCTCCATCCCTTTTTGATAGGTCACATTTTTATTTTTGGACGTCCCAAATTATAGTCATATTTCCTTATTTGGAGAGAGTTAAATGAAGAAGTTTACTTATATACCCTTAATTATTATTGGGAGTATAAATAATTGAATTAAGTGGGATTGTGTATTGTATTAATGAGAGGTATATTAGGAAAATATTATATTTTAATGATGTTCCCTTATTTTGTTGGAAAATGACCAGCAGCCTATTAAAAATGGACGGATGGAGTATTTTATATAATACATAGGAGGAATCAAAATCGAACCGTAATTAAATTGAAACCAATTAAAAAAAATATCATATTTAATTAAATAGATTTTGATTTTACTTAATTAAGAATTATTTTTTTCGGGTAGATTTTAGGGCCACGTCTTTTTAGGCTGATGAACTAGAAAAAAAGCAACTGAAAAGTCAAAACTTATTAAATAACAAAACCGTGTGGATCCCAGAACACGGAATTACTAAATTCGAGCCGATAGAGTGCAAGAAGAACTGGTTGCTAAACTACATAAGCTCTACATCTTGGTTCAGAACAGAGAAAAAGATGCCGAAGTTCACTCTGGATAATTCCTTTCGTTTCTACAGCCAAAATGAAACTACACCTAACTTTCACTCTGAATCAATTGAGAGGCCGTTACAGAAGTTGTCTTCTGCGGATTGGCTTCCGCTGTATGCACGCGAGGGTCAGATCCAGACGGATCTGATGGGGTGGAAGAAGATGTTGGTGAAGATTAATGATGTGCTAGATGATTCCATGAAGAAGCAGGCGACAAATCAGTCAGTTAATATGTGGCTTGCCAAACTTCAGAACTTGGCTTATGATGTTCAAGACTTGTTGGATGAGTTTCAGACGGAAACTTTTCGGAGGGAGTTGATGCCTGGAGAATCAACTACTCAACCCTGTAAAAGTCACCAGCTCAATTCCTGGGCGATGTCAAGAGTAAAGGAGGTCACTGCTAGATTGCAAAATATTTCACGGCAGATAGCCCTACTTGGTTTGAAGTCCAGAAATGTTAGGCGAAGATTAGTCCCAACTTCTTTGGTGAGTGAATCTAATGTATCGACAATCATATTTATCCAAAACTTATTATATGAATTGCTAATGGTAGAAAAATACAGAATAATTTCTAATGCAAATCCCATGTGTTTTGTGTTCTTTTTAAGCAGATCTTGGCGGCAGTCAGAGGTGGACGTAGAGAACCTAGCCCTACAATATTTAGTCCATTAATCAATGAAGCTAACTTAGCTTTCTTGAAAAATGAAGATTGTCTTGATTTTTTGGAGAACCTAGGAACAGGGCCGTTGGGAGAAGTTTACAAAGCGGAGCTACCAGGAAGCAATGGAAAGATGGTTGCTTTTAAGACGATTGCTCTGTCTCCAAAGTATTCCGCAGAGTGGCTAATGGAGCAAATTCAGTCTGAGATTGCCACTGCAGGTCAAATTAGGCACATGAATATTGTACCTTTGCTGGCTCACATGGCCAAGCCCGACTGTCATTTACTTGTATACGAATTCATGAAGAACGGAAGTTTACAGGACATTCTAAATGATGTTGCACGAGGAAGAAGAGAATTAGATTGCGCTAGGAGTAGCTTCCGGGCTTGAGCATCTGCATTTTAACCATAGGCCTACTATAATCCATACAATTCTCACGCCAAGGAACGTGCTTCTTGACGATGAAATGACACCCAAGATTGCTTATTTTTGTCGTGCAAAGACTTTGCCTGATACTCAAACACATGTCGAAACCTCGTATTTGTCAGGACCAGTGGGATTCCTGGGATACATAGCCCCAGAGTATTTCAATAAGCTAATAGTTACTTGCAAGTCTGATATATACAGCTTTGGGGTGTTGCTAGCTGTTTTGGTAACTGGAAAATTTCCATCGGATGAAATCTTCTTTCATGCAGAGAAGATGAGTTTGTCTGAAGAGGTGAATTTGGTTAAATGGATGACAAATATCATGAGCTCTGAGAATCCTGTTCGGGCTATAGATTCAAAGCTACTCGGCAAAGGGTATGAGGATCAAATGCTTCTTGCCTTGAAGATTGCTTGCCTTTGCACTTCGGATAATCCAGAGGAGAGACCTAACAGCAAGGACGTCAGGTGCATGTTGTCTCAAATCCAGCAGATGTCTTTAAATGTGCAAGAATAAAGCTACTTGTGTTAAACAACGTATGCTTTCTAACTAGTGTAATATAATTATGATCTATTTTAAGATTTTACTTCACATAATATATAATGTGGTTCCAAGGCTGGTCCTTATATCTTTGGAGCTCAATGCATCTTTACATTTTGAGGATTTTATCTATAGCATAATATTATAATAAATAAAATTTGGGACCCTTGACTATTATCTATTTGAAGGCTGAAAAAAAAAAAATTAGGGGAGATAGGTTAGGGATGGCAAAATCCGGATCCGGGTCTTTTCATTGTCCCGGGTTCGGACCCAGATCTGGGTAGATATACACGAGTCCAGATCCAGGTTTATCAGGTCTGGATATTTGTTTTTTTTTTTAATTTTTTTAATTTATAATTGTATTATTTTATTTTTATATTTATATTTTATTAATTTTATTAGTTTTATTTTAATTCTTTTTTATTTTTTTAATTATATTATATTATATTTTTATTTATATATGCATATTATTTTAACTTTTTATTATATTCAAATTTATTATATTTATTTATTTTTTTGGGACCATGGTCTATCCAGATCGGACCCGTACGTTCCCGGGTCCGGATTCGCGTGAGTCCTAATTTATTAAACCCAGGTCCATATATTTTTGTTACGAAACCAAATCTTTCCAGACCCGGATCTTCCGGGCTCATGCGAATCCGGGCCTAATCCGGATAAATTTCACCCCCCTAAAATAGGAAATGGCTTGGCCCGACTATGGAAGATAGTATATCATATTTCGGATGTATATGTCATCTCTCTCACAGCAGCTGGGTCCCACATTTTTTCCGACTTCTATTTCAAACAATTGCTAGTGAGCCGAAATTTAGTAAGAATACAAGGGGATATCACAAATCTTAGACTGCAGCTTTAATACATAGTTAGCAAAAACAGGATTACATATTTGCTAGCACTTGTTACATCAAAGCTCATAGTGGAAAGGAAAAAAAAATGACCCATTGATCAAAATCCTTATGGAGTTCAATTGTCAGACTAACAGGTCAGGAAAAGAAACACATTATAATAGCCAGAGTAAATGGATTCCCATTACATTCAAAAATGCCATGGATCATTATTAAGGAAAAAAAAGATCATCTTGCATTCCATTTGTCAAGGATTATGATGAAAACTATACTGGCCATATATCAACTCAGACTTCTAGCATTAGCAATTACTAGAGCACTTGCATAATGGGAATACAAGTGTGAAAAATAAAGAAAGAATTATTATTTAAAAAATATTATAAAAACAAAGAGAATTTTATGAAACATAATTGTTGACGGCTTTTTTTTTCATTTTAATGGTAAGATTGGGAATTATCCTTATAATAAACCTTTCACAATTATGAATTTGTTTAGTTAATAAGGAACCGTACAAACTTTGACAATCGGACAAATAATCACAAAGGCAAGAGGGTATAACGTGGATCGCCGAAAAATGATTCAAATCTACGTCCACGGGAGAAATGAGGTTGATATTTTTTATGATTGGGGTCAAAACCGACCCGAGCAACAAATAGAGGAAAAACAAACAAATTACAATAAAACTCTCATTGGGTCGTGAAGCCCGATACAATTCTCACTGTGGTCATGTACACGATGCATTTTCCTTCTCTATCTCTAGTTTGTTTCTCAAATTATAAGTTTTCATTTAACCAAAAAGTCAACACTTGCTACAATGACTTGAACCACTTTATATAGGCTCTCAAACTACTATTCACCCTGCCCATGACATCATCACATGTCATTAAATCATTATTACCACCCCAGTTATTGCTTCCACCATCTTCTTTGCCAATCAAATGGTCATATCTGTTATGTCTCTACACCGACCTTCTATGGCCTATTGCAACCTAGGCAGCTATGTTATGCCACTGAATCGACCTACGACAGCTGACATAGCTTAGGATTAATAAGAACCGGTGTTTTATATGTTTCATCATCTAAGTGAAGTGAATCCCGACCCGACCTGGTAAAGAAGAAAGGAAGAGCATCTAGTATCAAACACTTTGGTATGTCGGCCTGAGGATCGAGTCGAGTATCGTGCTTATGTGTGAATGATGTAAGCCCTACATGAAAGTTTGTGACCCCCAAAACGTTGATGATATGGGAGTAGGCCATAGGCTTATCCTCTGACACACGAAATAATGTGGGAGTGGTTGGAATGCAGACTGGCACGTCTAATAGGAGGCAAAAAGGTTGGAATGATAAGTTTGATATGACAGATAACCACTGTTTGTAGAGCAGTTAAGGAAGAGAGCATCTGTGATGATGACAGGATAACGTAGCTGACGTCAAAAGTTGGTGTATTAGTGGATCTAGACGCACTATATAGAAGAGGTTGGAGACTCAATTTTAAGGGTTGTTAATTCGTATATAACATTTTCTACATTTCACCAAGTGTTAGAGAGAGATAAAGCTGGTCAGTCGGACCCGAGCTAATAATAAAATGTTCATCTTATTTTCATGGATGCAGGTTATAACAACTTCGTCGAACCACGTTAAATTCATTGTTTTCTTCATTTTTTTACTTGTCAATTTTACTAAATAAATTTACTGCCTGAGCTAAGTTTATTCGAGGAGTTAATTTTTTTGAATCGTTCTTGGAACGAAAAACAACCATCAATATATTTAAATATTTTTTATTATTTAAATAGATTATGGCTAATGACCCTACCCAATAGCATAACTAAACGCGTGGTGACTGTCTAGTAGTATTTGGTTTTCTTGACTTTAAGTTACGTGCATATTTTGTTCTTCCCATATCACAATCACAATAAATTATTGATGGGGTTTGAGATTGGAGAAACGAATGACGTGATAAATCTTTATATTAATATATATATATATATATAATAAATTTCAAATTAATTAATAATAAGGGAAAAAAATAATTACTGTGATGTGATGAGTAAATTATCCGTAAAAATAATAGACACATATATTTATCTCGAAAATAATTATATATTTTATTATAGTGATCATTATAATTATAGTGAGGGAAATCTAATTATTTTCGATATATATATATATATATATATATATATATACTGGTTTTTGCTCGTGCCTACGGCACGGTGTTACAGTATTTGGCCCGTGCATACGGCACGGTGTTACAGTTTTTGCCCGTGCCTACGATACGGTGTTACAGTATTTGGCCCGTGTTTACGGCACAGTATTACAGAATTAAATGATTTTATTTTTTAATTAAATGATTTATTTTAACTTTCTATTTTTTAATTTGAAAATTTTTGACCATTTTCATCAATCAATTCACTCTCTTTCCTCCAATTACCAATGAAATGATCTGGGCTGTCAATTAAGCCACATAAAAAGAGTCGTTGGATACACTCTCTTTCCTCCAACATCATTCTCATTTATTATATATATATATATATATATATATACTAGTTTTTGCCCGTGCCTACGGCACGGTGTTACAGTTTTTGCTCGTGCCTACGACACGGTATTACAGAATTAAATGATTTTATTTTTTAATTAAATGATGCTCGTGTCTACGGCACAGTGTTACAGTATTTGTCCGTGCCTACGGCACGATGTTACAAAATTAAAAGATTTTATTTTAAACTTTCTATTTTTTAATTTGAAAATTTGAAAATTTTTGACTATTTCCATCAATCAATTCACTCTCTTTCCTCCAATTATCAATGAAATTATATGGGCCGTTAATTAAGCCACATAAAGAGAGCTGTTGATACACTCTCTAAGGAAAAAGTTTCATGTGCTGTGAGTAAATCTTTGGTGTAATAATAATATAGTTAATTAAAAATAAAATATATAATTTAATATTTATTTTTTAATTTTTTAACTCGTGTAATAATAAATAATTTATTTATTACATTAATACATCATTGATTTTCTCGCTGTGAGTAAATCAATAAACACTTTCTTCTCTTGTTTGCTCAGAAACCAGATATATCATTGCAGCAGTTCAATTTCTGCAGATATTTTTTTCTGCTTCCTACTCCATTAGTTGTTCAGTTTCTGTCAGAAAGAAAAGAAAAATGTCGATAATTGGAGAGGCGATTCTGTCGGCCTCGATAGGGATGCTGGTCAAGAAGTTGGCTTCAAAGCACTTGAGCTGTTTGCACGCCAAGGGCAAATACACGCTGATCTCATGAAGTGGAAGACTATGTTGGTAAAGGTAAAGGCGGTGCTTGTTGATGCAGAGGAGAAGCAGACATCGGAGCAGTTGGTGAAATTCTGGCTTGGCGATCTTCAGAATTTAGCTTATGATGTTGAAGACCTGTTGGATGAATTTGAAACTGAGGCTTTGCGGAGGAAGTTGCTGCTTGAAGAATCAGCTTTTGATCAATCCAGTCTCATTCCTACTTGCTGCACCGGTTGTACTCCTAAATCCTTTAAGTTCGATTCCACGATGATGTCCAAAATAAAGGAGATGGGTGCCAGGTTTGAAGAGATTGTAACCCAGAAAGAGCAATTGGATTTGAAGGAAAGCTCCGGAGGGAAGTCTAGAAAAGCCAGACAAAGATTACCCACAGTCCATTTGGTGAATGAAGCCCAAGTATATGGCAGGGAAAAAGAAAAGAACGAGATGGTTGAATTGTTGCAGAGGGATGATTTAACAAGTGGTGATGGATTCTCTGTCATTTCTATCAGAGCAATGGCCGGGATCGGAAAGACAACACTTGCCCAGCTTGCCTATAATGATGATCGAGTACAGCGACATTTTGATCTAAAAGCATGGACTTGTGTCTCTGATGACTTTGATGTTTACAAACTCACAAAAACAATTCTAAGGTTCATTGCCACTGATGATGATCAGCCTGTCAACGAAAATGATGAGTTGGGTTTGCTTCAACAGAAGATGATGAAGCAACTGTCTCAAAAGAAATTTTTGCTCGTTCTAGATGATGTTTGGAATGAAAATTACAACGATTGGATTAGCCTGAGCCTTCCATTTCACGCTGGTGCAACTGGAAGTAAGATTGTGGTCACAACTCGCAACCAGAGGGTTGCTGAAATCATGGGGACTGTTCGAGATTATCCCTTGAAAGAGCTGACTAAAGATGAGTGCTTGCGAGTGTTCACTCACCACTGCTTGGGGACGAGAGATTTCAGCATGCATCAATCTTTGAAGGATGTTGGCGAGAAGATAGTGCTCAAATGCAATGGCTTGCCGTTGGCAGCAAAAACTCTTGCTGGCCTTCTACGCGGAAAAAATGACCCGAGTGACTGGAAAAGTGTGCTCAACAGCAAGATATGGGAATTATCGGAGGAGAAATGTGAGATATTACCGGCTCTTAGAGTGAGCTATCATTATCTTTCTCCAAACTTGAAATGGTGCTTTGCGTATTGCTCCTTGTTCCCAAAGGATTATGAATTTCATGAAGAGGAATTAATTTTATTGTGGATGGCCGAAGGTTTCTTGTATCATGACGATACTGAGGAACAAATGCAAGATTTAGGCCACAAGTATTTTCAAGAGCTGCATTCAAGGTCATTCTTTCAACAATCAAGCAGTGACACATCCCGATTTGTGATGCATGATCTCATCAATGATCTTGCTCAATGGGCTTCGAGAGGAGTATGCTCTAGAATGGAGGATACATTAGAGGGTAGCAATAGGCAAAGTTTTTCTAATAATCTTCGTCACTTATCATACATTCAGGAACATTATGATGGCATTAAAAAGTTTGGAGCCTTCTTTGATGTGGGACATTTGCGAACCTTTTTACCAATAAGGTTGTCAAATACTTATGGAGGTCATTACTTGGCTTATAGCATTCTTCATCGGTTGTTGAGACTCCCACGCTTAAGGGTCTTTTCTTTGCGTGGGTATCACATCTTCGAGCTTCCAATATCTATTGGAGATTTGAAGTATTTACGGCATCTTGATCTATCTCAAACTGATATTCAAATTTTGCCTGAATCAGTTAACAAACTGTACAATTTGCATACGCTTTTGCTAAAAGAGTGTCGTGAACTTAAGAAGATGTGTTCGGACCTGGGAAACTTACTCAAACTGCATCATTTGTACAATTCTGATGTAGATTCATTGGAGGAAATGCCAAAGGGAATCGGTAAATTGACTTGTCTTTCAACACTCTGTAGTTTTGTTGTGGGAAAAGACATTGGCTCTGGGTTACAAGAGTTAAAGTCGTTGTTGCATCTTCAGGGGACACTTCAAATTTCAAAGTTGGAAAACGTTAGAGATGCTTGTGATGCAAAGGAGGCTCAGTTGATTGGCAAGAAAAATCTTAAAAAGTTGTTGCTTCAATGGACGAGTAGTCCTGGTGATTCAAGGGAACCAGAAACTGAAACACTTGTGCTCGACATGCTGAAACCTCACCAAAGTCTGGAACAATTTTGTGTTATTGGCTATAGCGGTACAAAATTTCCAATTTGGTTAGAAGATTCATCATTCACAAATTTAGTAACCATACGATTTAAAGGTTGCGGCACCTGTACTTCATTGCCATCAGTTGGGCAACTACCCTGTAAGCATCTTGAGATAAATAAAATGTGTAGCGTAAGGAGCGTGGGCTCGGAGTTTTATGGCAACAGATACCCAATTCCTTTTCCATTACTGGAGACTCTTCGTTTTGAGGATTTGCAAGAATGGAAAGATTGGATTCCTCATGGATCTGGTGAAGAAGTTGAAGGCTTTCCAAACCTGCGAGAGCTTTATCTTTTGAGTTGTTCTAAACTGCAAGGAACATTGCCAAAACATCTGCCTTCATTGGAGAAGCTTGTCATTCAAGGATGTGAAGAGTTGTTATTTGATGTTCCAAGTGTTCCAACACTATGCCAGTTAGAAATTGGTGGGTGTAAAAGGGTGGTCTGCAGAAGTCCAACTGATCATGGATCTCAGAATTCAGTGGTTTGTAAAGAGAGAACGAATCAAGTGTTTGTCACGGGGCCATTGAAGGTTCAGCTACCAAAATTGGAAGAATTGATGATTTATGAAGTTAAAGAGCTACAATTTTTATGGCAGACTGGAACTTTACTACTGCAAGAGATTGAATCCCTTAAAACTCTGAAGATTGGAACGTGTCCTGAAGTTCAATCCTTAGTGTCAGAGGAAGAACACGAGCAACAACATCTCGCGTTGACATGCAGACTTGAATATTTAGAATTGTGGGAGTGTGAAGGCATTGTGAGGCTACCCCAAGCATGGCTCAACATTAGCTCCTTAAGAGAGATGGAAATCCGGAACTGCAGTTCACTTATTTCGTTTCCTGAGGGTGCTCTGCCTTCTCAGTTAAGAATAATTGCAATTAAGAATTGCAATTCTTTGAAATCCTTACCTGAGACATGGATTCACAACACCAATTCATCTCTTGAGACTTTGTCAATTGAAAGTTGCAATTCATTGACATATATAGCTAGAGTTCAGCTACCCCCGAGCCTTAAAAAGCTGCACGTCATGGTTTGCGATAATTTAAGAAATTTGGTAGAGGAAGACGGCAGCCGCAACTGCAGCAAAAGGTACAACTCTCATCTTGAGTACTTGGTTGTCAATGACTGTGCATCTCTCACATCCTTATTTTCAAAAAACGAGTTGCCTCTCACCCTCAAGCACCTTGAGGTTAAATATTGCTCAATGCTTGCTTTCTTGTCATCGAGTGGCAATCTACCTCAGGGTCTCAATTACATACAAGTTGGGGAATGTCCAAAGTTGGAGTCAATAGCAGAGAGATTATACAGCAACACATCTCTTGAAAAAATTAAAATTTGGAGTTGTAAGAATCTTAAAATTTTACCAGATGGTTTGCATAAGCTCAGCCAACTTCAAGAGTTAACAATAATCTCTTGTGATAACCTTGTGTCATTTCCTGAGAGGGATTGCCATCTACTAACTTAAGAGAGCTGGTCATGGATAATTGTGAGAAGCTAGAGGACTTACCCGAAGGCATGCACAATCTGACCTCTCTTCAACGTTTAGAACTAAAATTTCTTCCGAGCATTGTAACTTTCCCAGCCGACGGCTTTCCCAGCAACCTTGATATACTTGAGATTGAGGACATGAAGATTTGCAAGGCACTCTCCGATTGGGGATTGCATGTTGTGAAATAACGATCACTCTTGGAAGTGTCTGAGGAAAAACCGAATTCGTATTATTACTATAAGAATAATACACAAGTTTTACACAAAGAAAACTAAATGAAAAACCTCACACTTCTCTCTACAATATACATACACTCACTGGGATACTCCCAATGGCCTCAAAATGCTCAGATTTATAGTGCTGTGAAAACGTGTGCACTGTTCACACGTTTTCACAGCTTGCTTCCACACACCTCACACACTTGCATGAGTTGGCTTCCTTTCACAGCTACTTTCGGTGGACAAGGGTTTACAGCTTGCTGAAGCTGGCAATCAACAAATCTCCCCCTCGGTGAAGATTTCCCAAAATCTGAGCCGACCATCGATTATCCAAAAACGGATCCTCCAAAGGATCCTCCTCTGGCTGCATCTGAATGACTGCCTACGTACCCTGAGTTGGGATCAAGCCAATCGTAGTTCTATGTATCTGAAAAACAAGCATCATCTGAAAGCTATCCCGGTTGTGTCTCTGCACAACTCTAGCTTGTCTCGGGAGACCACTTTCGTTAACATGTCGGCTGGATTCTCATCTGTGTGGATCTTCACTAGTCTCAGCAGTTGTTGATCCATCACCTCGCGTATCCAGTGATAGCGAATGTCAATGTGTTTCGTCCGGGCATGATACATTGAGTTCTTGCTCAAGTCCAGAGCACTCTGACTGTCACTGTGTATCTTGTAGTCTGTTTGCTTGATCCCTAACTCTTGAAGAAACCGCTTTAGCCACAACATTTCTTTTCCTGCCTCAGCTATGGCAATGTACTCAGCCTCTGTTGTGGATAATGCAATACACCTCTGCAATCTTAACTGCCATGACACAGCTCCCCCTGCAAAAGTGTAAATGAATCCTGATGTAGATTTCCTACCATCAAGATCTCCCGCCATATCTGAATCTGTATAGCCTTCCAAGATCGGATCAGCTCCCCCGTAACACAGACGAAACTTCGTTGTACCCTTCAGGTACCTGAGAATCCATTTGACTCCATTTGACTGCCTCCCAGTGCTGTTTTCCAGGATTAGAGAGAAAACGGCTCACTACACCAACTGCGTGTGCAATATCTGGCCTGGTACATACCATTGCATACATTAGGCTTCCAACAGCTGAAGAATATGGTATTGCTGACATTTCCTCTATCTCTTTCTTGGATGAGGGGCACGAACTCTTGCTCAGTTTGAAATGGTGCGCTAGCGGAACGCTGACTGGTTTGGCTTTCTGTATATCGAACCTCCTGATTACCCGTTCAATATACCTCTCCTGTGAAAGCCACAGCTTCTTGTTCTGTCTGTCACGAACAATCTCCATTCCCAAAATCTGTTGAGCTGGTCCTAAGTCTTTCATGTCGAAAGCCTTGGAGAGTTCCTTCTTCAGCTGGTTGATCTTCGCTGCTTCTTGTCCAACAATCACCATGTCATCTACATACAGTAGAAGAGCAACGAAATTCCATCTGGAAACCTCTAAATGTATACACACTGATCTGCTGCAGTTCTTTTGTAGCATTGACCCACCATAAATGAGTCGAACTTCTTGTACCACTGTCTCGGTGCTTGTTTGAGCCCGTACAAGCTCTTTTTCAGCTTGCAAACAAGGTTTTCTTTACCTGAAACCTTGAATCCTTCTGGCTGCTCCATGTAGATTTCTTCATTCAGATCACCATGAAGAAATGCTGTTTTGACATCCATCTGTTCAAGCTCCAAGTTTAATCTGGCTACCAATCCTAGGATAACTCGGATTGAAGCCATTTTTACCACTGGTGAAAAAATCTCATCAAAGTCAATCCCCTTTTTCTGTAGGAATCCTTTGACCACTAGCCGAGCTTTGTGTTTCACCACTTTCCCGCTGCCATCTTTCTTGAGCTTGAATACCCATTTGTTCCTCAGTGCCTTCATTCCATGTGGGAGCTTCACTATCTCATAAGTATTGTTTTTCTGCAGAGATTCCATCTCATCTTGCATTGCGTGCAGCCATTTGTCTTTGTCCTTATGAGATACTGCTTCGTTGAAGGTTTCTGGCTCCCCCTCGTCAGTTAGCAGAATGTATTCTGATCCTGAGTATGGCTGATGGAATCCGGCCTCTCTCGGATCTTCGTACTTGAGGTTCTGGCTGTCTGATATCATCCGGATCTGTGGATGAACTCGAAGCCTCTGATGGAGCAGGTTGCAGCTCCCCCTGCTCAATACCTCTTTCTCCTCTGGTTCTGCTTCTGGTATGTCTTGCACCCCATCATCATCTGTGGCCACTGGTGTTGGTGCTGGGGTTGTGTCTGGATTTTCATCAACATTGTCGGCACTGGTTCTAGAAGGCATCTTGGGCTTTTCAATGTCTTCTATTGTCTGGTCTTCGAGAAACACTACATCTCTACTTCTGATGACCTTCCTTTCCTTCGGGTCCCATAACCTGTATCCAAATTCTTCGTCTCCATAGCCTATGAAGATGCATGGAGTAGTCCTTGCATCGAGCTTCTGTCTGAGCTCCTTGGATACATGTGCAAATGCTAAACATCCAAATATTCTGAGATGAGAATATGAAGGATTCTTACCAGACCACACTTTCTCCGGAATCTCGAAGTTCAACGGTACGGATGGTGATCTGTTGATCAGGTAGCAGGCGGCACGAACAGCTTCTCCCCAGAATGGCTTTGGCAGCTTAGCCATACTGATCATGCTTCTGACTTTCTCCATAATGGTGCGGTTCATCCTTTCAGCGACACCATTGTGTTGTGGGGTGCGTGGAACAGTCCTCTCATGTCGAATGCCGTGACTTCCGCAGTAGGCATCGAACTCCCTGGAAGTGTATTCGCCTCCATTGTCTGTACGAAGGCACTTCAGTTTCTTCCCTGTTTCACGCTCGACCATGGCATGGAACAGTTTGAAATAATCCAGGACCTGATCCTTTGATTTCAGAAAATACACCCATACTTTCCGAGAAGCATCATCAATAAAAGTCAGAAAATATTTATTACCGCCTAGTGAGTTTACCTCCAAGGGACCACATACATCAGAGTACACCAGACTGAGTAACTCTGATTTCTTTGTAGATGAGAAATTAAAAGAGACTCTGTGTTGCTTACCGAATAGACAGTGGTTGCAAGGATCCAAATTAGCATTTTTGGAGACGGTGATTAGATCCTTCTTTGTCAAGGTAGACAACCCCCTTTCACTCATGTGACCGAGTCTCTGGTGCCACAGATTCTGAGAAGCCTCCCGTTCAGCTACATTGAGGCTTTCTACACAAATTTTCAAATGAGTCTTGTACAAGGTTCCACATATGTGTCCTCGGGCGATGACCATGGCACCTTTTATCATCCTCCAGGTGCCGTTGCTGAAATGGCTAGCATAGCCCTGTTTGTCAAGGGCTACCCCCGAAAGTAAGTTGAGCCGAAGTTCTGGAACATGTCTGACCTCCTTGAGGGTTACTGTATACCCTGCATTTGTCCGCAACTGTATTTCGCCAATTCCCACTATCTGAGAAGAACTGGTATTCCTCATCTTCACTGCTACAAAGTCTCATGCTTTGTATGTTGTGAAGAAATCTCTGTGAGGAGTGACATGGTAGGATGCTGCAGTATCTACCACCCACTCGACATCCTGAGTTGCGGTGTGAAGGCATGCTTCTTCCTGGCCGGAGCATATAGCTACATCCACTGTAGTAACTACTAGTGTCTCCGCATCATTCTTCTTCGGCTGATTATTGCCTTGTTCCTGCTCCCGTTGCAGTTTCCGGCAATTCTTCTTCAAGTGGCCTTCAATGCCACAGTGGAAGCACTTGTATGTCTTTTTCCCGTCCTTGGACCTGCCCCTGCTTTTGATTCTGCCTCTTCTCCCACCTTGATGTTTCTCCTGTTGTCTTCCCCGTTGCTCCGAGACAAGAGCTTCTGTTTGATCTGAGCCCACGTCTTTTCTTCTGGCTTCTTCATTTGACAAGGCATCATTTACCATAGGCATGGTAACTTTACCTCCTGGAGCGGAATTGCTGAGAGTAACCACCAGAGTCTCCCAGCTATCAGGAAGAGAACTGAGTAGCAAGAGGGCTTGAACTTCGTCTGCCAGTTGCATGTCTACTGCAGACAATTGATTCACCAGGCTCTGGAACTCGTTGGTGTGTTCTGCAACGGAAGTTCCACTCCGTAGCTTCAAATTCACAACCGCCTCATTATTAAGGCCTTATTCCGAGCTGTTTTAGCCTGGAACATGTCTTCCAATTTCCTCCACATTTCATACGCATATGTATCCTGTGCTACGTGGTGGAAGACATTGTGACCGATCCACTGCCTAATCTGACCCAAAGTTCTGTTGTTGAGTTTATTCCAGTCACACTCCTTAGCAGACTCTGGTTTTCACCCTTCAACTCGATGACATCAAACAGATCCTTACAGTGTAAAAAATCTATCATCCTAGGTCTCCAGAGGGAGTAATTAGTGGCAGCCAGTTTAATCATTGCACCAGAATGAGAATCCTCCATTTCCATTTTAAGTGTTTAAAGTTTAAAATGAAAATACACTAAAATAGGGTCTGAATTTCACAAATCTGAGGTCACCGTTGCGTCCGGAACGGTCGAAAATGGTGGAATAGACACTTCGTTGGTCTAAATCCGACACAGGGACTGATTTGTAAATTCCTAAAAGTTATGGGGCAAAACTGTAAATTTCAAAACTTCAGGGGGCTAAATGAAATTTACCAGGCTGCTGACGTGGCAGTGCTGACGTGGCAGGTGGGACCCGCTTTGCTGACGTGTCGGATGACGTGGCAGTGTGGGACCCGTATGCTGACGTGGCTGGCACGTGTCGCTGACGTGGATGCTGACTTGGATCGTCTTCAACCTCGGCGCGCGTGAGGCGCGTGCTGCTGCGGGCGAGCGTGGGAAGCTCTCTGGTTGGCGCGTGGAGCGCGTGCGGCCGTTCTGGACATCGGTTCGGTCGCCGGAAAATACCACCGTGCTCGTCTCGACGTGAACTAGCTGATGGTACCCTCAAAATGAATTTTTGACAACTTTTCCGGAACTCAAATTTTCCGAACCAAACTCCGTTCTTCGGTTTTTCGATCCCAATGAAGAACCAAAGCTCCTGATACCACTTGTTGTGAAATAACGATCACTCTTGGAAGTGTTTGAGGAAAAACCGAATTCGTATTATTACTACAAGAATAATACACAAGTTTTACACAAAGAAAACTAAATGAAAAACCTCACACTTCTCTCTACAATATACATACACTCACTGGGATACTCCCAATGGCCTCAAAATGCTCAGATTTATAGTGCTGTGAAAACGTGTGCACTGTTCACACGTTTTCACAGCTTGCTTCCACACACCTCACACACTTGCATGAGTTGGCTTCCTTTCACAGCTACTTTCGGTGGACAAGGGTTTACAGCTTGCTGAAGCTGGCAACCAACATTGCACAGATTCAGCTCTCTCAGACAACTCAAGATCAATGGAGGATGCGAGGATGTTGTGTCGTTTCCGCAAGAGGAGATAGCAATGACGCTTGCTGTCTCTCTAACCAAACTAACGATCATCAATTTTCCGAATCTGGAACGCATATCCTCAGTTTTTGAAAATCTCACTTCATTGGAATATTTCCATCTCGAAGATTGTCCGAAGCTCAAGTATTTTCCGGACAAGGGCTTGCCTATCTCACTTTTGTATCTACATGTCCGGAATTGTCCGTTGATAGAAGAAAGATGCAAAAATGGAGAACAATATGGGCACTTCCTAACCAATATCCCTTTTGTCCTAATAATTTAGAATGTGTAATGGGTAAATCTCCCCTGAAACCTCAATTTCTTGTATGTCTTTGTTTATTTTGTTATTTGATCATCTTTTCAGATTCACCAAATTGTCAAAACTGTAGCAATATAGAAGCTTCATTCCTCGTTAGAAGTTTTTTTAATTGTTGGAAACCCTGGCAGTGGAGTAGATAAAATCTCTAGCTGTCCTCTTACAAAAAACGCAATCTCTATATTCGAATTCATGACCTGAATGTCAGATTTTGAACCATACATCATCAAGTCGCTCTTCTTAAAAGTTCTGAACAATGAAAAAACAATTCCTTATTAAAGTAAATATTATTACTACAAATTTTCATACAAATTGATGCTATGATGTAGACCCGGCCGGCGGTTCGGTTCCGGTTCGGAACCGAACCGAACCGGCCGGTTTCCGGTTCCACACTTAAGTGGAACCGAAACACCGAACCGAACGGTTCGGTTCCGGTTCGGTTCGGTTCACATAATTTTTTTTTTGTTTTTGAAATTAATTAAAATAAATGAACTGGTTCGGTTCGGTTCGGATCTAAATTTTTTCTACTAAACCATATTCATCAAAAATTACCTTCATCATTCTATAAATATTATGTGCAGTATGTGGGTCATCAAAAACTCTAAATGCAATAAGTCTTTTTTGCATGGTAAATGATGTATCAATCCAATGACAAGTCACACCCATGTATGAGTGTGTTTGCCAATGGTCACTCCAAATATCAGAACATATAGAAATACGACATTTCATCTCTTTAAATATTTCATTTAAAATAATTTTACCATCTTTATATAATTTGAAAATATGACGTTTTGTTGTGTTTCGAGTCATTCATGCAGCATGGTTTAAAGCATTATGCACGCAATTAGTAAAATGAAGTTTTTCACCAAAGCTTAAAGAAAGATGTGCCATACAAGTTAATTTCGCAAATTCTTCTCTATTTTTTGCATCAGAATATTTAAATAAATCTACATTACTCGTACCTCTACTAGATGATGCGTACATGGCCATTTGAGTCTGCGTCGTATCAATGCCAAATTCAACCGGATGATGTTTTTCCATGTGCTTGATCATATTTCCGTATCAACCAGAAAATTTATAGATAACCCCACAATAGTTGCAAATTGCTCGTTGTGAACCATCTTCTAGGCGTTCCAAAGTAAAATGAATTTTGAAAATATCCGAGGACCGAGCCTTAACTTCTCTTCTTCGTGATTGTGCACTGACACTAGGGCCGCTCTTTTGGGTTGGCATATTTGACATTATGTTATCAGATGAGCTTGCCATTTTTCGTTTGAGAAATTAGGAAGAAAAATAAGAAAATTGAATAATTGCGATGCGAATGATAACAAATTAACAACTAAATGAATTGAGATTGAGAAAAAGAATATAAGATTATAAGAGAATTGTATTGAAGTAAGATTGAGAATAAGAGAATTATAGAAAATGAGAGTTGAGAATTTGGTGTGATGAAATTATGAAAAATGAATCATATTTATAGAATTTTAGAATTTTTTTGATACCAAAAATGCCCCTAAATATAACCGTTTTATTACCGTTATTAGGGGTACATTAGTAATTTATATTTTATATAATAAATATAATTTTTAATTTTTAATTTTTTTTTATTTGGGCAGGGAGCCAAACAGCCGTTGGCCGTTGGGGGCGTAGGGTTCCTGTTGGAACCCTACGGTTCCAATCGGAACCGTCCGAACCGGTGGAACCGTACGGTTCCACCAGTTTGGACCGGTTCGAGTTGGGGTGGAACCCCAACCGAACCGGTCCCCTTCCGGTTCGGTTCCAGAACCGAAACCGGAACCGGTTCTGAACCGGAACCTTCCGGTTCCAACCGGTTCGGTTCCGGTTCCGGTTCTGAACCGGAACCTTGGCCGGGTCTACTATGATGATCGGTTGAATAAAAGTAAGACCTGATTTATTTTTATTTTGATTCAACCAATCATGGTATGCCAAATCAGTTTGTACACGAAAATAAATAAATAATGATATTTTATAAAAAAAAAAAATTTAAAAATAAAGTTTGTAATTATATCAATATTCTTTATTTTATCCAAGCTCAAATTATAAAGATAAATGTACATATGTCTATTCTACTACTATAATTCTATTCCCATTTCTCCAATGATCGACTGCTCCCCTTAACCCACTGATCAATTTAGGTGGGAAATGTTGAGGATTGTTGTTAGCCATTAATAATTAAACTGGAAATCACATATTCCGTTATTACAGAATTTGTTAAGAACCAGTAAGAACTATAGTGGTGTGGGACTGCAATTACTGGGTACATCCTCAGATGACCAAATATTTCACATACCACAAATCCCATTTCAGTGTATTGTGCCCATTTCTGTTGCAACTGCCTAACCAAAAATTTGTTAAGCACTATGTGGGTGAGAAAATTACCCAATGGAACACCTCTAGACGCCCTTCCGGTTGGTGAGCAAGCCAACCGATGGCTTGCGTCAATGGAATTGTGCGATGGCCTTCTCATATTTAGGTGTAGTCGTCTTGATGGGCGCCCAAATGTCAGCACCATTGCTCCCAGCAACTCCAGCCGTGCAGGAAATTGGAACGAGACATAAACCTCGGTTACTCAGGCTGTGCTGTTCTAATTCCTGGAAAGATGATCAACCCCCTTCAGTCCATGTGTTAAACTGATGCTGCTTTCTTTCGTAAGCAAGAACAAAGACTAAATTTCGTGGCAACCAATTAATAATCAAATTAAAAACCTTTACAGTAAGATGTTTGCTAACATGTATTATAGGGACATCTAAACTTGACCTGTTTTTTCTTTTACGATCTCAATTATCATGATTTATATCCCAGTTGGTAATACTATCCGGGTCCAGCTCATGCTCACCTGCACCTTAGCTGCTGGTGTGCTTTGGAGGTATGGGGCACTCAACACCTGAAACCATCCCAAGAAAACAAAATAATTGAGAACAAAGTCTAAATTCTCTTCTTAACACTCAAAAAAGTACAGTAGATAAGGCACATGCATATTGTACTGACATGAGAGCATGCATTGCACGTACAATAGCTAAATGAGTTGCATTAAAACACACACAAAAGAGGAAAAAATATTTTTCCATCTTGAGTTTATGCCGTCACAGAATATTCTAGTCAATACATCAACATTTCAATTATCTATTCTCATCTTTACGGAAATGTAATTGAGCTAGTGCCAATTAACAGAGGCTACCAAAATAATCTAACTACAGCAAGAAGGAAAATGGACAAACCTTTACTTGTTCATGTAAAAATTGTATGTATTCCAGTGCCTCCCAAAGGACAGATGCAGTATCTGTCTGCAACAAACAATATAAAAAGGAAAAAATGAACCTTTGAATCATCAACAATGTAAACAAATAAGACAATTCTATATTTCAGGATACTTAGAAGTACAAGTTGAAGTTTATATGCCTTTATATAGACATTACATCAAATTAAATATAAAAACTAAATATACTAATAATCATTAGGATTACATAATCATATCTAAATGATTATGTAACAATTTCTTAGAAATATGTAAAATCATAATCATATCTTTGAATTATTATGATTATGGTTCTAATAATATTTTAGTGATTTTAACACTCTCCCTCAAGATAGAGCATATGTATCATATGCACTAAGCTTATTACAAATAAAGCCAGTACAAGAACCACAAAAAGATTATGGTGTTTTAACACCACTGGAGAATTGCACAACAAGAACATATGTGGTGACTTGGATGTTTTAACGTCGTTGGAGAATACACAACGGGAATAGATGCCGAGGTTTGGATGGTTTAATATCACTGGAAAATGCATAGCGAGAAAAGTTTAAACTATTCCAAAACAACTCAAAATATTTAAAGAAAATTTGTCAAATCACCCCATGACAGAAAACCGAAAAAAATTAGATGTGGAACTTGATGCGGATGAGGAAAGAATGGCCGACAAAATCTTAGCATTTCGCCATCGTCGGTGTTGTTAAGACTACCGAAGAAGATGCGGCGCGTGAGACTCACATGCATAGACATGTTCCCTATGAGCCCGCTTGAACAATGATTTTAAAGGAAAGAAACTAGACACAAAATCACAAAACTCAGAGATAGATTGAAATTGATACCACGTAAAGAAAAAAGAAAATTTTATATTTTTGGATACTTAGAATTATAAATTGATATCCCTTTATATAAGCATTACATCAAGTTAAATATAAAAACTAAATATACTATTAATCATTAGGATTACATAATCACATCTCAATGATTATGTAACAATATCTTATAAATATGTAGAATCATAATCATATAATTAAATCTTTGGATGATTATGATTATGATTCTAACAATATCTTAGGAATTTAAACAAACAATTCATAACTCCAAGACTGAATGCTGTGAAGGATGAGGTATAAAAAAATGACATAACTATCCTAAAACTCGAAAAGACATCAGTAAAGAGACCAATGAAGATTTTGGTGGGTTAAATTTCCCACCTTCGATCTCCATTGGAATAGTTGGTCTTATATTCGGGCAATTTTCCATTTTTGTTAATCTCAATATTTACCTTTCCATATGGTGAAACAAGCTGTTGCAGAGCAATGATTCCTTCACCAAGCTTCTCTTTCCTCTCCTACACCCAAGAAGCAAACTAAGGAATAATAAAGAGTGACGCATTTTTCACATGGTAAAAACAAAGACCCCAAGCAAAAAAATAACTACAGGACAATGTCAATATCTAAGAAGATTTAGCTCCACAAACAAGTCAATTCTGGATTCTGTTTTAACCTACAAAATGTTCAAATACTAAGATTTTGTAACAAATATTTAAACCAGTTTGAGGCAATTTCTTCATTGAAATATCAGTATGAGCTCTAAGATTAACTCTTTTTTTTTTTTTTTTTACTTTAAAAAAAAAAGAAGAAGAAGGAAAGAAACTTCGACAGCGACGATGAATTGTAATAGAACTGTAAGGTAAAATAGACTCACAATCACCATCTTTATTGCATACATCTATCTACTAAATTCAAATAATATAAGTACCAAAAGAACCAGAAGAAGGCAGTAAGATATGAATGGACACAGTTTGTAAACAAGCATGGTTGAAGGACTACTCAGAAACAGAGGATATCCAAGCATCATGTGTAACTGGGATAATCAGCTGAGAATTTTACACGTGACTTTTGATCCATGTTTATCATTAGTCATTACTATATCAGTCAAT
Source organism: Zanthoxylum bungeanum (assembly GCA_019454045.1). Classification (NCBI taxonomy): domain Eukaryota; kingdom Viridiplantae; phylum Streptophyta; class Magnoliopsida; order Sapindales; family Rutaceae; genus Zanthoxylum; species Zanthoxylum bungeanum. Next base: position 55,267 of record SKCR01024329.1, read on the forward strand.
GGAAAAAACCATACTCCAAATGGAAAAATTAAAGAAAACACGAAAAGGAGGAGAAGAAACCTTAGCAGAAATGGACAGATCAGCTTTGTGTCGCTTGGATGCAAATGTAGGGGGACTGCCTTGGTCAACAGCGCAAGGACTTATTTTATTTTCCATCATTTTTTTATAACTTTATCCCTTATTCTCCCTGATATAAAATTGCAAATGAATTATGATGAACAGTAGACGATGAAAACACACAAGCAATCAAGAGTTACATGCCACTTTTACAAGTCCCATCCCATCAAATACAACAATCATTCAAACCAGAAACTCATGAAATAAATTACCAGCAAGGCATATCAATCAGACTGTTCAGTATTTTAATTCATCATAATACTTTGCCTAGCAGATATCATAATCAAAGCTGATTCACTTCAAATTAATATATAACTTATTGTTGATCTGAATTATAATTTATAAAGGATTTTTCATATTGAATAGGACTGCAAACTCAAATGATAGCATGTTCTCAAAGATGAAATAATAGATTGCTCTTTTTTTTGGGTCTAGTCAAGAAACAAGAAAGCATGAAAACTTGTTATGACAAAAAAAGTCATCAACGGCTTATTTTACCAAAAACCAATATAGAATTTTACACTTTAGAATCTGTATTCGTAAGAAAGGTCAATCAATGGTTAGCAAGAGAAAATGAAGAAGCATGATTAACGTACACAACAACATTCAAATAAATATCATAATGTTGCTAATTGTTTTTGTAAATAAAACAATCGTACACTGTTTTGGTCAGAAACGAAACACAAAACACAACACAGAATACACATTTGCATAATTAAGACACAATACCACCATAATCAACTAATTCTAAGCTCACAAAGAGACAGGAATTTCCATCTATCAATGAAAAATCACATTCACCTACTTAATATTAAAAACAAGTGATGAATATGGTTGGTATATCTGCACAATCAAGACCCTCCAATGAATTTTAAAATGGCTAACAATGCTTACTTTATTAACCAACCAAAGCATAAACACCAAATACATAAATGAACTTGGGATTATAATGGGGTCATGTTGTGGCTTTGATGGGGAACAAACCAAGATAGAAGAAAAGATTTTGTGGGTCCCTAGTAAAAAATCAATACTTAGCATGCATGAATGAACCATAAATGTATCTAATTTGCGTATTTGATCTTCCAATCAACTATTATTTAATATCAAGGAATATCATCTTAATCTAACCCCAATCAAGAATATAATTAACCAATATAACCACAACTAAATAATTAATTAGCAATTATAATGATAAAGAAAAACAAGTAGCAAATTGAACAATATTTCAGTAAATTAAGGAAACTTAGTGAAATAGAGTTGTTTAAAAATTAACAAGAATAAAGAAGGTAATTTTAGAACGCACCAAGAGTAGAGAATCAGCAATTCCAAGAGAGCTTAATCACAGCCCACTTCAAGTATCACTAAAATTTCCACAGATATGTCAGTGAAAGCCAAAATAAATGGCTTATTTTAAGTTTTTTCAACAAAATAATAAACGCAAAAGTCAGTTCCTGAGAACAAAACGGTTCCCATCGAAAAAAATTTGAAACTTTTTTTGGCTAAAATATGTCAGTCATTGTGTCTAAAAAGTTGAGAACTTTACTACAAAAATAAACCCTTTAATCAAAATTTCAAAAGAATTCACTAAAATCACCAAAAACAGTTGAATGAAAAAGACACCAAGGTCTTTGAAATATGCATGGCTTAAGATTATTTGATAATGATGTTTAATTAAAGTAAATACATACACTTAAACATACTTAATGATCAATTCATAATCCTCCTCTTTCTTCTTTATATATCATTTTAAAAGATATTTACGTTGAATAATTATCAATAAATTACAGAAATATAATTAAGTGTATATTAATTAAAGAACTCAAAATAATCACTCATATGATTCAACTAATAAACCTAAGCTTCAACGAGACAAAACTTGGAATTCATTGATGAGTGATGATAATATATACTTTTTTCAAGTGTGTTTTCTTTTTATTTTTATGACTTTCAATGCATTAAGTTTCTTTATTTTATTATTTGGGATGCATAGTATAAAAAATTGAGCAAAAGAAGTGAAGAAACATGAAATCCTCATTTACTAGACAATTTCTTAATTTAGATGGTATTATGTTTTTCGATCATAACTTTCTAAAAATAATTTGATTTAGATTTCAAAAAATGATTGACTGTGATAACTTTTTCCACAAATATTTTTACTAAAAATATGTTTGATTAATTTTTTTTAAGGGTGTTTGATTAATTTTTTTTAAGGGTGTTTTTCAAATAAATTTATGTAACTTACTATTTGAGTTCGAATCATAAGGGAAATAAGAGAATAAAAAAATAAATTTAAGCTTCATCACCCCTTAATCTTAAAAAAAAAAAGCATAAATTCTTTTATTGAAAATGTATATAATGAATAATTATTCTTTTTTTTTTCGAAATCATATTTTAATCTACTTTATTTTGTCAAGTATCATTCTCAATGTTGATTGTATTTTTATATTTTTAACCGTTAATAAATTTTCATCATTCATATTAAAAAATAATAACTACAGCTAATTTTCTTTCTTACAAACAATAATTAATTGAAAAGAAATATATAAATCGTTTTATTGTACAACTCAACAGTTTGTGAATAACGTAAGAGATTTCATGGGTAATTTAATTATTTTTTGTTTTCTTTTGTCAATTCCTATTTATTATTTTCCTTTCAACCGTAAACAAAAAAACATTCAATAATTGTTTCGGATATTTTTTTTTATGGATATAATTAATTCTTACTGATTGCTTCATAATCATTTAGAAAAAAGAAGTTAAAATTACAATATCATTTGAATACAATCTCACACTCTTAAAAAAGTGGACTTAGTTTTTTTTTTTTTTTTTTTTTTTAAAAAAAAACAAATGTGGAAAGGCAAAGTTTTTACAAAAGAAAATTAACAATTATATTTTGGTTGTAAATAGTGCAAAAAAATTATGTTTTCCAATCAAAAATCATATATTTCTGTTAAGGAATGTTAAGAAATATGGAATCAATATCCAAAATAGAATTTCTAGTACCATTAGGATTCATGATTTTATATTTCCCTATTAGATGCAGATTTCCTATATTCATTATTATTATTCATTACTATAGGATTTTTTTTCTATTTTGGCTTTCTATGTAGTCTATATAAAGGGCTCATACCATTGTAAATTCATATAGAGTGAATTCAAGACTTTCTTTCATTATCTAACAAGGTATCAGACATCAGGTTCTGACTTTTCTAGTTTCACTCTCTTTGATTCTCATCGGCGCGTGGGGGATCACGGCTACCATAATTGCGTGACCCTCACGCTCCCACCGTTGCCAACCATCACATTGCTTTTCCTATGCGCCACCTCCTCACACTTATTTTTGGTTTTTCTCTTTTTTTTCGTGTTTTCAACTTTGTTTAGGGATTTCGCTCCCTTTTCAGCTTCGGCTTTATTTCGGGATTTTCCTCCCTCTCGGGCTTCGGCTCTCTTTCGGGATTTCGCTCCCTCTCGGGCTTCGACTCTCTTTCAGGATTTCGTTCCCTCTCGGGCTTCGACTCTCTGTCGGGTTTCGGCTCTCTTTCGGGATGTCGCTCCCTTTCCGGCTTCAGCATCCTCTTGGGCTTCGGCTCCCCCTTCGAGCTACGTAGGTTAAAGCTCTCAGGCTTCGACACTGTTTTGGGCTTCGGCTCCCCCTTCGGACTTCGTCGGTTAAAGATATCTGGCTTCGGCACCCTCTTGGGCTTCGGCTCCCCCTTCGAGCTTCGTAGGTTAAAGCTCTCCGGCTTCGGCATCCTCTTGGGCTTCGGCTCCCCCTTTGGGCTTCGTAGGTTAAAACTCATCCATTATCTCAAGGTTTCCAGCATGCAAGTTTCAAGATTTTCAGTTTCAGAACCCCGCTCTCCTATTTCAAGATGCAACCTCAAGCTTACTCCTTCGTTACCAGCTTGAGTTTGAGGAGGTGTTAAGGAATGTTATGAAATATGGAATCAATATCCAAAATAGAATTCCTAGTACCATTATGATTCATGATTTTATATTTCCCTATTAGATGCAGATTTCCTATATTCATTATTATTATTCATTATTATATGATTCTTTTTCTATTTTTGTTTTCTATGTAGTCTATATAAAGGGCTCCTACTATTGTAAATTCATATAGAGTAAATTCAAGACTTTCTTTCATTATCTAACAATTTCAATAGACGTTTGGTTCGGTTCTTTCAGCAAGCTGGAATTGCAGAATTGAAACTGGACCAGAAAATCGATTTGGTTCCTTATCTTTGGGGGGGGGGGGGGGCAATAAAAAGTTGGTCCGGTTCCGGAACCAGAACTAAGCTAAATTATGTTGAATCATAACCGAACTTAAATGGATTTTAGTTCGATTCGATTTTGAAACTGGAACCGGATGAAATTGTAACCTTACGATTTCATCTAGTTCAATTTCGATTCCGAATCGGAACCGTGACCGATTTTATATTTCAATATAGTGTAGTTTTTTAACTAATGAAACTGAAATAGTAATCGGGTCTATATTTCCATATAATATAGTTGTTTAACTAATGATAGAGGTAGTAGGGGAGTCAAAGTCTCTATATATTGCATATTATAATCTAACAACTTATACCTCTTAATATTACTAAATTTATCCTAAATCTTATAAAATTTAGACACCATATATATAGGTCATAATTTTTAACATATTTGAAAGATTGTTCAATTCCAAAATTGTTGTCACTTCTCATTGTCAAAACGTAGCAAGAATTTTTTTTCATCATATAATAAATAATATTTACATTATTATTATAGAATGGGTTAGGAATTATTATTTGGAATATTTAAGAGATTGGCTTCTTCCTTTCTCTCTCAAGACATTTTGCATTGTCTCTGTATTTTGTTGGAAGATTTCCAAACCCATTACATTCTTAGCAAATAATATGCATGCACAACTCTAGTTATAAAAAATTGTCTTATTGTCCAAGAAATAAGAGGTTTAAGGTTCGAATTCCACTCACAATAGAGTCAAAGGTGATTATAGGAACAGTTGACATAAACGACTAGTTAGGATCCTAAAATTGGATCTAAAATTATAGTTTCTGAATTTAAAATTTTCAATTTTTAAATATATAACATATCTTTTATATTATCAGTAGAGTAATTATTTTATAAACTCATGTACGGCCCCGTAAAATGTAGGGCAACTTAAGACTGCCTCTAAATAGAGTTATAAAATAATTTATATGCATGATGTTATAGTGTAATTGCCTGAATTTCAAAATGTTTTTCGAACCAATTTATTGAGATAGACAAATCTCGCATCTAAGAACTGTATATGAGAATTTAATCTCGCATGACTCAAATAAAACCACCGCAATGGAATAGAAAATTGGAAACTTGTTAAATTATTTATCATTGTTATTGAAGATGAAAATTATCAAAATGATATAAAGGATTCCATCTTACAAATACTCGCTCACATTCTATTAGGCATGATCAGTTGAAGCAACTGTGAGATATTATCATTTCCATGGAGCCTAAATTTTTGTAAAAAAAAGAAAATTAAAAGTAAATTTGTATTTTAGGAAGTGTATTTTAGGCACCAAAATGCAGCAGCACATGTGGCTTAGCACTAAATTGAAGCAGCAATTGTGATTCGAATCATCTTCGAAATTTATAATTTCTCCATTAATTCTTTGTCCCCGAACCAAAATCCTGATTCTGCCACTACTAGCGAGAATATATTAAATAAAAAAGAGATATTAATATCTCTTTTTTATAATAATAATGTAAATATTATTTAAATTATTTGAGTTCCCACAGCAAAATGATTGAAACGAATCGTTTCCTTCTATCTCGTGAACGTGACTACTTTGAAATGATTCAAATGAAAAATCTTCTTCGATCTAATGATGGTCAATGTGAATGTGAGTACTGTGATTTTAATAAGAAATATAAATACTAATTTTATGGTTATCCGACGATTTTGGAGATAGTCGACACATGCGACTGACTGAGACCTTCTAATTTGTATCAAAATTACGGGCTCAAATCTAAGAAAAATAAATATTAATAGCAATAAAAATACCCCCAAAAAAAAAATCTATATCATCAATAAGAGGCGACATATTTTAAAAATCTATTTAAGATTTCCTAAAAATGTGAGCCGCCCTACATGATGAAAAATTCTTAGTAACAACTGCATCAATGGCTTGTAGTTTTCTGATCGGTTTTCCCTGTTGCTGCAGGAACAATCAAGAAGTAATTAACTTCTATTTCCCACAAAAAAAAAGAAAAGAAAAGTAATCGACTTCTTTTTCCTTATTATAAAAAGTTGTCTTATTCCTATTATCATTTTTATTATTATTTCTTTTTCTTAGTGATATTGCTATTGGTGATGGTAAAAAAATTCGAATTTTGATCAGGATTTAGGATCATGTATCTCGGATTTCAATTGATTAAGCTTCAGATGTAACACTAATATCATATAATGCATCATCTGATCCTAGTAGAAATAGAACTACATTTATGCTAATTTTGTGGGAATCTAATAGCATTCATTCCTCTGTGTTAGTTTATATGCATGTCTCCAGTTATTTTTCCAAACATTTTTTGTTGTCATCCTCTGCATAACAACAAATATAAATTTTGTATACAACTTTTGAATCTTGTGCTTCGATTCACAAGGAACGGTAGGTTTCCTGTTTTGACTGCACATTGCAATGAGAGAAGAAAAATGAGATAGAAACTCCGCCGTCAAATCACCCATTTCGGGTTTAAACGAAACAGGTAAAATCTCCGACTATCTCAGATTCTTACAAGAAACACAATCATTGGATTCGAATCCAGTACCTGAAAGTCAGATCCTGAATTCTATACCACCAAATCACGAATCTTGGGGACCTTAGTTAGCTTCTTGCATGCGCTTGTCAGAAAAATACAAAAAAGAGTTGGATACAGAATTGTCAATTCGGATTTATAATATGACCTTGCATTTTACACTTCATGAATGAAGGAAATCTATCAGCTGTTCATTTACTTTACAAATCTTAATGCATGTAATTTTAGTTTCCTACAGATCATCTTCACTGATAGTAGTGAAACAATTTTGAAGGTGCAATTGCAGTTCAGTATCTTCCCACTCCAAATCATCCCACCAACTCTTCTCTGCCTTAATCTCTCTAATGGAGTGTTTTACCTTGGAATCCAAACCGATCGTCTTCAACCTAGGGCAATCATAGAAGCTGGCGTATTCTAGTGAAGGCCAAGCTCTTTTCCAAATGTTAACCAATCCTGGCAGATAACGAAGTGTTAACTTCTTCAACCTGGGGAGTGCAATACTGCCTGAATCGATTATCTCACCTTCAAATACGATTTCTTCGATGGCTGGACAGTCTTCGACTGTCAGATCCTCCAAGTTGGACATAAATTGAATCATGAAGCTGCTGAAGACAAATTTCAACTTCGGACATGCATGCACTGTCAAAATTCTTAACCCAGCAAAGCTTCCATTTGGTACAATTCCCTCGCAAATGTGCGTCAAATTCCACAAATGATGAATACTGAGATTTTCAAGGCTTGGAAAGACGGCCATAGTAAGCTCCTGGCTATCCACAACCGTTTCAATCTTGGGGCATTCACTTATTATACAAATTTTTAACCCGTTCAGATTCCTGACCCCAAAGTCGGACAAACTGTTGATGCCTAGGTGATTCTCTAAATAGAAAGCAGTACTACAAGATAATACTTGACGAACTGCATCGTGTATATTCTCACCATTTATGAATCTCAGGCACCTGTACTGTTTATTATAATCAAAGGCCACAGAGTCTGGAACCCGAGAGACGATGTGCTTGACGTCATGGCCAATGATAAATTTGAACTCAGTTAAGTGCTGAGCATTCCATGCAATGCTTCTATGGAGAAACAGATCAAGAAGCTCTACTTCTGGGAAATGGAAACAGAAAGAACTCAACTTTGTCAAATTGCAGACCTCAATTACGACAGATTTGACATCCTCGTACCACCTTTTATCTCCTGGGTACACAACAATACTTAGAGTTTCCAATGCATGGAGTCTTGATATAATCCCACTAGAAATCAACTCTTGCGGCAGTGTCACACTGAGAGATCCATAGAAGTACACTTCCAAGTGGCTCAAAGATGCCAATCCACCAACTTCATCAGGTAATTTGCTAATTTCAGTACCTCGGAGATCAAGCACCTCGAGATTTTCAAGAGATCCAACTTCAGAGGGGAGCATAGCTAGACGTTCACAATCACGGAGAATGAGAATTTGGAGGTTTTTAAGCTCAAAAAGCGTACTTGGCAAGGACTTGATTCTGGTATTGGAAAGGTTCAAAATTTTGAGAGAAGTCATGAATTGGAAAAAAGACATGGGTATAACTTTCAGCTGATAATTTCGTTGAAGATACAATGCCGAAAGTTTAGAACAAATTGGCCTCTCGGGTAGAGTGCACAACAGATTATCCATCAAAAATATCATCTCAGCTTGTTCCCACTCCTCCAGTGAAGGTGGTTCTGTAAGACCTGCACCAGCTCTCAATAAGAAATGACGACCTTCAGGAATAAACAATCTGCCTTCAGGGACTTTGCGTGAGCTGGATGAAGAACTATTTCCAGGATTTGAAGGTTCTGTCAATCTAGAATAAGCTCTTAGCAGAAACTGACGACCTTCTGACACAGATAAGATCTCCAATGCTAAATCTCTTATTAAATCATGCATTTTGATGGAATCACCCCGTTCATTGACTTGCAACAGAGATGCACGTACAAGAATATCAATTATATCCTGTCCCCTTTTATGCACATCACCCAAACTCCCAGCAATTAGACCTTCCTGGATACAATTTTCAATGAATTCAAAAATATTAACCTCTTTCTCTTCAGGAAACAAACTAGAATAAAGGAAACAGCTCTTTATGTCATAATCCTTCAATTGGTCAAAGCTGAATTTCAACAGTTGGATTACATCTTTATTCATTGCAATAGGAACAGGCTTTGAGAATTGCTTCGATGCATGCTCCCACACAAGAACATTATTTTCCTCCGCCATAGCCCTACCAGTAACAATTATCAACAATGGCAAACCACCACAGCCCTCAACTATAGCTTGCGCAAATGATCGGATATGTGGCAATTCAATGACTCCTCCCACTTGTTCATAAAACAGCTCCCATGCTTCCTCCCTAGAGACAGTTTCCAATCCAATCAACCAATTTACTTCCATCTCAAAACAAACACCCACTGTTCTAGATGCCATTACTATCTTGCAGCCATTTTCTGAACTGGGATCAGGAATGCCCACTGCCTCTAAATTAATCTGCACCCAAACATCATCAAGAAGCAACAAAAACTTTTTCCCTTTTAAAACTTGGAATAATTTTTCTGCAACATCAGAATCAGCTTCAGAATCTTCACAGTACATTGATAACTGTCTTAGAACATCATTTTGGATCTTTCTTACACTCCAATATCTTGAGACAGACACCAATATGATCATGTCGAATATTTGTTTTGTTTTTGGGTAACTGATCAAGGCTTTCAACACAGTAGTCTTGCCAATCCCACCAACTCCATGAATGCTAATTTTTTGTGCTTCAACGCTACTTATGCATTGGATGATCTTCAGTACAGTTCTCTCAGTTGTTCGATTCACCACCAAACCTAATTCATGCAACCACGGAACTCTTTCAGTTTTAGAAGAAATCTTTGCCTCGGCTTTATCCACAAGCGGCATTTCCACTGCAGCTATAGTACTTGGGCCTGATATGGATGTTGCTACTGTGGCAGCAGAGCTCCTTTCATTTTGAGAAGGAACAGTTTCAAATTCCTTCCCATGAATGGGCAGCATCCTTTCATTTCCATCAGAGAAAGTTTCCAGAGTCTCTGCAGCATGTACTAATGACCCCACTTCTATTTCACAAGTATGCCGAATTTCAGATTCATGCATGGTCTGAGTATCTATTTGCGGTGGACATATCACCTCCTCTTCTGTCACAGGTTCTACATTTGATGCAGGAACCTGATCTGTAGCTAACGAAGAGTTTTTAACTGCAGTAGGTACAGTCTCACTTGGCATCTGAAAGTCACCTGATATACCACAAGGCAGTTCATCTTTAACTCCAGATCCTGATGTCCTTCCAGTAATAGTCTCAACCATACCTCTAAATGATGACGATGAACCGTAAAATGTCTCAGCATGTGCTCTTACATTTGATTTACTTTTTTTCTCAGTCTTTCTTTTTGTTACAGTCTTAACCTTTTCAATCTGTCCATGTATATTGCTTCCAACTCTTGGACTGGTTAATGTCTTTGTTTCCCTATGTGGTGGTTGACCCAACTTAGCATCCTGTACTTTATTAAACACGTGAATTTCTGGTCCAGCAACTCCCGCATTCTTTTCACATCCATCAACTGCGGGTTCTATGTTACCCCGTGGCATTTCTTTCCATTGGGTAGCTTCCCTTCTCTGTGCATGTACATCTACACTTGATTCACCTTTTGACTCAGCTTTTCTTTTCTCCTTCACATCCTTAGTATTTTCAAGCCGCCCGTAAGTCCTGCCTTCAATCTGTGGATTGATTAATGATGTTGCTGTCTTATGTAATGCATAAGACGCTAAATCATCTCGCTTTGGAAGATTCTCTAACTGGTAAGTAACCTCATTAAGGGCATTCATGAGATCATCACGTGGTAATTTCATGCAAGAAAATAACATACCATCTGAATTCTCCTTATGTAATTTTAATATATCATTCACATGGCTTTCAATTTCCCTCTCCTTGTAAAGCCATTTCTGATATTCATTTGTTTGAAATGAACCCAGCATTAATTCTTTAACTTTCTCTTCCTTAACAAAATCTCTCATATCATACAAATATTCACATTTCTGTATAAGCAATTCAACATCCCTTCCATGCCTTTTTGCTGGTCCAATTTTCCGAAACCGTGATATTGCAGGTGAAATCAACCCAGACCAAGTAAATTCCATGTCAGCTGCAGCATTCAAAACGAAGGATAATGAATTTAGAGCCTGCAATATTGAATATATGTAGTATTTAGCATCAAAACTAAAATTGTATCAAAATTTATACAATTTCAATCGATCTATAAGAAAGGCGAGATTGACTATCATGCAGTACAAAACATGAGATAAGGTTGTCCAAGTCAATTTAGTGTGGATTCATACTAATACTCATATGCATGATATGCTACAAGTTGCCTGCGGTAATTAATATAGAAGATACATAAAATGCACACAGTTTGTTTACAAATGTTTGTCATACAGCAAGTTGTGTCAAGGTTTGAAAACTCGGTTCGCGGTGCGAGGCCCGAGGCAGTCCCCTCAATTGAGGTGAGGTGGACATCCTCAAGGCGGTCGAGGCGGAAAGAGCAATGATGGTGTTATTGAGGAAATATTTTTAGAATAATTTTGTATTTAATATATTGTTATTTTATGAATTTATTTAATTTATTTATTATTAATTATTTTTGTTATTAAGTCCTAACTCCAAAGAATAAAATTGATTTTACTTTATTTATTTGAACAAATTTGAAAAAAAAAAAGAGAGATTTTTTTTATGGGATGTGTTAAAATATAAGTGTTGTTTACAAAAATCATGGAGGAAATATCACCACCCAAATTTTATTGACAAAGATAAGCCATTTTTTGTCTCCATAAATTCAATTGTAATAAACCCAAAACAAGGACAAAATCGGAAATTCAAAAAAGTCAACCGACCAGTCTTAAAATCATCATCAGCTTGCAACTCTCATTCATTTCCCACAGCCATGGCATAGCTTTAACACACTCTCTTCAATCTTCACTCACTATATCAGCTTGCAACTCTCATTCACATCCATTGTTGAATTTGTTGTTAAGCATTAAAATCATCATCAGCTTGCAACTCTCACCCTCATTCGCTCTTAAACAAACAAACAAAGCCATGGCTAACAAACTGCACCTCTCGCTCTCACTTCTCTTCCTGATCATCTCAATCATCGTGGCCGATTTAATCTCCGATGGAATCGAACAGCGCCAGCGGGGCCCACAGCTCCCCTTTATATATTTTTCTTTTTTTGGGTGTTAAAAGCACCTGTTCGCGTGTCCCGAGTCGAACCGTCTCGGGACGCCTTGCCTCAAGGAGACGTGAGGCCATCAAAATTCGGGTGAGGCAGCTGCCTCGAGGCACTAGTAGCCGTGAGGCGGCTAAGGCACGTCTCGAGGAGCCGCCTCAGTTCAAATTTTGAAACATTGAGTTGTGTCTCAAGATTCAGAGCTAAATTGGTGAGAGAATTGTCATTTGTGATGAAATTTATGAATTTGGGAAGCTTTCATTCTTGTTTTGTTTTCAGTGAGAGACAAACTTTCGATGATGGAAAGATTGGTCTCAAGAAAATATATTGATATTGGTAAAAGGTCCAAAGGCCATCATATTCATATTGAAAATCAAACAGTTAGCACTGAATATCATACTAGTAACATGTTACCAGCTACATGTATAACACTTCCGATAATAGAGAGACCTAAGAGCCAGTTTGCCATCATTTTCCAAATGCCATTTTTGTTTTTCATTAAACAAGATGATGGGAATATGTTTGGTAAGAAGTTTTGTGAAATAAATATACAAAATGAATTTTTCTTTTTTCACTTCTTGTTAAAGAAAACTTGAAACTATCAAAATGCTATTCCTAGCATTTTATTATTTTAACACTTGCATTTTTCCCTTTGAATATTCCACTAAACACAATTTCTCAATTACACTTTTGGATTATTTTTCCAAAAATATGTTTCAAGCAGTGTTGTTAAAGGGGTAAGGCGCAAAATGTCCTAGAGCCTAAGCGCGAGCCTGATGAAGGTAAGGCGCAAATTGCAAACAAAAAATACAAGTATACAGTCAATTAAACTAAAGAGAAATCATCGAAAATTATAATAATATAAATACTGATAATACAAATTAATGTGTTTATCAAAATTGTCTCCAAATGGTATGACTTGGTGGCATAAGACTTAGGATTTAGTTGCTCAAATCCTAGGTTTGAATTCAGGAGTGCACTTCTTGTAAGAGACTGGGGCAGCAGGGGGTTTTTACCTATTTTGCTTAAGCCAGGGTCGGGGTGGTTTGGCGGTGGGGTTTCCAATGTTTCCAAAAAAAAATGTTCATCAAAATTTAAAACCCACCCCAAAATTTATCTTAATTTATTAATAAAATGTTATAAAACTTGATTTCGAGTTGGGTCGGTCAATTCGGGTAGAGTTTTTCTCATCCATTTTGTGAGGAGTGCCTAGGCACATCTCGGAGGTGCGCGCCTAGGCGCAAAAGACGCGCTCTTGATAAAGGTCGCTTCCTCTGACCTCTCATGAGGCATGAGGCATAGTGATTTGAACCTAAGCTTGAGGTGCACTTTTGACAACTATAGTTTCAAGAACTAAAAATCAATTCGAAAGCAGCATTTGTAAAACAATGTCATTTGCACCCTAAAATCACTTGAATGGATCGAACATCACAAATGTTTTGCTCCTCTAACATTAATCAAATTTCAAAGACGGTTTCAGCTTTTTTTAAAAAAAAATGCCAAATATAATTCCAAAGATGATAAAAATTTTAACCACAAACAATTATATTCATGATATTTTTGAGATTATGGTGCTATGACTTTTAATCCAACAAAATTACTAGCTGTCAAGTAAAATTTGTGCTTATCAAACATTGTAACAACTGTGTAAAAACATATTATTAACGGCTTTAACTAACAATAACAAAAATTAGAAATAAATGGATGAATGAACAGATTCTCTGTTCATAAACTAGCGAGCTACATACAATGGGAGAGAAAATGAAAATAAAATCAAAAGAAACGATTCTTTTGAATTAAAACTAACCAGAAATTTTTGGCACCGCGATTGATGAAGAGAAATTTTTTCTTTGAGCAGATGCTTTTCCAATTTTCGTAAGTTTGAGTCAAAAGTTTCTCGATGCCATCTAATTCTCCGGTGAGCTTGCTGTATGATTTTGACTTTTGAAGGAATCTTTTCATATAGCCCCATACCTTTTACAGTATTTCCTAGTGACCCCGATTAGATAAATATGTTTCGTAATGGTCCTTAGCAAAATTTTTATAATCTTTTGATTAAATAAAAAGTTCTCAATTTAATCCCTAAAAGTAAAAACTACTCTTTTATTGAAATATTATTTTAACTAGCATGGGGTCTGCTCTTTGCAAGGTTTGAGTAAATTTTAAATGATATTTTCTTATAATAATAAAAGATTAAAAATCATATGTTATGGTTTATGAAGAAAAACACTTAACTTATATATATATATATATATATATATAGATGATGATTTTGTCCGAACTAAAGTAAGTTTATAACTTTCTTATTGATTATCATATAAAGGGTTTGTTTGATATTGTAATTTGACATGTGATGGGAAGACAAAATTATATTTAGGTCAACATATAATTTTTAAGTATTTAATTAATTATGAAAAATTATAGTTACTAATCGCGATTTCTTTTAAAAATTGAGTTTTGTAAAAGTTAAAATTTTTAATTTTTCCTCACCATTAAAATATTAAAAAAAAAAACACACACCGCAATTATTTTTTTTACATAAATTAAAATTTTATTGCACTATTTATGAGCCACTGTTTGTTCACTATATTTTTCTAATCGCACATCAAACAGAGCCAAAATCTATCAAAAATCTAGATACATAAAATTATATTAGAGCGTATAAGTCTACTAAACATGATTTTGAAAAGTCTAATTTCACCAACTATAAAAATATAAGTAGACATTTTTCTAAGTGAGAAGTTAAAGCATTGCATCTTAGTACATATTTTAGTTTTGAGTTGTGCTACATTTGTATGAATACTCAATTATTAGTAGATCTCATACATTAATATTTGAAAAATACAACAGATTAAAAAAAATTAGTTAAAATTTTAATTATATACTCAATTTAAAAAATAAAATTATAATTACATTAGTTGATAGTCAAATGTGTCATTAATTATTAATTTACATGTATTAGATTTTTTTTTTTTGAAATCGTTGGAAACTCCGCTATCAAATCACTTATTTTATACTTAAACTAGACAGGTTAAATTTCCGACTATTTTAAACTCTTACAAAAAATACACTCTCTGGATTCAAACTCAGGACCTCAATCATAAACCCTACACCACCAAATCACGTTTCTTGGAGACTACATATATTAGATGCAATTTGATATAATAATATTTCTCGGTGATGACACATAATATGCGACATCGCTTTAGGTATAAAATATGTATCTCATGTTAAATGTCGTTTCATATTATGTTCATCATTTTGATGAAGTTACAATTGGTGATGTTTTCATTTGAGTCTCCTAAGGATGCCCAAAGCTTCAGCCATGTCAGTCTTTTCATTGAAGAAAAAAAAATACCTGCAGAATTAATGAAACACAACTCCATAAAAACCCAATTGAAGCAGACATAAGACAATGAATGATTTAGTAAAGGAGGCTTTGCTAACAGACCTGCAAGTAGAGGAAAAAAGAGAATGTTCTTATTCAGTCTCTATTGATATCTTCATCTGGCATAGATGTCAAAGTCGTCGTCATAACCACCTTCATATTCAATCGAGTAAATTGTCATGGATGATTTATCGAGTTCATTCATCTGCAGGAGTTCATTCATCTGCAGGTGTCTCAGGCTCAGCTGTCTCTCTAACTCGGGACAGTTATCGATTACCAACCTTTGGAGACGGCTAATGAAATCGATGCATTTGGGTGACAAATTCAGGAACGGACAACCCTCTATAGTCAGCTCTAGCAGCGATGAAAGTTGGCCCATAATCTCAGGGATATGAAATAATCTTGGACAGTCTACAATATCTAACTTTTGAAGGACACTGAACTGTTTCAGGTTCATAGGTAGGGATCCCAGTTTGTCGCAGTGCAGAAGACTCAGATGCTTAACAGAAGAGAAACTTTGAATGACTGCGAAAAGAGTCTCCAGATTGTCGCAATTATGTACTGTCAGTTTCACGATAGAGTTGTAGCTTCTGTTCTTATCAGGTAAGCAGGTAAGCTCTGGAAAGTTGTCAACGACAAGGGAGGAAAGTGATGGAAAACGAGATAATGAGCACAGTAGATTACCATTGCTGTTGCATAGAGCTAAGTTCTTGAGATTTGGAATAAATGGGAAGGCGGTCAACATACTGCATCCTTCAACTACAAGTTTCTCCAGGCAGGGGAATGGTTCTTGAATTCTAATCAATTCATCTGTCGTTAAGCACTTCCAGTCCTTCAAATTAGGCATATCATATAGCTGGAGCTGTTGCAGTGACGGGAATCCTCTTATAGCACCATTTCCATAAAAACTATAGCCTATAATTTGCACTGCAGGCATCCCTTTCACATAAAGCTCCTTGAGGTTTGGTAGTTGCCCCAGAGGTGGAAGCTCCTGATAACAGCAATCAACAAGAGAAACCTTCACTAGATTTGGGAGACGTGAATCCATCCATGAAGGAAAAATGGAACATCTGTATCCTTTTAAATCCAAAACTTTTAGATCCTGGGGAGGCCGGAGAAATTCTGTAACTCGAGCCACATATACTTCATTACTCGCACTCATTTGAGAATTCCGACTACAGGATAATCCTAATGAATGAATACATAACTTATCATGTAACTTTGCTTCTTCTGCATCAATCTCATATTTTACATTCTCAAGATTCTTAATCTCTAATCTACCTTGAAGGTCAAGCGACTTTAGCTCTCCTAGGCCAGCACAGTTACGTTTCTTACCCAGAACGAAAACGGGCAATTTCCGAAGAAGCCTTAGTTTCCCAATCCCTGATGGCATGTGAGTCAAAGAATAACATGATCTGATATCCAGAGTTCTAAGGTTTGTCAGCTGACAAACAGCCTTGGTTAGCTCTTCAAGGTTGTAACAATTAGAAAGATCCAAAGTCTGCAGATGCTTCAACTTACTGATGGATTCCGGTATCCTTTGTATAAGTGTGTAAGAAAGATCAAGATACCTCAAATGTTTCAATGTACCAATGGAGACCGGCAACTTGATCAAGCCACTATGACTCAAGTCCAAAACCCGTAAATATTGAAACTCTTGGCAAGGGAAAGATAAGTTTTCCAACTTAACAGACAACAAAAGCAATGTCCGTAGTTTTTGTGCTGTTGGAATTATTAATGATGACAAATCACCAACCAAAGAGCAATGCCGAACATCTGCATGGATATTTTGTAAATAGCCAGTAGACACAATTGAATATTCACCCGCAGCAGCCAACTGAGCAAGAACATGCATAAAATCGTGCATTCTGCACAATACTACTTCCCCAAAATCATCACAAATAATATTATCAAAGAATGAGTGCTGCAATAATTCCATGAAATAGTCATCAGCAGTTTCTTTTAAGTCTTTACTTCCACTGTCCAATCGAATGAACCCCTCAGCAAGCCACATGTGGACTAACTTCTCCATGTTTATCCAATAATCTTTTGGAAATATTGAACAATATGCAAAGCATTGCTTCAAATACCAAGGTAGATTATCATAGCTCCGCTTTAAAACTGGCAAGACATGAGACTTAAATTCCAGCAATGTCCATAAATCACAATCCTCTATATATAACCATACTTCCTTGGTTTTGGAACGCAAAAAGCCACCTATAGTCTTAATTGCAATTGGCAACCCTTTGCACTTAACCACAATATTCCGACCAATTTCCTTCAATTTATTGCTCCCTTCTTCCACAGATCCAAATGCGAAATGCCTGAAAAGAACCCAAGAATCCTCATTGGACAAGCACGTCAAGCGTTGAGCTGGGACAGTGCCCATCATACATGCCACGCGACCAGAACGGGTTGTTACCAAAACACAAGATCCAAAATATCCAACACTCAGCCATGACTTCACTTTCTCCATATTTTCACCATCTTCGTCCCACACATCATCCAACACGATCAAGAATCTCTTCCCCTCTAATACATATCTAGCCTCCGCCACAATCCCCTTTTCCTGCGTTCTACCACACTCAACTCCAATTGCCTGATAAATCACATCCACATCAAGACTTCTCTCACCAACAGAAACCCAAACCCTCATTTGAAAATAAGCTTTCACATTCTCATCGTTAAAAATTCTTCGAGCAAGAACAGTCTTTCCTATTCCACCCATCCCCAAAATGGGAAAAATCTCTAATTCCTTTTCTCCATTATTAAAAACCATCCTATTCACAATATTTGACACCTCAAAATCTCTCCCAAAAACAACATTTTCATCAGATCTTAAGAAACCCACATCAGAAACAACGTTACTTTCTACATAATCATCAATGGGCAATTTATAAAATATTTTCAGGAGCGAAACCAATCTTACATGAATACTCTTAAACTCTTGCTCGATTTTACAACTATTCACAAGAGATGATAACGAACAAGTTGCTCTCTTGTTTTCTGATTCCTCCAAAATATCGATTACTCCATCGACATCATAAACAAGGTCTCTAAGAGCTGAGAACCAGGACCTGAGTCTAGAATCGGGACGCTCAGGATCTGAATTTGCGTCATGGAGGATGGCTCGTGCTTCTGCTAACTTGACAAGCATCTGTGTGAAGTTTTTGCTCCTCGACAGATCACTGGCGTGGGAATCCAATCTGTTGGAGACAGAATTGAGGAGAGTAGCTACTGCTTCCGCCATTGATATGCAGTCAATGAGAAATTATTTTTGTCCAAGTTTTTTTTTTTTTTTTTTTTTTGCTTTGGTGAGAAAAATGATAACTCTGACTTGAGGATCCGACACAACAGTTGAGACTCGAGAGTCCATTTTATCGACGAAAAAATGAAAGAAGAGATTGTATCAACTAGGTCCTTAATCTATTGTGGTATATTAAGTACAGATATAATTATCATTTTTTTATCAAATAGGTCCAATGGGTGTAAAAGGGCCTCGTCAGACCGGGCTTCAGCAGAGGGCCGAAGCATGGGCGGGTATTGGGCTTTTCTGGGCCGGGGCCTTTTTTCCTTCTGTTTTTGAAGCCCGGCTGTAGTTTTTTTAATTAAATTAACTTTAATTGGTTAATCTTCCAACAAAATTAATTTCCCAGTATTTTAGTTATAATGAAAATTAAAATTGTATGGATAATTGAATTGTTGAACCTCCCAATAAGTAAATAAAAATAATTTATTATGTATAGATTCGTACTCTTTTTTGAATATATATAGATTTGTACTTGACATAAAGAAGTTAGATATATCAAATTAAATTAAATAAATATCACACATAAATGATTATTTCAAACATAAATATATCAAAATAATATCATAAACTTATCACATATTATTACTTCTTGTTGTGTAATATAATTCATAACCATAACAATTTTTAATTTTGGAACATTTGTATCCAGTAACCCAGAATAGTCTATCCTCTCCTCATGCATCAATTATCACGTTTTCGATAATAAATTGCTCGAAAATCTTACAAGTTGAAAGTTTTTTAATTTCAAATAAAATTATATAACACCCGAGGCAACATTTTTTTTTTAACTTTTAATATATATTATACTGGGAAAATGACACACAAATACTATACATGTTATTATAATGACATTTTAGTCTTTTTAGTTTTGAAAGTATAAATTTTAATTCATACCGTTACATACTTATCGTTAATTTTGAATAACTTGAATACCTAAAAATTATCTAAAGATAACAAAATTTTGTTTAAAAATTATATTAAAAATTATATTTTTAAAATTATATGGACTAAAGTTTAGATTAAGAAATTAAAATATTATATATATCTTCTAAATATCTCAATTCTTGCAAGTTGTAACTAGACAAAGAAAGAAAAATTGTATTATATTAAAAAAAAAAAAAAAAAAGAAAGAAAAGAAAAGTCAAGATTATACGCATTTTGACCTCTTCTTTCTTTGTTCTCGCTCGGTAGTAGATATTTCTCAATTAATTCATCTTTGACCAACACTCATCAGGTCAAAATATGAAGAATTAAATACACTCATCAGGTCAATTCGGATAGGTTCGAGAAGTGGGTTGTAACCATTTTAAGCAAATTCGAAACTCAACTCGTAATAGTCGAGTTAGAATGTGATGAATTTGATACTTGAAATTTGATCAATTCAGTTGAGATTAAATTATCGGATTGACTTGATATTGTAACACTTCGTTGTGGGTAGGATATTACCAGCAGGAAACGGGAAAAATCAATCTCCCTAAGCCTGAAAATTAAAGAAAAACATACATGATGCGCCCTAAAATTTGACAACTTGAATCACAGCTTATCACCAAAACGAGACATATCATAAACATCAGATACATAAAAAAGGACATCTGATCCAAACTTAGAACAAATCAAATTACTCCATTAATACCTAGGGCTATGTGCCCTGATCAATGCATACAAATTATTGTGTGTGTATATATGTATATATGTATGTATGTATGTATGTATAACTATGTGCATTGCACGATCCAACAAAAGACCAAATAAACAAACTATTATACACATAAATATTTCCACATGACTATAGAGTAGGTGACTGCAGCCTGGGTAGTCTCTCGTATTGAGCATGAGCATCCAAAGCTCGATGGCTGACTAATTTGGTTGTCAACTTGTAAAACTAACAAACTGTGACAGAGTGAGTTATGAAACGCAATAAATAACCACACACACCACAAATAAACTAGAGTGTGTGTGTGTGTAAAACATGTATATATGCATACATATATGCAGTTGTTTGTTAGGAATTTTTAAACTGTATAATGTTCTTTACACTATGGAAAACATATAATCTTCTAATTACACTTGCATAAACCAACCCAAAAAATGAATTCATAAAGCGTATATAGTACGAATCAGAAACTTTAACACAATAGAAACAAAAATACACAAGCGATCACTAGACAATGAAATGACATTCATTATCTGAAACGGAACGTAATACAGATTCTTTACAGACAGTCGCGTACATTATCATAAACGAAATATATTACAGACTCTTTACAAGCAATGAATTCTATATCAGATACAGAACTTATGTTAAAAATTCCATACAGTCTATTTCATCTATAATCAGAAATAAAAATCAGAATGCAAATACCATAAGTCGATCTCATTCGTTAGCATATACGAAAATTAGAATGAAAATTCCTTCAAATAAATACATTCATTATCAGAAATAGAAAACACAATACAGAGACTTTACAAAAAAACCTATTCTTTTTCATAAACAGAAGACACAATGCGGATTCTTACGGATAAACATATTAATTATTATAATCGGAAATCACACACTACAGACTCCATACAGTCATTATAGATCAGAATACATGACAATCATATTATAAAATCTAACTTATACGGATATAAATCTTTATGAAATTAGAAGTTTCCAAAAATAGAATCATCAAACTAATTAGCGTCGATTACCTAAGTCATGTGCAAAGACTGGACAATGTCCAAACAATACCATGTCGACAGAGGGTAGTGAGTCAGCCATTTTTGTATGGTCTGGACTTCAGAACAAGAGCCACGAAGGGTTAAAATCTATTAAAAAACATCATATAAGTATCAAGGGGAAAAATATATCATGTCGCATTAAATCAAAAACAGAGTATCTCAATTCTTTCCTCGTAAATTTTCAGAAAATCGTAAACCAATTGTATCATCGAAAATATAAATCAAAAGTATAAAAAAACTCAAAACTAGTAAGTACTCCTAATAAACCATAATATATCATTTCAGAATAGTCAGATAACTTAAATCCTTGAATTATGCAATTTCGAAAAAAATCTTCCGTAAAAATCTTTGAAAACACTATGGAAAGATCATAAACCCTCTGAAACTTTCTGAAACTATATACACATTATTATATTATCATAATTATCTCATATCTATCATTATGTTCATCAGGCAGGGCAGATATGCATGAAATCTTATTTTACCGGAAACTCGTTAATCTTATCGGATCGCTCCAATTTACTCTGATATCACACAGATTCCACCAATAGCACAATTTCGATACATTCTAACTTATCCAATTTAATAAAATTCATCACACTACTCTATGACATTGCTGGAAGCATCTGAATACAAACTAACTTAACTAAAATAATGAGATTTTTACCGGGAGGTCTTACTAAGATTCGGATGGTACCGCGGACTCCTAACGCTCCCATGAACGTGTAGAAATCGTTGGAATTTGAATCAGAGCATATTTAAAAATGAGCTTCTTGCCTCGATTTGCCTGAAACTGAGCTAAGGATGGCAGAAAAGTCCAGGCTCAGTCCGGTCCCGACCGTTATTATTTGTACTTTATAGCATTTGAATTGTTAGTTTATATACTAAATTTTTAATGCATTTGTGAATTATCTTAAAACAAATGGCCTGTATTTTGTATTTGTACGTTCTTAATTTTAATTTTTTTAAAAAACGGGCCGGATAAAGCCTGGGCCCGGGCTCGGCCCTACCGGGTCCGATCAAAATTTCTTGGTACCATTGCCACGCTTAAACCGAGCACTATATGGTAAAATAACTGCACAGCTTTGTAGTACTCTCATATGTCAATTTGATAGGTGATTCGACCTGTGAAACGAACCGACCAGCCGGGATTGGAACACACAAGTTAATGTGTATAACCACATATTTTGCTGTTTTCCGATGCCAAAATGATCGTCGACGGCCACCCCAAGACGGAGGGTGGTCGAGTGCCCCCTCTTGGGTCGGTTGCCCCCTCCTGGCCAGCTAAAGTGCTTAAATGAGTCAGATGTGTTTTTTTGGGTTGGGTGTGGTTGGATTAGAGACTTTTCATCCGTTTTGTAATATATGAAAATTGGGGGTAGATAATAACTTTTCTGAAAATTACAGAATAATCCCCATGAATTTGCAGTTTGGTCATTAGAATCATATCATTCTGAAATTCATGATTTTGAGGTCATTCTAATGTAAATTTCAAAAAATATTCAAAATGAAAATTGTTCGCCTCGTAAAAATGAATTTAACAGTTTAAAAATCATCTCAATCGGAGTTCATTTGTTATTTTATAGATGAAACATCAAAATCTCATCAAATAAAAATATCTCGAACATATACGTAACTGACCATTTCGAATTACCAAAGTTTCGAAAGACCACTTTAAAACATCATGACTTAAATTTTTCAACACTCAAACTTGTATTTTTCCAATAACATTATGTTCCTAAGTCTAAACATCAATCCGAGAACCTTCCATAATTAATTTGAAAACTCGGGATATTATAAAAATTTCAATACCCTAACTATACCTTATATATCATTGCACCTACATGAAAAGAACATTTTCTGATGACTGTTCATAACGGATGCAAATTTCTTTCAAATCAAGTTTTGAAGAAACTCAACGAGAAGATACATTTTTTTTTTCCATAACATTATGTCTCCTCTTTCGTGATTGTCTTTGAACCATTATTTGTATGTGACCAATTTGATTTCTTGGTAAAACTACCTTGAATTCAATCACACAATTCATTTATCAAGTCTTGATATAACGATAAAATTATCGTATTAAATAAATAATCCATTTGAAAAATATAAGAATAATATTATATATAAATTGAATCATCTTTTACACATGCAGTATGAGAAATCTCGTAAGCAACGTTTTCTTGATTAGTGATTATTATTATTGCTGCCGCCGCTATATTGAAATTGGTTTATTTTAATATTATAAGATATGACCACTTCCAATTGACCAACAAAAAAGCAATGACAATGGACTTCCGCAAATCTTAGTCCCCTTTTCATTTTTCCAAAAAAATAAAACGTTTTTCTATTAGCAATCAACTACAAGTGGCCAAAATTGCATTACTAGATACTAGCTTTCTTGCATAATTTAACTCTTTATTGGTAGAATTTGGATTTAATATCGAATTGAGTTGTGCTAATTTTTTTATGATCTTTTACTAATGTGTATTAATAATAATGAACAGTTAAAATTCGATTATACAAAAATTTATAATAAATAACTAACGATCACAATCGAAAAATTTAAATATAAAATTTAACTCAACACCTTCCCTATAAGAGTAAAATCTTGAGTCAAATCCAAAACCAAAATTTTGCTTTCCTTTTCAATATCATTTTCTATTTGCATGAAATCAAAATTGGAGGAATCATCAATCAAGAAAAGTTGTATTTTAAATAGGATAAATAATCTCTCTCTAACACAGAGCAAGAATTGAAAAGAAACTTGTAGCTGGTTTAGTGTGATCCTCCATATTTAAATAGGATAAATAATCTCTCTCTATCATGATTACATGTATTCTTTAATAATTATTGACTACTTAAGCAAAATTATTTTATCAAATTGCCCGAAAAGCATTCAAATCTAAAGTATTTATGACCCTTTTGTTATAGTTTTGTAAATAAAGATTCTTCAAGTAAAGCTTTTATTAATCGAGCTTTTAGAAGTATAGTTTTTTATTAAAAAAAAAAATTAATTGTTTGGTTGTTAGTGTGAATTTTTATTAAATATTATAAAATTATTTTATGGGATAATATTTTTGAAGTTGTGTTATGAAAGAAATAAAATAATATTATCAAATTAAATAAGAATATTATAAATAATTTAAAACTTAAAAGAAAAAAACTTTTCAAACTCTATTCCTACATGTTCAGATTTGAGTTTATATTGGTAGAGACAAAATAATTTTTTTAATCATAAAAAACTCAACTTAAATGCAATCAAATATCACCGAAAATTTTGAAAAAAGACTTCTAGAATTTAAAAATAATAATAATAATAATTTCTTTTACTCATATTAAAAATCATTATCAAATGGGCACTCAAGCCTAAACACTCAACTCTTCAAAATGATTTTCTCGAAATCCACGATTTCCATTTTTACCAAATCAAAAACTTACGTCCCATTGCCTATGATCCCTCTCCATTTGACTGAATTCAAATGATTTTTTTTTTCAAAATTGTTGAAAATTCTACCGTTAAATCATCATTTCAGGATTTAAGTAAAATAGTTAAAATCTTCGACTATCTCAAATTCTTACAAGAAACACACTTACTGGATTCGAACTCAAAATCTCAATGTGAGATTCTGAACCTTACACCATCAAATTACATCGCTTAAATACTACAATTCAAATGAAATTATGAACATAGTCATATTTACGAGAACATTCATGAATTTTGTCATCCATTCAGCAAAGTAGTAGAAATATATATATATATATATATATTAAAATGTCATCTACGTTATCCATTAGAACCCACAAAAAAACATGGACCTTTACTTGGTGTTCCCATGTCACTTCATGAAAAGGGAACATAAATAATGAATTTTTAGCTTATTAAAAGAAAATGAAAAAAGTTGAATTCAATCTGAATTATATTTACAACGAGTCCTTAAAATATTATTAACTTAATTAATCGAATAAGTAAAAATGCTTATTGATTGAGAATATAAGTTAATTTATAAACATTGCAGTGAGCGTATAAATTACCTTATAAGTTCATCAAACCTTTTATCAAATATTATATTAAACATATATCATCTATTTATTAAACTAATGAAATGACACAATAAGATTATAAAAAAAATTAATAAATGTGATTATTGTGGGTGATTTTTATCCCAGGGATAGTTTCGAGACCATCATCCCGAGACAATCCTCTTTCAACCTTAAATTTGTTTGGTTATGGGAGACCAAAAGCAAACGCGATAAAAGGCAAAAAGAACACACAAAGTCGATAAGAAGAGTTTTAACGTGGTTCGACGGAGCGAGTCCTGCCTACGTCCACGGGCATAAATTGGTGGGGGTTATTTTTATTAAGAAAACTGATTCGACCGACCTGTTTGGAGTGAAGTCTAATCGAAACCAAACTGTTTGCCTTTCCAGTTCTTACAAGTAGTGCTTCCTCCATTGTTACCAATTTCGCTATTAATTGGGCTATCCCTCTATCTATCCATCCTCTACAAATGAATTCAACTTCTCTTTATATACTCAGAGAATTACAACATTATTCCCCTAGCTTTATGACGTTTTCCGCGTGATTTCCGACTGATTGACAGGCTCCTGCCCCAGGACTATCGTCGCCGAAAGCAAGTCTGTCGCTTGACGACCTATCACATCAACGTGTTTCCTCCACTGCCACTCGCAACAATAATGATGTCAGCCTGTAAAGAGCCTTCGGCTAATGACACGTATCAGAAGGAAAAATCCAACTACTCTGATCTCACGTCGGTCTTCAAGAGGTCGGCCAAGTGATCTGCCGAGCTTCCCAAGCTGTTCCCGTCCTGACCCGAAATATCCGAGCTCGTCAACCCGTTCCAGGAGGTAGGACAGAACCAAAACGAGCTTCCGGTCTAATGTGGTCGGCCTCAGTTCTGATGTCGTCGGTCTCTGAAATATGTGCCTTGATGTATCATCTAGTTGGCCATACCTGAAAAACTGGACTCGAGCTCCACGTCGGGTCGTAGAGAAACACATACCCTCTGAGCATTGATCCTCCGCACGAAGAAATTTTCCTATATGCTCTTGTCGAACTGTTCAATACTTTAGCTGCAGAAATCCCCATCAACATCTATCTCCCGGTTCCCGGTTCCAACGAGTGTATGAGTTGGTGCCAAGAACTACAAAAATCTAAAGTGTGACATCCACCAGCTGGAACATGTTCAACATGAAAATTATTCTCCTCGTAAAAATGAATCTAACAGTTTAAAAATCATCTCAATCAGAGTTTATTTGCTATTTTTATAGTTGAAATATCAAATCCTCATCAAATAAAAATATCTCGAACATATACATAACTGACCCTTTCGAATTATCAAAGCTTTGAAAGACCACTTTAAAACATCCCGACTTATATTTTTCAACACTCAAATTTATATCTTCCAATAACATTATGTTCCAAAGTCTAAACTTCGATCCGAGAATATTCCATAAATATTCTGAAAACTCGGGATATTTCAGAAATTTCAATACCTCTAACTTTACCTGATATATCTTTGTACTTACGTGAAAAGGCCATTTTCCGATGACTATGTTCATAACGGATGCAAATTTCTTTCAAATCAAGTTTTGAAGAAACTCCACGAGACAATACAATTTTTTTCCTTAACATTATGCCTGCTTAGGAATGGATGTAGTGGCCTCTGAACCATTATTTGTATGTGACCAAATTGATTTCTTGGTAAAACTACCTTGAATTCAATCACACAATTCATTCATCAAGTTTTGATATAACGATAAGATTATTGTATTGTGACCTGAAGGTCATAATTTTAGATCATAGAAATAATCCATTTGAAAAAAATAAGGATAATATATTATATATATTGAATCATTTTTAACACTTACAGTATGAGAAACCTTGATGTGATCCTAGCTGCACCTGGTTCGATCTAGACCACAGTCGATCCAATCCATGTACCAGTTGGACCAATTACAAGACACATGGCTCGGAAGATCAAGGACGCTATGGCAGACATGTCCCAACGCCATGTAGCTGAATTGAACAAGCATGTTCGAGACCTATTGGACTTCAATGACGAGGGTTCAAAAGTTATACACTTGACCCAAGTCATCGAGGAGCAACATGAATCGTTTTCAGTTATTTAGGCATATTTATTATTTATTTGCATGTACGGAACCAACGGGGATTACCGTTTTTATTTATTATTTGGGTTAGTTTATTTTATTTTTTTTATGGGTTCAAAATGGGCTAGAAATTAGGAATTATGGGCTTTTAGTTGGTAATGGGTAGTTTAGGGCTATATTAGTCTTTTTAGCTCTATTAGGGTTTGAGTATGTTACTATTTAAACTCAAAAACACCTCTTAATGAAGGACCCTATTATTTGTGTGTGAATAATAACTTTTTCTTGATATTGAGAAAATTTTATCATCGTTCAGTGATTGAATAAAGACTTATCAAAGGGTTGGCATCCTTTGTGGCGTCCGATTTGCTGGCAAAATTCATCTAAGGCTATCTCCAAAGATTTTCAAGGACAAATTCTTTAGGGGTCTATGGGATCTTGGATCGGATTTCGTCTTTTCATATCCGTTTTCGTATCAAACCTCGTGAGCAATATATACTTAATTAGTGATTATTATTGTTGTTGCTGCTGCTGCGGTTGCTATATTGAAATTGGTTTATTTTAATATTGTAAGACATAACCCAATTTGAAAATGCTCCATCATTGCGTCTTTCCTCCCAAATGACCCACAATTCTTAGCTCCCTTTTCATTTTTCCAAAAACATGAACGTGTTTCCATTAGCAATCAACTACAAATGGCCAAAATTGCACACTAGAACCTAGCTTCCTTGAATAATTTAAACAAATGGCCAAAATTGCACACTAGATCATATCTTCTTTGAATAATTTAACCCATAATTGGTAGAATTTGGATTCAATATTTAGTTGAATTGTACTAAATTTTATATAATCTTCTAATGAACGGACATTCATAATAATAAACAGTTAATATTCGATTATACAAAAATTTATATTAAATAACTACTAATCATAATTTAAAAAACTTCCCCATAAGAGTAAAACCTTGAGTCAAATCCCAACCAAAATATTGCATTCCTTTTCAATATCATTTTCTATTTGCACGAAATCAAAATTGGAGGAATCTTCAATCAACATCAAAACACAAGATTTGAAAGAAAAAATCTACGAGAAAACGAATATTTGTTTTTAATGAACTTTTGGCTATAGATTGGATATGTGGGCATAATCATAATATTCATTAAAATTTGATTTTCATAATAAGTGGTAGACCGGGCCGGCGGTTCGGTTCCGGTTCGGAACCGGGCCGGCGGTTCGGTTCCGGTTCGGAACCGAACCGAACCGTCCGGTTCCGGTTCCACACTAAAATGGAACCGGAACCGGAACCGAACCGTTCGGTTCCGGTTCCGGTTCCGGTTCCGGTTCCATTCGGTTTTTTTTTTTTACTTTTTTGAAAATAAAAGTTAAATTACAAATAATTACTTTAAATTATTTTTTTTGAAAATAATTACAAATAAAATTATGTAAATTACAAATTACGTTAAATTACATTACATAATTACACTAAATTACAAATAAAATTCTTATTTAAAAAATTAAAAAAAAAAATTAATCCGGTTCCAACCGGAACCGTACGGTTCCGGTTGGAACCGTTGGAACCGAATGGTTCCAACCGGTTCGGCTAGGGGAGGAACCCTAACCGAACCGGTTAGGTTCCGGTTCGGTTCCGGTTCCGAACCGGAACCTTGGCCGGGTCTAATAAGTGGTAAATATTTTTCATTTTAAATTGAACAAATCAAAATGATATTATTAACAAATCATATTTTCATTAATTTATACTACACATTTAATAAATTTATGTATTGAGTGAGATAACTATTTTCACTTTATCTTTTAATGGCTTCGTTATTTGACTGGATGAGACTTATTATTTTGAAGTCTCTTTATCTTCACTACATCATTTTTTCTCGGGTACGAGGTAAATATAGGTGGTATTAATAGTAAATCTTATTGACCATGGGCTGGATTCTATGATGACTCGACTTTTGTACTTTAATTTTTTATCACCTAATCGGAAGTCCACACGGTCCGCGAGTTAATTTAAATAATATTCATTTTTATGATAATATGAATATATAATTTTTAGATTTAATGAAATGTTTATATTATGATTAGAACAAAAAATAAAATCCATACATGATGCATATAGTGCTTCATATTCTAGCTGTGCAATTGATTTCGATAGATTCTTTAGATTTTTTACGGACTTTACCTGTTGAAGAGTAGTAATTCTTTAGTACAACGGAGACATGGGTGACGTGATATCATTAACAAATTAGTAAATGATATGTATGATTTAATATCCATTTTTAATTATTTTTTAATATTTTTTGATAATATATTATTAGATTATTACACGGATGACGTGATATATTCATTGTATGGTAGATTTTTCTCGTTCAAGTGGCTCAAGTTGGTTTAGTGTGATCATCCATATTTAAATAGGATAAATAATCTATCTCTATCATAATTACATGTATTCTTTAATATATATTTTTTTGAAATCTTGGAAACCCCACCATCAAATCACTATTTTCGGGTTTAAACAGAGCATGTAAAATCCCCGACTGTCCCAAACTCTTACAAAAAACACATTCTCTATATTCGAATTTAGAACCTCAAAGTGAAATCATACCCTAACCAAATCACGCCCCAAATAGGCATATTCTTTAATAATCATTGACTACTTAAAGCCAAATTATTTTATCAAATTGTCCGAAAAGCATTCAAATCTAAAGCATTTAATTAAGCCTAAACACTCAACCCTTCAAAACGATTTTTCGAAATATACGATTTCTATTTTTACCAAATCAAAAACTTAGCGTATGTGTCCCATGGCTATGATCCCTCTCCATTTGACTGCAATTCAAATGATACTATGAACATAGTCACTGCTTTTTCGTTGGTCATTGACAATTACAACACTGCCCCCAATTTATTTGGCAGCCATCAAATTTTGGCATACACAAATATTATTAACTTAATTAATCGAATAAGTAAAAACTTTTATTGATTAAAATTAATTTATAAGTACTACGGTTAGAGTATAAATTAACTTATAAATTCATCAAATTCTCTGTTAAATACTACATTAAACACATATATGATCTATTTATTAAACAAATGAAATGACACAATAATATTATAAAATAAATTAATAAACATGTTGTTTTCTCATTTCACATGAGTTTATTTTTTTAGTATTATTATAGTATCTCGATGGATGGATGGAGATAGTCACGCTCTTCCAAAAAAGAAGCGAAAAAATGAATCATCAATCTATTTAGGAGAAAATTTTATGATGCAACCGCGGTGATAATATTTTATTCATATAACAATTCAATAATATCTTATCACATATGTTAAAATAATAATAATTATTATATTTAAATTATCTTAATATGATTGATTGGTGGTATCACATTACCATTGTAACAGTAGTACCAAAGAATTATTCATCTTTTAGAGTTAAATTGATTTTTTTTTCCATGTAATACTTATATGCATGATATATCAAACTTATGTATCACACGAGGACATACATCTTAATCTTAAGTGCGTTGGTTGAATAATTTTCAAGTAGATTTATTTTTTTAAAAAAATTTATGTCTCTAATTTTTTTAATTATATATTAAGTATCTATTTTTTTTCAGTTTCTATTTGGTCTCTACTCTTCTAAGAGTAAATGACTATTGTTACATCATTTAGGGGTGGTAATAAGGGCCGTGATTCATTTATTTATTCATTTTGATTCACTTTAACGATCGATGATATAGATTTGAAAACATTGATTTGTTTAATAAGTAAATTAATTCGATTCAATTAGTTTATTAAACAAATCGAATATGAATTTGAGTATCTAATTTTTTTTAGTTATTTATTAGATCTCTACTCTTCTAAGAGTAAATGATTGTTGTTACATCATGTTGGGGTGGTAATATGAGTCGTGATTCATTTATTCATTCGATTCGATTCACATTAACGATCAATGATATAGATTTGAAAACATTGATTTGTTTAATAAGTAAATCAATTCGATTCAATTAGTTTATTAAAAAAATTGAATATGAATGTGAGTTCATTGTTTCGTTTATTTGTTTAGAATTCTTTAATCGCTTTTCTTTTGTTAGTTTTTATTATTTTGAATTTAGTTGAGAAGTCGTGGTCAATTATTACAAGAAAATAATTATTCCTAGATTCTCATTTTTAGTAAATTCATTAATTTTGTATTATATATTTATTTATTTACGAAGAGTTAGTTAATGCTCTAACAGATGGGGCTTAATAGATAATTATTAAGATTTAAGGACTCAATAAATAATTATGACAACAAAATAGGATTTAATGGCTTCAATCAATCAAATCAAAAAGGACCTTTTTATTTGCTCATCGGACTTTTCCTTGTTCTGCTCCTACATGGCGGACAACGCGGCGCGCGGCGCATTTGGATTTGGTTTTGGAGAGACTGAACGCCGGTGCTGAAGCTTTCTCTTACAACAGAGAAATGAAAGAGCTGCATCTAAATCTAAGAGAAGCATATATCCTTCTCCTGAAGGTGAAAGATAATGTGAATCTCAACTCCTTGTTTACTCTTCTCCAAGACCTCGCCGCTGATGTTGATGGCTTGATTGATGAATACCCAGAACTATCCATGGCAAAGTTCGGCAAAAAAGCGGGCGGAATCAACGGACGGTTGCTTCAGCTCTTAAATTTGCTTCGCGATGTTGATGAAAGTAGCGCCCTTTCTCAGGCAGCTTCTAGCAGATCGGATGAAACAGAGGACGGGTGAAGTTGATACAGTAGCTACGAGTGACTCTCTTGAAGTTAACCCCTAATGTGACAATGGCAGCCATCAAAATAGGCACAAGTTCAGTAAGATCCAAAGTGAAGTTTTAAGATAGCTATCATTAATTACTATGTACAGCTCCTTTTATGATAATGAGTTATATTCTCATTTGAAGAGGATGATTAGTTCTTTTTTGTTCATAGTTTTCCTGCTTCATGTTTTTTAGGAGGTTCCCTATAGAATTTATTTTACACGATTTCCTATAGAAAGTATTTATATGAAGTAGAGTTCAACTTGCGACAAGTAATAATAAAACAATCTAGAGGGGGTTCACCTGTTTAATAACAATATTGAATGTGAATGGGTTTTGGGTGTGATTGGGAAATAGTTAGATCTAGGTTGTAACAAAATTTTATATAATCAAAATTTCTCTTATCATCCTTGGCACTGTAAATTTTCTCCAATATAGTAGATTTTCATGTAATTACTTGTATTATATGATATGGTTGGTGGATTTTCATCTATATTGTTTGTTTATTACTTGTTTACTAAAGTAGGTTGGTGGAGTGAATACACAATTAGATTGAGACAATATGGCTGTGTGGATGCAGGATGAATTTTTTCCCCCAAGGTGGAAGTTGTTACAATATAAGACTTCTTTTAGACAGAGGATAATCTAATAATTTAAGGAGATTTTGGTTTAGCCCTTGTTTTAGGAGAATTCCTGCTTTAGTTTCCAACTTAGTAGTTATCTTATTCAAGGTGGAGTTTAATTGTACAAGGAAAGAGAAAATTTCTACTAAAAATTAGGCTCTTCCTCATTACACATCAGATATTTACATAATAGGAGATTGGGTTCATTTAAAATAAAATAAACAGTTTGTGGACAGAGAAATAATGAGGTTTGTTGAGATTGAATCATTGAATGTAGTTGGAGTTTGGGTGCGATTGGTAATGTATTTGGTGTCGGATGAAAAATCTGAAACATCATTCTGTTGCAAAGACTATTAAATTCTTTCCTGAGTTGTAGCATTGCTGCAAGTTCTAAACACGGAGCAGTTTTTGTTGCTTTTTGGTAATGTTATGGAGCAGATTGATTAGAGGTAGTGGGTATTCACGTTCTCAGTTCAAAAAATGATGTAAGATATTAATAACATCTGGAATACTGAATGTTTGGCAGAACATGAAAGTAGAATTGGAACTCTCTCTAGGAACTGGAATGAAGCATGACGACTTTTTTTGCAAAGAAGTGGACAAAATCATTGATGTGTGGCCCACAATTGACTGCGTGGGAGCATGCATCTTGGAGATTTTCACAGTTCTGCTAGATAATATTATGTAAAAGATGTAATCCAAAAATTGAAATTCAGCTTCGACCAATTGAAAGATGATGACACAAAGATATGTTTCATTTGTCGTGGCTTAATTGTTCTTGTACAATCTATTGACAAGAGTATGCTAAATGCCTGGTAATTTGATTTCAAGTGGCTATATATCAAGTTTCATGCATTGGAAACTTTGAAAAATATTGTTGTGTATGCAGGTGATTTCATAACTGAGGTCACCAAGTTTACAACATTGTGTTCCCTCTGTTTCCATTTCCTTTTAGTAGAGCGTGTCAAAGAATTCCTCAAAGAAAGCAAGGCATGAAAGGATCAACATCCAACAGGTAACTAAATTCAAATTTATGGTTGGCCGTGATGTCAAGAGCTTCACCTCTCGGGTCCTAGACTGTGGAATTTGATTATAATCAGCACAGTAAATACTGGAGATTTGTAAAATCACCTGAAGTTATAATATTTGCTCGTAGTATTGTTCTTTATTTATTTAGATCATCACCTTGACATTGATAGTTTTCCCAACTTTTGGGTTAATTTTATGGCTTAAAGTTTAGTATAATAAGATTAAAACAGTTCTTGATATCAAGACATCTACAACAACTGCATTTCCAAGCCTTGCGAACTTAATTATTTCATTTATAGAATGATATGTATTTGGAAGGGAGAACTTAAAATATTTATCAGTTATAGAATTTAACATGTAATTGGAAGGGAATTGTTTAAGAAGGGGGCTTTCTGTCTAAGTATTTTGATAAATGGTGCATTTAGTCATTTACATTTTTTTAATGTGCATATACGAAGTTCAAATATGTCTTTAATAGTTCAATGATTCAATTTCTAACTAAATTAAGAAGGTTAAGCCTTTATTATCTGCCTGAAATGCTTGGCCCTTATTGCAGCAGATTTTAAGATTGTCCTCAGTTAAAGCAGAGAAGAACTGGTGGGATGAACCAGAGTCCGCAGATATTTAATTGAGTGCCATTTTGAAGACACTGATATGTGAATATGATACAAAGGCAAAAAAGTTTCGGCATTGGGATTTCTTTTAAGATATGAGATGGCTGCTGTGAATTTAGAGAGGCATGGTAAGAAACCCAGCATAGCGAATATAAAAGTTGTAAGTTCTGTCCCTTTTATCTAATTATTTCTCATTTTGATTACTTGAGCATGAGCGAATATAAAGGTTGTAAGTTCTGTCCCTTTTATCTAATTATTTCTCATTTTGATTACTTGAGCATGAAAAACTTTCGGTCTTGACTATTATGTAGCATTAGAAAATTCTCTGCTTTTTCCTGGATTTTGAAAGAATATGAAGGTGGGATATTGGAATCCACTTTTTGGTAATGGAATTTTTATTCAATTAGAAGAATGAGGTATTTGATTAAATTTGAAACAAGATAGATTTCTGGGTTTTTAGGTCAATCATCAAAAGGATGTCTAATAATTTTACTGAGGATCCAAAGTTTTTGATGGAAACACATATGCGACCATTTGCGCAAACTATAGTTGAGGGCTGTGGTGGTTTGCAATGGTCGATTACTGTTACTGGAAGGGCTCTAACAGATGAAAATAATGTTCTCATGTGGGAGCATGCATCAAAGCACTCCTCAAAAGTCTAATGGCTAATGCAAAGAAAGAAGATGTAATCCATCTGTTGAAATTCAGGTTTGACCAATTGAAGGTTTTACGACATGAAGAGCTGTTTCTTTTAATCTAGTTT
The DNA here is from genome assembly GCA_019454045.1 of Zanthoxylum bungeanum. Taxonomy (NCBI): domain Eukaryota; kingdom Viridiplantae; phylum Streptophyta; class Magnoliopsida; order Sapindales; family Rutaceae; genus Zanthoxylum; species Zanthoxylum bungeanum. The sequence goes on from SKCR01024329.1 coordinate 90,811, forward strand.
ATGTCCGGAACATAATAAGAAGGTTAATATTTTTGAATTCATTGAAAATTTTATCCAGGAAGGAAGGTGTAATTGCTGGGAGTTTTGGGTGGGTGATGCACATAAAAGGAGATGGGATATAACTGATATTCTAGTCTCTGTTGCAAGTCACTGAAAGCAGATTGTTTATTCATGTGGATAGCAAGGAGCCTACCATAGCCGTCTTTCCAAGCCTTGAGAATGTAAGTATTCATCATTTTGTCAGTGCATGCGTGTCCAAAGTTGAAATTTGTCTTCATTATTCAACATCTACAAACATAGCTATGAACTGCATCATAACAGGCAGCATTTTAGTGAAAAGCAAACCAACTAGCCTTGCATCTACCATATATAGCAATAGCACAACAACACGTACAGGAACCATTTTTCTTGTAATGCTTTTTAATTGATTCTTGAATAGCCATCCAGGGTCAAATTGTTCGTGACCAATCAGAGAACTATCAAACGACAACGACTAGGGTTGGGGTTTGACCAAAAAAGATGGAGAATTTTATTCAACCTTTGAAAAAAATTGGGGTTTCATCAAAAAAGTTGGAGAATTTTATTCAACCTTTCTTGCTCAACAGAAAATTTCTACCCTTTTTTTATTTATTTATTTTTTTTTTTGGTGTTGCAATTAATGTGTACACGTGTCAGCGCTGGGTCATGATATGGTGAGATTCTTTGGTGCAACAGTGGTATGAGTGACGTGGTACCACAAGCCAATCATCCACTGACATGTAGAGTTTATTTACCTATTTTTTAGTTGATTTTTACTTTTTAGCACGGTGGCAGTGGATGATTAGCTTGTTGCATGGATGACGTGGTACCATTGTTGCACAGAAGATTTTCTCCCTGATATCACAAAAGTTTGACAGGAAACTTTAAGATTCGTGAGCTAATACTTAATTATATCACAATTAGTGGGACCGCCTTCGAATATCCATATTCCATTGGATCGCGCACTCTGATGTACTCTTCATATCTTTGTTTAAAACCTGTCTTTTTGTATTATTCATCCGGACTGAATTATTTATTTAGGTCATGTCTGAAAAAATAAATAATAACGTTAATTTAGAATATAAAAAATTTGTTTTTTATCCCCTAATTTTTAAATATATTAATAGATAATAATTACATTACGGCTAAATTTTTTAAAATATTAACTTGTCGGAAATATAGAACTAAAATAAGGATATAATAATATTTTGGAAGACTTATTTAACGATTTGTATATTATTATATTTATATAAAGTGTATACCTCTCGTTTAGTGTAGCGTTAATGTTAAAATTAATACTTATGTTTTAATGTTTCACCAAAAACTTTTTTAACACAAACGTTCATATTTACAAAATTATAATCTTACAATAACGGAAGCCTTATTTTTTTTTTTGTTTTTATAATATTTACAAAACATATTTATTATCATATATAGGGGGGAAAGTATTTGATGAAAAAGGGATCAAAAGTTTTGTTGTACCTCACCAACCTCTAGGCATCAGATCCTCACTGTAGATGGGACGTTGGTCAGTTGGTTGGTAAAATTAATAATTCGCAACGATATCTCGAACTTAATTAATAATTGACAACGACTTCAGTTGGCTACAATTCGTGCGTATTTGAGGAGACCGAATCAGTCTGCAATCATTTTCACCCAAGCTAAATCAAACTCCAGTTTCTCAGTTGCTTCGTCCAAGTTATTTTATTTTATTTTTCTTATCCATGGCGGCACAGTTGGGTTTGGTTTTGGAGAGACTGAACTCCGACGCGGAAGCTTTCTCGTACAACAGAGAAATGAAAGAGCTGCATCTCAATCTAAGAGAAGCATATACCCTTCTCCTCTTGAAGATGAACGTGGAAAATAATGTGAATCTCAACTCCTTGATTACTCATCTCCAAGACCTCGCCGCTGATGTTGATGGCTTGATTGATGAATATCCAGAACTATCCATGACAAAATTCGGCAAAAAAGCGGGCGGAATCAATGGACGGTTGCTTCAGCTCTTGAATTTGCTTCGCGGGGTTGATGAAAGTAGCGCCCTTTCTCAGGTGGCTTCTAGCGGATCGGATGAAACAGAGCACGGGCGAAGTTGATACAGTTGGCAGCCATCAAAATAGGCACAAGTTCAGTAAGATCCAAAGTGAAGTTTTAAGATAGCTACCATTAATTACTATGTATAGCTCCTTTTATGATAATGAGTTATATTCTCATTTGAAGAGGATGCTTAGTTCTTTTTTGTTCATAGTTTTCTTGCTTCTGAGAGATTCATGTTTCTTAGGAGGTTCCCTATAGAATTTATTTTACACGATTCCCTATAGAAAGTATTTATACGAAGTAGAGTTCAACTTGCGACAAGTAAAAATAAACCAATCCTAGAGGGGGTTCACCTGTTTATTAACAATCTTAAAAAGTAAACTGTTTCTAAAGAAGCAGTTTCGTTTGTTGAGATTGAATTTAAATGGGTTTTGGGTGTGATTGAGAAATAGTTATATAATAAAAATTTCTTTTATCATCCTTGGTGACTGTAAATTTTCTCCAATATAGTAGATTTTCATGTAAATACTTGTGTTATATGATATGGTTGGTGTATTTTCATCTATATATTATGTTTATTATTTGTTTACTAAAGTAGGTTGGTGGTGTGATGTGAATACAAAAGTAGATTGAGACAACATGGCTGTGTGGATCCAGGATGGATCTTTTTGTCCCCAAGGTGGAATTTGTTACAATATAAGACTACTTCTTAGACAGAGGCTAATCTAATAATTTAAGGAGATTTTGGTTTAGCTCTTGTTTTAGGAGAATTCCTATTTTAGTTTCCAACATAGTATTTATCTTATTCAAGGTGGAGTTTAATAGCATAAGGAAAGAGAATTTTTACTAAAAATTAGGTTCTTCCTCATTATACATCATATATTTACATAATTGGAGACTGGATTCATTTAAAATAAAATAAACAGTTTGTGGACAGAGAAATGTAGTTGGGGTTTAGGGCTTAGGTGCGATTGGTAATGTAATTGGTGTCGGATTAAAAATCTGAAACATCATTCTGTTGCAGAGATTATTAAATTCTTTCCTGAGTTGTAGCATTGCTGCAAGTTCTAAACACGGAGTAGTTTTTGTTGCTTTTTGGTAATGTTATGGAGCAGATTGATTAGAGGCAGTGGGTATTCACATTCTCAGTTCAAAAAATGACGTAAGATATTAATAACATCTGGAATACTGTATGTTTGGCAGAACATGAATGTAGAATTGGAACTCTCTCTAGGAATTGGAATGAAGCATGACAACTTTTTTTTGCAAACAATTGGACAAAACCATTGATGTGTGGCCCACAATTGACTGTGTGGGAGCATGCATCTTGGAGATTTTCACAGCCTAGTACTGCTAGATAATATTATGTAAAAGATGTAATCCAGAAATTGAAATGCAGCTACGACCAATTGAAAGATGATGACACAAAGATATGTTTCATTTGTCATGGCTTAATTGTTCTTCTACATTCTGTTGACAAGAGTATGCTAAATTGCCTGGTAATTTGATTTCAACTTTCAAGTGGCTATATATCAAGTTTCATGCATTGGAAACTTTGAAAAATATTGTTGTGTACGCAGGTGATTTCATAACTGAGGTCACCAAGTTTACAACATTGTGTTCCCTCTGTTTCCAATTCCTTTTAGTAGAGCGTGTCAAAGAATTCCTCAAAGAAAGCAAGGCATGAAAGGATCAACATCCAACAGGTAACTAAATTCAAATTTATGGTTGGCCATGATGTCAAGAGGTTCACCTCTCAGGTCCCAGATTGTGGAATTTGATTATAATCAGCACAGTAAACACTGGAGATTTGTAAAATCTCCTGAAGTTCTAATATTTGCTGGCAGTACTGTTCTTTATTTATTTAGATCATCACCTTGACATTGATAGTCTTCCCAACTTTTGGGTTAATTCTATGGCTTAAAGTTTAGTATAATAAGATTAAAACAGTTCTCGATATCAAGAAATCTACTACAACTGCATTTCCAAGCCTGGCGAACTTAATTATTTCATTTATAGAATGATATGCATTTGGAAGGGAGAACTTAAATTATTTATCAGTTATAGAATTTAACATGTAATTGGAAGGGAATTGTTTAAGAAGGGGGCTTTCTGTCTCCAAATATTTTGATAAATGGTGCATTTAGTCATTTACATTTTTTTAATGTGCATATACGAAGTTAAAATATGTCTTTAATAGTTCAGTGATTCAATTTCTAACTAAATTAAGAAGGTTAAGCTTTCATTATCTGCCTGAAATGCTTGGCCCTCATTGCAGCAGATTTTAAGATTGTCCTCAGTTGAATATCAGCGTTGTTTCCAAGTTAAAAGATACATCAATGGAGATTAAAGCAGAGAAGAATTGGTGGGATGAACTAGAGTCTGCAGATACTGAATTGTGAGCCATTTCGAAGATACTGATCTGTGAATATGATACAAAGGCAAAAAAGTTTTGGCATTATGGTTTCTTTTAAGATATGAGGTGGCTGCTGTGAATTTAGAGAGGCATGGTGAGAAACCCAACATATCGAATATAAAAGTTGTAAGTTCTGTCCCTTTTATCTAATTATTTCTCATTTTGATTACTTGAGCATGAAAAACTTTCGGTCTTGACTATTATGTAACATTAGAAAATTCTCTGCTTTTTCCTGGATTTTGAAAGAATATGAAGGTGGGATATTAGAATCCACTTTTTGGTAATGCAGTTTTGATTCAATTAGAAGAATGAGGTATTTGATTAAATTTGAAACAAGATAGATTTCTGGGTTTTTAGGTCAATCATCAAAAGGATGTCTAATAATTTTACTGAGGATCCAAAGTTTTTGATGGAAATCCGACCATTTGCGCAAACTATAGTTGAGGGCTGTGGTGGTTTGCCATGGTCGATTACTGTTACTGGAAGGGCTCTAACGGAGGAAAATAATGTTCTCATGTGGGAGCATGCATCAAAGCACTCCTCAAAGTCTATTGCTAATGCAAAGAACGAAGATGTAATCCATCTGTTGAAATTCAGGTTTGACCAATTGAAGGTTTACGACATGAAGAGCTGTTTCTTTTAATCTAGTTTATGTCCGGAACATAATAAGAAGGTTAATATTTTTGAATTCATTGAAAATTTTATCCAGGAAGGTGTAATTGCTGGGAGTTTGGGTGATGCACATAAAAGGGGATGGGATATAACTGATATTCTAGTAGGAGCTTCTCTGTTCTTATTCTAGATTGACAGGAACTTCATATCCAGGAAATAGTTCTTCATCCAGCTTACATAAAGTCCCTGAAAGCAGATTGTGTATTTCCTGAAATGATGGTCATCATTTCATTAATGTGGGTAGCAAGGAGCCTACTATGGCCGTCTTTCCAAGCCTTGAGAATGTAAGTATTCATCATTTGTGAGGGGATTGTAGCAAATGCAAGCTTTTCTGGGTTGAGAATTTTGTCAGTGCATGCATGTCCAAAGTTGAAATTCGTCTTCAGTATTCAACATCTACAAACATAGCTATGAACTGCATCATAACAGGCAGCATTTTAGTGAAAAACAACTAGCCTTGCATCTACTAAAGCACAAGAACACGTAATGCAGAAGCCAATGTCCAGCAGCAGTAGCTCAAAATTTATCTTAAACAATCAAATCTGACAAGCACTAAAACAATTTTGTGCATCTGATTTTCCTTGTATGAATTTATGAAAGCTTTGGAAGTGATCTCTAACATGGTCATTCCGGTTTCGCTAAGCTTGAATGCACTGGATCCCTCTCAATTTGTCTTCATTTTCAATGGTAGATGGGCAATTTCTCAGCTCTAATTTAGGAAAGAACCTGGAATCAACTACACCTCTAGCCTTATTAATCTCTTCAATCACTTTACAGTCCTCAACTTGTAGAAATTGTAACTGATTAAGTTGGATTTCAATCTCCTCTGTGAAGAGAGCTTTTATTCTATGGTGGTTGTTTTTCATTTGTTCATTAAGTATGGGATTGAATTGTGTTTTATAAGCTCATGGTCTTCTTTTCCTTACAAGCCAAAGATTAGTGAATATGTTTAATGACTAAACAGAAAAAATATATGAATTAAATCTAATACTACGGTGGAGTTTTTCTTGTAATGCTTCTTAATTGATTCTTGAATAGCCTTCCAGGGTCAAAATGTATGTGACCCAAAAAAAAAAAAAAATTATTCAATAGGGGTGGGCATCGGATCAGATCAAATTAGATCCGATCTGATCGGATTTGATTGGGTCCGATCCGATTATCAAATCCGATCGAATTGAGTTGGTCCGGTTTGACGGATTTCGGATCGGATCGGATAAAATCCGATCCGATCCGATCGATTTTTTTTTATTTAATATGCAAAACGACGTCGTTACATATTTTAAAAAAAATCGATCCGATCCGATCGATATTTTTGACTCAAAATCAGATTATGCTTGCAGTTTGTGGTCATGTTGTTTGTAATGTGTACCGAATTCGGATCGGATCGGACCAATCCGATCAGAAATCATCATATTTCCGATCGGACCAATCCGATCCGAAATAATTCGAATCGGATCGGATCGAGTTCGATAAGATAATCCGGTCCGAACGAATCAAACATCTCAGAGCATTTCGGATCAGATCGGATTCGGATTCGGTTCGATCCGAATCCGAATCCGATAATGCCCAGGGCTACAGAGAAGTATCACACGACTAGGGGTTTGACCAGGAGAATTTAATCAACATTTGAAGAAAATTCTTGCTCGACTGATGACTAGGTTATCCATTAAAGTCTCTCTCTCTTCTTTTTTTTTTTTTTGAGTTGCAACTTGCAATTGATGTGTACACGTGTCAGCGCTAAGTTTGACACGAAACTTAAGAGATTCCGGCTAATACTAAGTTGTATCCAATTAGTGGGACCGCCTTCGAATATTCATATCCCATTGGATCGCACACTCTGATGTACAGTGTACTCTTCATATCTTTGTCTAAAGCCTGTCTTTTTGTACTATTCATCCAGACTGAATTATTTATTTAAGTCATGTTGAAAAAATAATAACAATATTAATTTAAAATAAAAAAAAATTGTTTTTTTTTTTTTTTCTAAATTTTTAAAATATTAATAAATAATAATTACATTGGGGCTAGATTTTTTAAAATATTAACTTTAGCATTGGGGCTAGATTTTTTAGAATTTTCCCACCCACTTCAACTAAGATTTTACACGACGATCGGACATATAAAATTAAAATAAGAATATAATGGTATTTTAGAAGACCTATTTAACGATTTGTACATTATTATATTTGTACAAAGTGTATATCTCTGGTTTAGTGGAACGTTAATGTTAAGTTAAGTAATATAATATTTTAATATTCCACTAGAAGTTTTTTTAACACAGGCGTTATATTTTACAAAATCATAATTTCACCGCAAACTTGTTTTTTTTTTTTTTTTTTTTTTTTTTTTTTTTTTAATATTTACAAAACATATTTATTTATTATCTTTTATCATATATAAGGGAGAAAAGTATTTGATGAAAAAGGGATCAAAAGTTTTGTTGTTTGCATGTATACTCCCATAGCCATCGACCTCAAGGCATCGCATCCTCACTATAGATAGAGTTATATACCAACTGAATATTCGATCGGTAATTCGAGTTTTACCTATCGAATACTGACTAAAAAAGATAAAAATAATTTCTGACTAATTACCGATCGAAATTTTGGAGATTACCGACCGAATATTTAGTCTGTAATTTCAAGTATCCTTATAGTGCTTGTAATGTTTCTTACATATTATTTGGATGAAGTGCACCATGATTTAATAATGTATGATATGATATGGTATTATATTGTAATTTATCGTTATCATATTTGGGAAGATGATAGAGTATGATATGGTTAAATAATCTATTTTTGTTTGGTTTGATGTTTTTGTTTGATATAGTTCTAAAAATGATAAAATTACTAAAATACCATCAATCACATAACCCACCTGAGAAACTACCCCGTATACCAACAACCCTAGGATTCAAACTTGTTGAATGATCATTGTTGCTTACAGGTTTATTCATATAAAATCATGTTAAATCCTTTTTTTTCTTTCTAGAAATTAGATTTAATGAAAGGCATAAAAAATTCTTATTAAAATATCACCAAATTTTATTTGGAAAAAAACAATTCATAATATAATAAAAATTTCATCGAATTTAAAATCCATATATTTTTGTTTATTAATATAATATATTTAAATTAAAATTTTATTAAGGATATTTTAGGAGTACAAAATTATAAAACCGCGGCAAACCGCTAAATTCATGATTTAAAAAACAGTATCATGAACATTAAATCAAAAACACAATATGAACTATACCATACTATAAGTTCTATATCAGGATTATAATAGAGATAGTTATAAACTTCATAAACCCGAATAAATTAAATCTTAATTATCCTTATTTTACTCGTTAATCAAAAAACTATCCCCCCCCCCGCCCCCCAATTGAGAAAGGATGACAAAACTCATGAAACATTTTCGTTAATGATTATTGTATTATAAAATCATTTCGCCAAACTATATACTGCCATTGATTTAAGAAAACAAATGTGTCAACTACAATAGTCATAGTTAATAGAAATATTACTCGATCACTATCCTATGAGTAATAACACACTTACAAAATGATTTTTTACTCTCAAGTATAAGAGTGGCGGAATAATAAAATAACCCGATAAGTTTGGGATCGATCCACAAGAAATAAATTTAGTTAAATAAAATAATAATTCAAGAAATAAAATAAAAATGTTAATTGATTGAAGTGTTGAACAATTTGAAATTGAACTTGTAACATCCTCAATCCGGGAAGGTTATCGGCAAATGACAGATTCTACTGCCATTTAAGCCACTGACTGTAACTAGAATACAACCATTTTCTTATCTTAATATCTTTTTACCTTAACAATATGCAAGCGCACACACTTCACAATATGGTTTAAATACTTGAACCATAAGAAAATATACATAGTCTGGGTACTCTGTACCATTATATACATGCCATACATCAACAAAACCAAGAAGTACTACATTCTATGTGAACGTAGGTCTAACATAATGGACCCATATGACTAGTGACTGCAGTGTTGCTCTTGTCCCTGATCCATGTCTCCAAAAGATGACTGTGGCTTACTAGCGGAAAGATCCTGTAAAATCCGGAGAGTGGGAGTGGAGTCCTAAAGAACTCAGTGAGTGGAGCTATAAAACCAGAAAACAGACAGTAATAGTATATACTCATAATCAATGAAACAACTTTTTGAATTCATAAGACTTAAATCAGGTTTTCCTTTCAAAACTTTTGTGAAAATCATCTGTAACTGTGAAGAAAATATGACTCATGAGGGCATTACGTCTCGCCATCCCCCTATATGCGTAATCTAGTGGTCTTGGGGCGTTACGTCTCGATGCCCCCCAAGCCACTGAATTTGAGTCGGTGGTGCTATCACTGCTACCAACTTGACCCTGAATCTGGGTCTACCAACCTGACCCTGAATCTAGGATCTAGGGGCATCTGTCATCCCTAGTCTTGAACCACGTGTGCACACGTTTTGGATTCGTCAATACCAATAACTTTCAATTTCATATATGTGTCAAGTTACATCTGAGGTGGATTTTTTCCCCATGCCTCCAAAATCATAAAAATCATTTCTTTGGAAATCATTCTACTCGACAAAAATATGTATCTGAAAACATAATTAACAACTATAAAATAAGTACTCCACTCACAGTGCTACATAAAGTCGGGTGCGGTAAACAACATATGTGATCTCCGAGTGCCTTGACGTTGATCCTAGGCCAAAGAAATCGTTAGTTTTCTTGTAATTGATAGGAAAGAATATATAATACATGATTGACGTTTATGCTAACAACATGATATAACGCATGTATACAAACTTATACGAAACCCTTAGGGTGTCCTATAACACCTTAGGATGAAACTGGAATGGAGAAAATTTATCTTGGAAATATGGTCATGCGTTGCGACACTTTCCATGAGCGTCGCGACGCTCACACAATCGGGAGAGGCAGTGAGTATCCTCTGTTCTCTGCATCATGAAGCAAGTGTTGGGCATTGCGACTTCCTCACGTATTATGCCACTAATCGCTGAGCGTCGCTACTCCCATAAAATAGAATCGATGCAGTGAGCCTCCTCTGCTTTCCGCGTCGCAATGCTATTCCTTGGCAACACGACGCTCACATTTCAGAACCGAATCAGAGAATTATTCTCATGTACAAGTCGCGACACTAGGTGTGTGTGTCGCGATACTAGCCTATTTATATGACCCAACATAAACTTAGTATTCACTGTCAACTTCTACAACACTACTCAAGCTATAACAATAACAAGGACACAAAATACCATCAATAACACCCTCTAACATCATATTCTCCAATATCATCTTATAACCATTTCATAGAGCCCCAAATTAGTTTCATATCTAGGAATTTCAAAAATTTAGGGTTCCACAAAGCTTTACTTTTTGGACTCAATAACCATTTATACATCATCAAACTCAAGCTAACAACACCCCTTAAGCATCAAACCATCAAAACATCAACATTTCAAATTTAGGTTTAATCTTTCTCATATTGAATCAAGTTGTTTCTTCATTAATAGAATCTCCTAAGCTTCCTTTATCACTTCTAAGCTTGCATGGGGCTATTGAGCCCTCTATTTTGGTTAGAGTGATGAAGAAATTCTGGAGTTTTGGCTATGGAGTCTGGCTATGGAGAAGGGAAAAGAAAACGCAGGGGTGTTTGGTTTCTCTCATTGATTTCCTTTTTTTTTTCTATTTATAATTCTTGACAAATGTTAATAATATTTGACAAATGTAAACCTTTCTAGATATAATGGAACTTGGCCAACTCTCACAATTCTTATTAGATCTTAATGGATTAGCTAAGACATTGTAAACATTAATCCTGCAATTGGGCCTTTATGTCATCTCTAATATTTTCCGCTACTGATTGGAGAAATTTTTTTATCTCAGTCACCAAGTTACTACTCTAGTCGAGTACTAAATTTCGAGTCATTATAATTCTCTCCCCTTAAAATGATTTATCCTCGAATTGACACACTTAAAGGTATGAAGTGTACCTTCTTTCGTGAACAGTTGGGGGTATTGCTATCTCATAGTTTCCTCTGGCTCCCACGTGGTCTCTTGTCCATTGTGGTGCTGCCGAACCATATTAACTAAGGGAATCCACCCTGATCGTAACTTTATCGTCTCTTTGTCTTCTATCGCAATTGGCTGCTCTAGATAGGATAAGTCTTGGAAAATATCGATTTTCTGGGGCTCTAGTACATGAGATTCATCATGTAAGTACTTGCATAGCATAGACACATGGAACACTAGATGTATCTTATCTATACTAGGTGGAAGTGTTAGCTCATACGCTCTCTTTCCAAATTTATAAAGTATCTGAAACGGCCCGATATCCCTAGAGCCGAGTTTGCCTCTTTTGCCAAATCTCATAACTTTTTTAAAAGTATATACTTTCAAGAACACCGAGTCGCCTACCTGAAACTCCAAATCTTTTCTTTGGCGATTTGTATAATTTTTCTGGCGATTCTGCGCCGTTTTCATCATTTATTTAATCAACTTCACTTTCTCCACCGCATCATGTACCAAGTCACGTCCAATCAACTTTTGTTCCCAACTTTAAGCCATCTCGCTGGGGATCCACACTTTCGACCATACAAGGCTACAAAATGAGCCATATGGATACTTGTCTAGTATCTATTTTATAAGCAAACTCTATAAGTGGCAAATGTTGGTCCCAATTACCATAAAAATCTATCACACAGGCTCGTAACATGTATTCCAGAGTTTGTATAGTTCGTTCTGATTGACTATCCATTTGAGGGTGGAAAGCCATACTAAAACATATTTGGGAACCCAAGTCTTCTTGAAATGACTGCCAAAACTTGGATGTAAATTGGGAACCTCAATCATAGATTATTGAGACAGGTATCCCATGTAACCACATTATCTTATCCAAGTACAACCTGACATATTAAGCTGCTGAATAACTAGACTTCACATGCAGTGCACACTTAGTCAACCTGTTCACAATCAACCATATAGACTTATACCCTTTTGAGATATGTGGAAGCCCAACTACAAAATCCATAGTAATATTCTCCCATTTCCATTTAGGAACATCTTAACTTTGAAGTTTCCCTGCTAACCTCCGATGCTCTGCTTTAACTTGCTGATAAGTAAGGCATTTTGCAATATATTCCACTATATCTTTCTTCATACCTTCCCACCAGTAAATATCTTTAAGATCATGGTATATTTTAGTGATTTTAGGATGCATGGTATAAGATAAGGCATGATCTTTCTCTAACAATGAATGTCTCAACTCTACAATTGGGGGAACAACAATTCATTTTTCTTCCTAAGGAATTTTTTTATGTCTATATAATACTCATCGTCCATGTCTTGCTTTAATATGCCCCTAATCTGCTGGATTTGAGGGTTTGCTTCTTGGGAAATTCTGATCTCATCCATCAAAGTGGATCGGACTTGAATATGTGCTAACAATTCTCATTGAGTTGTTACTTGACAAATCACCCCATCTAAAATACATTTATTCATTTGTCTAGCTGGATGCCACTTTTCAATCTGCAAATGAGCTAAACTTCCCATGGATTTTCTGCTTAAGATGTCAGCTACCACATTAGCCTTATCGGGGTGATACTGAATTGAGCAATCATAATCATTTAGTAACTCAATCTATCGCCTCTGCCTCAAATTAAGATCCTTTTATCTCTGGATGTACTTGAGACTCTTGTGGTCAATGAAAATCTCAAAAATTTTGCCATACAAGTAATGCCGCCATATCTTCAAGGCAATGATTATTGCTGTCATTTCTAATTATGGGTAGGATAATTCTGTTCATATGGCTTTAGCTGCCTAGAAGAATAAGCAATAAACTTCCCTCTTTGCATCAACACACATCCCAATCCCACTCTAGAAGCATCACATCCCACCATAAACCCTCCTGACCCTATAGGCAGGGCTAGAACAAAAGCAGTAGTCAATCACTGTTTAAGTTTCTGGAAACTCTTTTCACATGCGTCTGACCACTCGAACTTCACATTCTTCTGTGTCAAACCTGTTAACGAGGCAGCTATTCTGGATAATTTTTCCATGAATCTCCTATAGTATCCTGCTAACCCCAGAAAGCTACGAATCTCTGTCACGCTATTAACATGGTGCCAATTTTAAATGGCTTCAGTCTTCTGAGAATCTTCACCGATTCCTTCTTTCGACACCACGTGGCCGAGGAATACAACACTGGACAACCAATACTCACACTTAGAGAACTTGACAAACAACTTTCCCTCAATGTCTGTAGCACCTCGTGCAAGTGCTCTACATGCTCCTGTTCACTACGTGAATACACCATAATATCATTGATGAAGACTTTAACAAATAGATCTAGAAAAGGGTCTGAATACCCTATCCATCAAATCCATAAAATCCGCGGGGGAGTTAGTCAAGCCAAACGACATTACCAGAAACTCATAATTCCGTATCTAATTTGAAATGCTATCTTCGATACATCACTCTCCCTAATCTTCAACTGATGATATCCTGATCAAAAATCTATCTTTGAGTAACACTGAGCCCCTTGTAGCTGGTCGAACAAATCATCAATCCTCGATAGTGGATACTTATTCTTGATTGTCACCTTATTCAGTGGCTGGGCTGGTTAATAATAACCCAAAAATGAGAGCTATCGTCTTCTTGTTGATAGAAGCAAGCAAAGCGGTGAGATCCGTGAAAGTAAAAACAAGAAAAGAATGGCAAGCTCGACGGCGACAGCAAGCAGTAGAGAAGGAACAGCCAAAGCAGTGGTGTTTGATCATATTTCTCAGACCATTCAGTCCACTTCCAATCTTCTTCACCTCATGCAGCAGTCTTCTCCTTCTCAGGTTTCTATTCCATTACTACTTTTGATTGAGATCCCTTATTTTGAAAAAAAAAATCTTGTTCTGGGTAATATAAATTATATGTTTATTGGAAATTTATTCACTGTCTTTATTAATTTTTTGTAACAACTTTTAATTCATAGATTTGTTTCTGTGAATATGGAAGCATATCTATCGTGTTCAGAGATCAGACTTGCCCAGGCGGCTGGATTGGTTTTATCTAAAACTTTTATGGTTGGCTAATTTTAGTTTTGGGGGTTTTGATTTTGAGTCGCTGTTAGTTAGGCTTATTAGCTTTGCTATGTTCGGCAGAGTAGCATGGATTATTGTGAGCTATAGAATTGCTATATGTTAGAATGGGTGTGAGAAAGGGAGATTATGAAATTCATGAGAGTCGTTGTAACACATATCCAAAATGGATTTGTGAGGGTGAAATTAGGATCAATGAGTCTCATTTGGAGTGTAATTTCTCAAGGTTAAAATTATTTGAAATCTCTTGATAACAGGTTCAAAAGTGCTTGTTAAATAACACTTTTAGACTGACCCTTAGAATTAAATCTGAGAATTTAAAGTATGGGCAAAGTATACTGACCCTTAGTTCTTGGCCATGTTGGTAGATATAGCCTTTCTGTTAATTAAAATTTGTGGAAAAGAAGTCACCGGATCTGCTGAATACAAGCACAATGGATGAATTTTCCATCAAAAAGAAAGGCAAGATAAACAAGGATTAACAAGCAGAAATAACTTCGCCACCCAAGCTATGCATTATATTGTCTTAGAAGGCTGATTGCCACTATAGAAGTTTATTGCCCTTACATTGTCACCATTGTTGATCATCTTTGTAAATTTTATTACCTTTCTATCATTATTCTTTACAAATAACACTGGAGACACACTGGGGCGAATGGAGACATGCTGAGGTGAATGAAACCCCCATTATCCAACAAATCTTGCAATTGTGATTTTAGTTCGTTGAAATTCTGCATGGGCCATCATATCTGGAGGAATTGATATAGGCTGCTTGCCTGGAACTACATCTATACAGAACTCAATCTATTTATCTCGCGGTAACCCTGACAACTCATCTGGGAAAATATTGGGATACTCCCTTACCACTGGAATCCACTCAATGCTATTTTTTTCCACTTTACTATCTGTCACATAAGCTAGGTATCCCATGTTTTTCTTGCGAAGAAGCTTGTACGCTTGCATTGTCGATATTAAGTTATGAGGTACTACACTCCTATTCCTCTGATAAACTTTAACTAGTTGGTCAGAAGTATGTAAAGTGATGGTCTTCAATCGATAATCTAATACCGTGTGGTGCGTAGCTAACCAATCCATCCCCAAGATGACATCAAAACCCAAAATTCTTAACACCATTAAATCAATTTAATACCATGTCCATCAACATCAACTAGGCAACCCTTCACTCTCCGCATAGCCTCTATAGGCTCTCCTACTGGTGTAGCTATGACGAGGGGTAAACCTAATGGCTCTGTATCTCTACCAAGGTAAGTCATAAAATACGGTGATATGAAAGAATGAGTGGCACCCGAATAAAAAAATACTTTAGAATGCACATAACCCATTGATAGTGTACCTGTGACGACTGGATTAGATGCCTGAGCATCCTGAGGTGTGAGGGTAAACACATTGTAGAAAATGACTTTCCTTAGTGCAACAAAAGTTGCTAATGTGAGCACCGGCTTCGGTATGGACTTTGAAGAATGGATTTTACTCCTTTGATGTAGAAGAGTTTCCTTTGATGTCCTGATAAATGCACGAAAATATACTTAGAACACTGCTAACTCGACTTGTTTATCATTTGTTTAATCTTAATTAAGAGTTATTTTGTGTTTTGTTATTAGGAAGCATTGGAACAAGAAGACTGGAGCAATTGAACATGTTTGGAAGCCTAACGGACGTATCGAACGTGCGCGGGAGCATCAGCAGCGCACTGAATTTAAAAAGGCTGTAACGTTTGAACAAGAAAGAGTTATGAGACCCATAATATATTGATTTACGTGTACTCGATGAGATCTAGTCAATTGTAGTCACTGGCCGTATAGCCCTTAGTTAAACCAGTCCCATATATTGTTCTCAAGACTCGGGCACTGTGACGCCCAAAGACAGTGTTGCGGCGCCTCAGAACACCCTAAAACCCTGATTTTGATGTGTTTGACGTGTATAATGACTCCGAGGCTTTTCTATGTAAACCCAACTTCGTCTAATCCTTAAGATGGGGAAAATCAGAGAGAAAATCATAGAGAAACAGAGGAGAAACACATAAAAAACCACAAATACAAGATTGAAGGAGAAGAATGGAGAGCTTCAAAGACAAACATGTCGTCTCTCCGATCTATTCAGGCTATCTCTCTATTCTGCATTGAGAACTAATCTCCTTGGCAAAGCTAATGATGAACTCTTGTATTTGAATTTTTTATGTTTACGTTTTTGTTTATTGAATGAACCTTTTAACGTTTAATAAAATTGATGGTTGTTATTCTTTATCATCTTAGGATTCTTGAACCCAGAGATTGTGTTTTGTCAACTCCCATATAGATCTAGTCATGCTTCTTCTATGTGTGATTTGCGAACTCAGTTGTGACTGATAAAAGTCATTTAATGTGTTGGTCTTCTGCTGCAGTATTGCCTGAGGGTATATTGTCAACGTTGGATAGCTCTTAACGATGACTTTTGTGTGTTGTTAACATAGAGAAAATAAACATTAATTAACATAGAAATTAATATGTGTAGAATTGAATATCATCTGACTGTTGGTTTGGGATGTGTAACTTTCAGTTGTGTAATAAAATGAATCAATAACTGAATATAGGAGTTTCATGCAAGAGGGATTCCCGATGCTTTGTCATAGCTCTCTACTGATATCTCTACGAATTTATCTATAGTTTTTACTTTAATTATCAACTCATTCATTTTCTTTATTTAAGTTACTGTTAATATTTTTGTTTGAGTAAATTAGTTCATGTAACCATCTCTCTGAGGAATCGACACCCCAGTTATACTGCAATAGTCGCAAGTATCTTTTGGGCATAATCAAAATTTGGCGTTATTACCGGGAATGTGGTTTACAAGCAAAAGGAGCAGGTTTGCTTGGTCAAACACGAAGCGGTAACTTCGTTCCATCTTATTTATTTTATTTTATTTTTAGTTTTAATTAGATTTTAATTTTTAGTTTACTCTTCTTCTTATTTATTTATTTATTTAGTTATTTTAGTTTATTTTTCTTTGTTTTACTTGAGTTTAATTGCATGTCTAGGCTTGGGGAATGGTTGGGTAGATTTTCTAGAATAGAACAAGAAGATTCATGTTCAGATTCAGAACATATATTTGAAAATCTTTTTACCACACCATCCGTGTCTAGTACATAATATGAGTGAATACGAAAAACCACCCATGAAGACTCTTGAAGAGTACCTCCACCCAACTTGCACAGCTACACCTTCGTGCATAATGTTTCCTCATAACGTAGCCCACATAGATTTTGAACAAGGGCTGATACAATATCTCTCAACTTTTCACGGTTTAGAGAGTGAAAATCCTTATGTGCACATTAAAGAATTTGAAGAAGTAGTAACAACCTTCTATGACCAGTTTGAAACCACTGACACAATTAGACTTAAGTTCTTCCCATTTGCCCTTAAGGATAGAGTTAAGAGCTGGTTGTATTCTTTAAGACCTAGTTCAATGGGAACATGAGATGATATGCCACAGACGTTTTGTAATTAATACTTCCTATATCATAAGACGAATGCCTTAAAATGACATATCCCTATCTTCTTCTAGAGAGACAGTGAGACCCTTTATCAAACATGAGAGAGTTATAAGGAGATTTCAGTGAGTTGTTCTCACTATGGATATGAGAGTTGGTGCGTAGTGAGCTATTTCTATGATGGATTAACCCCTAGAAAGTGCCAATTCATAGAGACAATGTACAATGGTGAGTTTATATGGAAGGACCCTGGTGAGACAATTGAGTACTTAGATGATTTGGCTGAAAAATCTTATTCTTAGACTAGACCTAATGTCATAGACAATATGGATAGAACATATCCTACTCCTTTGATAAGTGTGAAATTAACACACCTATTCTTATATTCTCAGCTTATTATTTTGTTAGATTATATGTAATTTAATGGTCTTTTGGAGTTGTTTAGTGTTTTGTTAATAAGAAGCAGAAAGAGCATGGAATCAAATTATTCTATGAGTTTTGAGAATGAATGGATGTAATTAAAATTATTGAAGAAGCAAATGAGGAGAAAAATAAGAAAAACTATAATCCAAAGCCAATGCCAAGACGCCAATATGCTATTGCCGAGGCGCTACACTAGTCTCATACATAGTGCTGAGACAAAGGCGCTGTGGTGCCAACTACTCACGCCACAGCGCTAGATGAAGACCGCGCTAAGGCGCTGGCCATCGCGCTGAGCCACGAGTCTCTCATACAAGAGACTGAGACAAAGGCGCCAAGGCGTCAACCAAATGACGCCACAGCGACGAACCATCCATACATAGAGCTGAGCTTGCAGCGCTATGGCACCAATATGTAAGTGCCACTGCGCTACGAGGAGAAAAGATTATTAGGGTTTCGCGGGGAGACTGCAGAATTTTACTATAAAAGAGCCACTACGTCCAACTCAAAAAAACCATTTTTTTTCGACAGCAACAAAACCCTAAAAAAACACACCATAAGAAGAATAAGACTCTCAAGAAGAAGAGATCAAGACTGAAGGAAGAAACAAGGCATTGAAGTCTGGAAATATAAGGAATCTGCTTCGGGTTCCATTCTTTTATTTTCAACCTAGATCTTGTTTACTTATCATTATGTGTTTACCAATATTGTCGTTGTGTTTTAAAGTGACCATGAAATAATTCTTCTATTCTAGAGTTTGATGTAGCCTAATGCCTGAAACTATGTATTAACTATCAAATAGCTCTTATATTATTTCTCTTCAAGTTTATTTATATTATCTCTATGTTTAATGCTCTGTATTTATTGGCCACAAAGATGATGATACTATATTTGAAATCATTCACTCGAGAGAGGGGATTTTGAGTAGGAATTGGGAAATATAATCAAAGAAGTTTATAGTATTCGAGAGAAGTTATAACTACTTGAAAGCGGTTAATAAGAATCACCGGACTTAATCAATTGTTAATTGTTGAATTTTTATAGAGATATTGATATTCGATAATTGGCAATACCTCCATTGATACTCGAGAGAGTGGAGAAATCTATGATTCTTGGCTTATAAACTTGGATATTGACATGAGTTAATTGGGTTCGTAATTATATAGTGGAAGGCTAGGTGAAATCAGACTCTAGGATTCATTCTCTCATTTATGTTATCGTATGCATTCAGTCATTTATTTCTTAACTATCATTGCTTTTATTTCTTTAATTAAATCAAATCAAAAAGCTTGTGTCTAAATAAAGTTAAGGTTAATAATTATAGTACTTAGTGTAATTTAGATTTCAATGTCTGAGGGTTCGACACTCTAAATTCATTCATACTAAAACTTGACACCGTGCACTTGCGGTACGATATAAATTATCCCAACAAGTTTTTGGCACTGTTGTCGAGGATTGTTTATTTAAATCACATTAATACTATTATCAAATAATCTTAGCGTTAATTTAGAATTCTTTCCATTTTTTATTGCAGTTCTTTAGATCTTATGATGTTATTAACTTTGGTACTTGGTAGTGAATGAGACGATCTGGAAGTCTTGATTCACTATTGTTTGATCCTGAAATAGAACGCACAATAAGAAGACTCAGAAAGGAGACAAAGAGTGAGGAAAAAACAATGGCGGAAACAAACAGAGGGAACAACCGGTGCCAAGTAGCAGTTGCAGTCGAAAACAGAGAAATTATCCTGCGACAGGTACTAATCTGTGACCATTTTAAACCTGTCATTGATGATAATTATTCGAGAATTGCATATCAACCAATTGATGCAAATAATTTTGAATTGAAACTTGCCCTTATTAACATGGTCCAACAAAACCAATATGAGGGATCAGCTGTAGAGGATCATAACATTCATTTAAGGATGTTTTTAGAGATAGTAGACACCATTAAGATGAATGGTTTACCCAAAGAGATAATTTGGTTATGATTATTCCCATTTTCCTTGAGAGACCAAGCAAGGTGTTAGATACAATCCATACCCATGGGGAGCATCCTCACTTAGGAAGATATGGCTATACGATTTTTGGAAAAGTTCTTTCCCTCTGTTAAATCTTCCCAGCTACGAATGAAGATCAGCATATTTAAACAGCTAGAGACAGAAAATTTGTATGAAGCATGAGAGCACTTTAAGGACCTACTTCGAAGATGCCCACAACATAATTTTGCGGATTATGTACAAATCCAGTTGTTCTATAATGAGTTGAATGGCCCAAATAGAACCATGGTCGATACAGCTGCAGGAGGCGCTCTGTTCAAGAAGTCTGCGGAGGAAGCATATAAATTACTGCTACAAGAGACGCTCTGTTTAAGAACTACATTGATCAAAGTGGCGGGCATACATGAAGTAGACCCGCTAGTTGTATTAACAGCTCAAATTTCAACCCTCTCAACTCATGTAGCAGCCCTAACAAATCAACGAGTGCAACCCTCTTTTGAATCTGCAGCGACTGCAAACATATAGTTAGTGGAAGGAAACCCGAGCTTTGAGCAAGTCCAGTATGTGAACAACATGAATTTCAACAATTATAGGGGAAATCCTTCATCAAACCACTATCATCCGGGACTCCGTCATCATGAGAACTTCTCTTATGCTAACACAAAGAACACCTTGATGCCTCCTCTTGGTTTCAACAACCAAATGTCAGAGCCGAAGCCATCACTAGAAGACCTTGTGAGCACATTTATCAACAAATCCACAAAAAGGTTTGAAAATAATGAGTCACGACTAACAACATTGAAACCCACATGGGAAATATGGGGGCGACAATGAAATCATTAGAGGTCCAAATTATTCAGCTTGCCTCCTCGATTAGACAACCATAAAAATAAGCATTCCCTAGCAACACTGAGATAAACCCTAAGAAACAGTGTCAAGCTATCACCCTTAGGAATGGAAGACAAGTTGGGAATACCTCTTATCAAAGCAGCTCTGTCATGGAAGTAGAGATACAAGAGGAACCGATTATAACAAAAGACCAGAGCGACACCCATTCGGTAGTTGTGAAACCTCAAATTCCAAAGCCCTTTCTTCTGTATCCACAACGATTCCACAAGAAGAAGTTGGATGCATAATTCAATAAATTTCTGGAAATTTTCAAGAAGATCCACGTTAATATCCCCTTCATTGATGCTTTGGCATAAATGACCCATTATGTAAAGTTCATGAAGGAGATCATGTCCAAGAAGTGAAAGTTGGAGGATTTTAAAACTGTGAATCTCACAGAAGAATGCATTGCAATAATCCAAAAGAAATTACCTCAAAAGCTCAAATACCCAATGAGTTTCACCATACCATATAACATTAGAGGCTCTACGTTCACTAAAGCTTTATGTAAACCGGGAGCAAGCATTAATTTGCATCTCTTTCGGTTTTCAAAAATTAGGCCTTGGGGATGCAAAGCCAACAATGATCACACTGCAACTGGCAGATAGATCCCTATCGTACCCTAAAGGAGTCATCGAAGATGTGTTAGTAAAAGTGGATAAGTTTATCTTTCCCGCAGATTTCGTGGTCTTGGATTTGGAGGAAGATCAAGAGATTCCTTTGATTTTGGGACGCCCATTCTTGGGAACTGGGAAGGCTTTAATTGATGTACAACATGGGAGACTAACATTGAGAGTAGGTGATGAAGATGTGACATTTAACATTTAGCAAACTCTGAATTATCCTGAAGAGACAAGTACATGTAACCGTGTGGATGTCACAGACACCTGTGTATAAGAGACGCACTTGGAAAATGAGTCAACTAATCCGTTAGAACGATGTTTGATAAATTCAGCTATCGATAAAGAGACACCGTTTGATGATCAAGACCTTAAGCAGATGACTCTAGCACTTGAAAGCTTGCCAAAAGAAATAGTAGCGAGAGCTCATTTTGAAACATTACAAGATCCACCATCCATGGAAGTTAAAAAGGATACATCGGAATTGAAAGCAATACCAGAGCATCTTCGCTATGCATTTCTGGGTGAGAATTCAATATTTCCGGTGATTATCTCTTAAACACTATCTACAGTAGAAGAAGAGAAATTACTGAGAATCATAAGAAAATATAAATATGGTCTAGGATGGTCAATAGCAGACATAAAGGGAATTAATCCGTCTGTATGCATGCATAGAATTTTGATGGTGGACACCTATAAACCTTCTATTGAACACTAGAGGAGGTTGAATCCAGCTATGAAAGAAGTTGTAAGAGCTGAAGTGCTAAAATGGCTAAAAGCTGGAATCATCTATGCCATCTCAGACAGCTCATGGGTGTCACCAGTTCAAGTGGTACCTAAAAAGGGAGGAATGATTGTGGTCAAGAATGATAATAATGAGCTCATTTCAATGAGAATAGTCAATGGATGGCGTGTTTGCATAGACTACAGAAAACTCAACAAAGCCACCAGAAAAGACCATTTTCCCATTCCATTCATCAACCAAATGTTAGATCGATTAGCCGATTTCGAGTATTATTGTTTCTTGGATGGTTATTTGGGGTACAATCAAATTGCCATAGCACCAGAGGATCAAGAAAAGATAACCTTTACTTGCCCCGGCAAATTCCATTTGGACTGTGTAATGCTCCGGTGACCTTTCAGTGATGTATGATGGCCATTTTCTCAGACATGGTGGAGGAGATTTTAGAAAATTTTATGGATGATTTTTCAATATTTGGGTCTACTTTCCATCATTGTTTGCACAATATATCCTTAATTCTACAAAGATGTGAGGAAAAGAGCTTGGTGTTAAATTGGGAAAAATGTCATTTTATGGTTCAAGAAGGTATCATATTAGGTCACAAGATATCATCAAAAAGGGTGGAAGTTGATAGAGCCAAAATAACAGTAATTGAAAAAAATTTCGCCACCAATAAATTTTAAGGGGGTTAGGAGTTTCCTTGGTCATGCCGGTTTTTATCGCCGATTCATAATAACTTTTCTAAAATTACTAAACCACTTTGCAATCTCTTTGAAAAAGATTCTCTTTTTGTGCTAGACGAGGACTGCTTACAAGCCTTTAATAAGATCAAACAAGCATTGATCTCTGCTCCAATTATAATAACCACAAATTGGAATGCTAGCGACCATGCAATCGGTGCAGTCCTAGGCCAAAAGTGTGACAGACTTTTCAGAGCAATATACAACGCAAGCAGAATGATGAGTGGTATTTATATCACTATTTCCCACTCATTTAACCTAATATTTTGTATAGTTTCTCGAGTTTATGAACGTTTTTATGTGTTTTTGCTTATTTTGCAGATAAAAATAATATTGAGACCTAATGGAATCAACTCAGGGCTAAAACGATGAAATCCGGAGGAAAAAATGTCAAAAACGAAAATTTACAATACGCGTCACGAAGTGCAGTCCGAAATTCCAATTTTGCGCAAGTTTTATATTTTGGCCATAACTTTTTCGTCCGATGTCTGATTGAGCTGATTCAAGTTGTAAATTAAAGATGAGCCGAAGATCTACAACTTTGAAAGTCAAAATAATTTCGAATTCCGAAGTTTTCATGGACGAAATTGATGAACACTATAGTATATTTTGTGTATCTACTATAGTCATTTACAAAACATAAAATAAAATTAATAAAATAAAAAAATAAAAATTGTCAAACTTCTACCAAACATGCTTGCATGTTTGGTGCCATGTTTGATGCCATGTCTTGTGGCATGTTTGGTGGAGTGTTTGGTGGAGCAATTCGTGGAGCAATCGGTGGAGAAATTGGTGGAAGCCTTTAGGTTTTTCTATAAATACCAAGCCATTTCATTTGTAATTCTCATGCTTTCCTTAGGTTTTTGTAAGGAATTTAAGGATTGCATCGTGTGTGTTTATTTTTAGTAATTAATTTATGCATTTTTATTTTTAATAGTAGTAGTTTCTCTTCTTCTTCCTTTCTTTTCTTTTATGTTTTGTAGTTAGATTTCCGCTGGGGGAAGAGTGAAGCTTTTATTATTTTAATTTAGATTAATCTCCCTTAAGTATAATATGGAAATTATAATTCAAACTAAAAGGTTTACCGCCTTAATGGCTGGTTTTATTTATTTGACATAAAGTGACACCGCCTATATGGCCGGTCTTTAGGTGACAGATAATTACCGCCTATATAGCTGCTTTATGGACAAATAATGATACCGCCTTTATGGCTGGTTGGACTTAATTAAAAACTGACTTAATGAGGATACCACCTATATGGTCGGTTGGTAATATCACGGATAAATTCTATATTATAATAAGGGAGATTTCTAAATTAGATATAGTAAAAGTGGATCCTCAACCCCAGCATTTTTTTTTCTAGGAAAGTGATGAAACACAATATCCACACTTAATAATTGATTTTCTTTTTATGGGTAATTCTTTAGTTTGTTTATTAAGTCTTAGTCTTAATGCTTTCTGTTGCCTGATCACCAATAGGATTGATGTGGTAAATCTAAAATGAACTAGACATAGGGATTTTAGGTTTCAGCCTTAGACTTAATAGCTCACGATCTTCCTTGATGATAGATAACCCTTTAATAGATTTCCTTACAGGCTAGGAATATACCTGTCGGGCGTGGGTAGCCATAATTGGAACTTAAACTTAATTAATCCAGGGTAATATGGTTGACATAGGAATATGGTTCAATTGGGTTATACCGGGTATTTGCGTCTGACCATCGGAAGAGGCTTTTGCATATTTTCGTGTTCCAGGTTAGCAAACTGAATTATTACACATAAATAAGAGAATCAATTCATCTTTTTAACAGTATTGTGTGGAGTCACGACCCTAGATCTTTTGAGTCTTTTGTAATTTTCCTTAGTATTGTCTTTTGTTTATTTTATTTTTATTTTAATTAAACAATTCCACATTCAACCAACCAAAGCAATCAATTCCCTTCTCCCTATAATTAGATACCTGTAAATAAATATATTCAATAATTAATAACAATAGTAGGAATTAAGTCCTCGTGGGATCGACATTTTTATACTACTTGAACGATACGTGCGCTTGCGTTATACGCGTGTGATTACGCCGGTCACAGAACATTAGATGGTGCTTTACAAAATAACACCACCACTGAAAAAGAAATATCAGCGGTAGTGTTTGCATTTGAAAAATTTCGACGATACCTAATCGGGACAAAGGTAATTATCTATATTGACCATGTAGCCATTCGTTACCTTTTTACAAAGAAAGATGCCAAACCTCAATTGATACGATGGGTACTTTTACTGTAAGAATTTGATCTTGAAATAAGAGATAAGAGGGGAAACGAGAGTGCGGTCGCTGATCACTTGTCTCGAATCAAATCTGAAGAGCCTAGGGAGGGAGTTATTCAAGAGGTTTTCCCATATGAACAACTTTTCAAGGTGTTTGCAAGAGTTCCTTGGTTTGCTGACCATGCAAATTACTTAGCTTGCGGAGAGTTACCATCGGATATCACATACTAGCAAAGGAAGAAATTCCTACATGATGTGAAATTTTACATCTGGGATGAACCCCTACTTTTCAAAAGATGCACAGATTAGACAATTCGTAGATGTGTTCCTGATGAGGAAACTCACGAAATCCTTGGTCAATGCCATTCTGCACCATATGGGGGATATTTTAGAGCAACAAGAACTGCTGCCAAGGTACTCCAATCTGGATTTTATTGGCCCATATTATTTCGAGATAGTTATCAGTTAGTTAAAATGTGTGATCGTTGCCAACGCTTGGGAAACATTTCCAGGCGTCATGAATTACACTTGAATAACATTTTAAAGGTTGAGCTCTTTGATGTCTGGGGGATTGACTTCATGGGGCCATTCCCTCATTCTTTTGGCCAAACATATATTCTCTTAGTAGTCGACTATGTATCCAAATGGGTGGAGGCCATTACCCCAACTACCAATGATGCGAGAGTTGTCATTAAGTTTGTCCAAAAAAAAAATTCATCAGGTTTGGCACCCCAATAGCCATTTTGAGTGATGAAGGCACACATTTCTGTAATAGAATTTTCAACGCTCTTCTTACCAAATATGGTGTGAGGCATAAAGTTGCGTTAGGATATCATCCGCAAACAAATGGCCAAGCTAAAATATCAAATCGAGAGATCAAATAAATCCTGGAGAAAACAGTAAACACAAACCAAAAGGATTGGGCTATGAAACTCAATGATGCCTTGTGGGCCTACCGAACTGCTTTCAAAACGCCCATTGGGATGCCTCCATATCGATTGGTGTTTGGAAAAGCGTGTCACTTGCTAATTGAATTAGAACACCGGGCCTTTTGGGCTGTGAAGAAGGAAAATTTCGATCTAAAAGCAGCGAGGGAACAACGCCTTCTTCAACTAAATGAAATGACGGAATTCCGTAATGATGCTTACGAGAATGCCAAGATCTACAAAGCCCGAACAAAACAGTTGCATGATAAACAAATACTTCAGCGAGAATTCCACCATGGCCAGCAAGTATTGTTATTCAATTCGCAGCTGAAATTGTTTCCTGGAAAATTGAAACCGCGATGGTCTAGCCCGTTCACCATATGGGAAGTGTTCCCATATGGATCGATTGAAGTGCAATGTGAAGACGGGTCCTCATTCAAAGTCAATGGTAAACGTTTGAAGCACTATTCTGGCACTGAAGCGCGACTGAATGATCACATTATCATCACTGACCCAAAGTAACAATGGCATGATGTCTGGCTGAAGACAATAAATCAAGCGCTTATTGGGAGGCAACCCAATCCCTATGTTTTAAATTTCTTAAAAAAAGGCGTAAAGCTCGCATGTGTGCCTATCCCCCAGATTTCTTATTCACCCACCCATCCATGATTTGCCCATTTGCACCTCCACGATTCGCCCATCCATCCACGATTCGCCCATCCATCCACGATTCCTCGCCCATCATACTTTCTAAGGCACCTCTCCCATCTCTCATGCCTAACCCCAAGCTACTTCACCCACTCCAAACACATCACACCACCACCAATCTCCACGAGAAACACACTATCTTGGTTCCTAAATTGCTTCTCATATCTGGATTGTTAGCTTGATGTTACTTTGATTGTAAGTCGTGGAGAGTATTGAAGACCCAACTAGGGGCATTCCCAACCTAATTCAACCTTGCACATCATCTGTTTGGTGAATTGCCCCAAAGAAGATTTCTCAGTTTACTTTAGGGTAGAGTACACCCCAACCATGGTAGAACGTCACAAGTGATTTTATGGCCTCTAAAAAGAGACAAAAGTCCGCCCTCTGCTTTCTTACGATCCTATTCACTCTTGGAATGACTAAAGGCATACCTCAATTATACTGCACTTCTTTCAAAGAATCTCATTCGAGAACGAGGCATACGGGTCTCTGATGCACATGATCCTGACATAACTGATATCATTCATAACTGGGGATGGGAAGCATTCACTCAACCCTCTGCTGATGCTGTGATACCCATAGTTCACAAATTCTATGCTAATCTCAAGGTGAGACACGAGAACATGACAGTGCTAGTTCACAGTAAAATGGTCCAGTTTGATCAACACACCATAAATGCATTTTATAACTTGCCCGACATTGATGATGATGAGTACACAACTTATCTAGCCAATGCTCTTAACTATGATGTGATAATTACCGCCTTATGTGATGTTGGAGCCAGTTGGAAAACTAACCAAGGCAATGCTGTGCACTTCAACAAAAGTAATTTAGAAAAGTATGCTAAGGCTTGGTTTTACTTCGTGCATACGAAACTCTTGCCAATCAGTCACACATCTCATGTCACCACGGACCGCGCCGTATTAACGTACGCCATTATCATAGGAAAATCCATTAACGTTGGTCGGATTATTCATGACTCTAATCTAGCTACGGTGAGGGGTGCTACCACCCGTGGGCTACCTCACCCATATTTCATTACCGACTTGTGTCACAAAGCGAGAGTTATCTGGGAAAAGGGTGAAGAAATACTAACTACATAAGCCCCGATCGAAATGGGTATCTTGGCCCGTTACCAGACAAGGGATGATGATGCCGCACACAAGTATGATTCGTCTCAAATAACTAGCTCCTCCCATGGCACCAATCTTATTCAACCACAACCAATCCCTCCACCCACACTTCCTTCCAATGTGGAAATCCGGCTATCCTTGCCAGAGATAGAGACCCAACGCAACTATCAGGTAGAGCAAGTTTTCCGAGAGCGAGTAGACAATTATATGGCCTATTCTGTTGACTTCAACACTGCTTTGGTTGACATGTTTGCGAACCGTGGACTGAATTCTTGAGCCAATGCCATCTGTTTTCCTTCACCATCTATGTTCCCTCCTTATCCAGTTGAACCATCTGAGGAGGACGAGGATTGATGGCTACTATCTCAGGTACGTGCCTTGCACTTTTCACTTTTTTATTTTAAGCATTGCGGACATTGCTCGTCTTAAGTTTGGGGATGTTATTATCAACTTATAGATGTAATGCATATGTGTTATTTTCACGAGTTCGTTCTTTCTAGCATGGCATGTATTTCTTTTCAAGTTTATTTATATTTTAAAAAAAAGGAGTCTGGGACTACTGGTTGCTAATTCAATGATGAGACTACATGCATAATATGAGAATGTTGAAAAACGATAAGTATGTGAACATCTTTTATCTAATACATAGAGTAACATATCTAAATCAGACTCGTAAACACTTAATATAGAGGTTTCTAACAGTAAGATCCTGGGAAGATAGTAAAGTGACTAGTCGACGAAATTAGCTGAAGATGAATGACCATTTGCTTAGATATCCATCTCCGTTTGCAATCAGTTACATCTTATGATATGCCAAGTTTAAAAAATAAAATAAATAAATAAACATATATAACCGATAAGCGTGAAGATACCCATGGGTGAGTATTAGGCCACCATGAGGAGAAATGCTACCTTAAAGGGTGGATGAGTTTCAAAAAGAAAAACATATCATATAGAGATCAATAGGCAATATGGAGCAAATTTTTAAGATATCTAGGTTTGTTTGACCCTTTGGATGTAAAATTTTATTGACGAACTCAACTAGCTAGCTTCTTTAGGATTCGAGCTGTTACCAACCTTTAACACAGATGCACATTCTGAGTGTGAATTAGATATTTTATTAAAGAAGTTGGATCTAAGTTAAATCATGTACCTTGAAGGTTTCTTTGTTTTCATCATTAGGCATCCCCTGAGAACACGCCAAGCACCAGACTTCCTAAGACTCCTGTTATTTCTTTGTCAAGTTTTTTTTATTGCATGATTACATAACATTTGTGGTGGTCGTCTCTGTAAGCTCTCACGAGACTATAACTCGTCCACTAGGGCCGCCTAGGGATTTAAAGGCTTGTTGCATATGCTAAATGCAATCGTGATCCCTACAAAAGTGGCTTAGTTAATTTAGTTATTTCTATTTGTTTATTTATATTTAGTTTTGTATTTTATCTTTTGCTCGGGACTAGCAAAATCATAAGTTTGGGGGTATTGATAAGTGTGAAATTAACACACCCATTCTTATATTCTCAGCTTATTATTTTATTAGATTCCATGTAATTTAATGATCTTTTGGAGTTATTTAGTGCTTTGTTAATAGGAAGCAGGATGAGCATGGATTCAGATTATTCTATGAGTTTTGAGAATGAATGGATGCAATTAAAATAACTGAAGAAAGTAAAGGAGGAGAAAAATAAGAAAAACCAGAATCCAAAGCCAGCGCCAAGGTGCCAATCTGCTCGCGCCGAGGCGCCACACTAGTCTCTTACATAGTGTCGAGAAGAAGGCGTTGTGGCGCCAACTACTCGAGCCACATCGCCAGATGAAAACAGTGCTATAGTGCTGGCCATCGCGTTGCAGACACGAGTCTCTCATACAAGAGACCGAGACAAAGGTGCATATGCGCCGACCTAATAGCGCCACAGCATCTAACCATCCATACGTAGAGTCGAGCCTGTAGCGCCATGGCACCAATATACAGGCGCCACGACGCTGCGAGGAGAAAATATTATTAGGGTTTCACGGGGAGACTGCAGAATTTTACTATAAAAGAGCCACTACGTCCAATAAAAAAAAAACCCTTTTTTTTTTCGACAGCAACAAAACCCTAAAAAACACACACCAGAAGAAGAACAAGACTCTCAAGAAGAAGAGATCAAGACTGAAGAAAGAAGACAAGGAATTGAAGTCTGGAAATACAAGGAATCTGTTTCGGGTTCGATTCTTTTATTTTCTTCCTAGATCTTCTTTACTTATCATTATGTGTTTTTCAAGATTGTCGTTGTGTTTTAAAGTGACCATGAACTAATTCTCCTATTCTAGAGTTTGATGTAGCCTAATGCCTCAAACTATGTATTAACTATCAAATAGCTATTATATTATTTCTCTTCAAGTTTATTTATATTATCTCCATGTTTAATGCTTTGTATTTGCTGGCCACAAATATGACGATACTATCTTTGAAATCATTCACTTGAGAGAGGGGATTTTTAGTAGGAATTGGGAAATATAATCAAGGAAGTTTATAGGGTTCGAGAAAAGTTATAACTCCTTAAAAACGGTTAATAAGAATCACAGGACTTAATCAATTGTTAATTGTTGGATTTTTATAGAGATATTGATATTAGATGATTGGCAACACCTCCATTGATGCTCGAGAGAGTGGAGAAATCTATGATTCTTGGCTTATAAACTTGGACATTGACATGAGTCAATTGGTTTCATAATTATATAGTGGAAGTCTAGGTGAAATCAGACTCTAGGATTCATTCTCTCATTAATATTATCGTAGGCATTTAGTCATTTATTTCTTAACTATCATTGCTTTTATTTCTTTAATTAAATCAAATCAAAAATCTTATGTCTAAATAAAGTTAAGGTTAAAAATTATAGTACTTAGTGTAATTTAGATTTCAATGTCTGAGGGTCGACACTCTAAACTCATTCATACTAAAACTTGACACCGTGCACTTGCGGTACGATATAAATTATCACAACAAGTTAATTTTGTTACTTATTGTTTGATTTATTTGTTTAATTTTTATTTTATCTTTCGTTTGGGACTAGCAAAACCTTAAGTTTGAGGGTGTTTGATAAGTGTTATTTATACCTACTTATTCCGACATCCTTAGCCTATTATTCTATTATGTTTCGTGCCATTTAATGTCATTTATAGTTTATTTAATGTTTTATTTGTAGGAGCATTAATACATGGATTTTGGGACATTTTCACATGTTTTGGGAACTTTCGGAAGCATTGGACGCGCATGGGAGAAACAAGAAACATAATATAGAAGCCAGTGAAGAATTCATCGCTGGCGCCGCAGCGCCCAAGTCTTGGCGCCACATCGCCAGCGAGAAGACTACGCATCCCAGCCAAAAGGCCAAGAATAGGGCGTCACAGCGCCATGGCTAGGCGCCGCAGCGTCCAAGCCATGCACATAATAAATCCCAAGAGATAGGCATTGCAGCGCCTGAGTCTAGGCGCTGCAGCGCCCCTCACGCGTTCCAGATTCTTTAATTATCAGGGTTTTAAGATACCAATGACACCAAGGCTCCACTATAAATACATTAGTTCGTCCATAACTCAAGAAGAGGCTAATACACAGCACAAAACACAGAATCACATATTTTTAGAGATCTAAGGAGGAGGATTGAAGAGCAACAAGAGGAGACAAATGCGGTGACATCCGAAGAAGAAGAGATTTGATTCGGGTTTTATCATCTTATTTCTTTCTTAGAACTCTATTGATTTCCATTAGATTCATGACATTGTTCTTATTATTTTTATCTATTGTCATAAACTAAACTCTTTAATTCTGGAGAATGGTGTAACTGATGCTTGAATCTTGTATTGTTTGTCAATTTTGTGATGAAGTTTTATTAAGTTTATTTATATTCTTTTGAGTTTAATGCTTCTTGATTGTTGACCACAATTGAAGATGATGAATGTTTAGAATCTATCACTCGAGAGAGGGGATTTTGAATAGATCTAGAGAATATAACCTAGGATCTTATATAGTTCAAGAGAATCTGTATTCCTTTGAAGTCGTTAATATAGAATCACAAAACGTAATGAGTTGTTAACTATTAGATTTTTATAGAGATATTGAAGTCTATAGTTGATGATATTTTCACTCGGCACTCGAGAAATGGAGTGGATATTTTCGGAGTCTTGACTTGTAAATAATATAACTGATCAAGGGTTAATTGGTAGGACAAATACATAGGTGATAGCTAGGTGAAATTATGATCTAGAATCTCTATCGTATTAGTTCCTCATATCAAATTATTTTTATATTTATTTAATTAATTAAAACTTTCTTAATTACCGTCTAAATAAAGTTTGGATTATCAATTGTAGTACTTAATGTGAGTTAACATAATCTCTGTAGGTTCGACACTGTAAACTTATTTATACTAAAACTTGACACCGTACACTTGCGGTACGATATAAAATATCACAACAAGTTTTTGGCTTCACACCATGGATATTAGAGTTGGTGCATAGTGAGCTATTTCTGTGCTGGATTAACCCCTAAAGAGTGCCAATTCGTGGACACAATGTACAATGGTGAGTTTATATGGAAGGACCTTGGTGAGGCATTTGAGTATATAGATGATTTGGCTGAAAAATCTTATACTTGGGCTGGGCCTAATGTCATAGACAATACGGATAGAACATATCCTACTCATTCTAGTAAAAGCGTACACCATTTTGGGGAGGAATATAGTTTTAGAGCATAGGTTGAGCTATTTATTAGACATATAGGAGCCTTACAAGCCAGATATAGCAAGACCATGCATTCCGTAGCCTACCTAGAACCCCAAGATTGTCCGGTATATGGTGAGATGAGAGGGACATATGAAAAATAATGCAATGTATTAGCGATGTACCGTAATCCTTATACACCATATCCAGATACCTATAACCCTAGTTGGCGGAAACCATCCCATTCTTAGTTGGAGACAGGATTCTCATCAGCCTATTCAAGCACCACCACCTAAAGATTACAGTGCTCCCCAGTATCATACACCTACTTTTCTTAAGAATTCTTTAGAGGATGCTGTGCAAGTATTTATGGAGGCCCAGAAGGAAATTGTGGAAGCCCAGAACAAAACCAACCAAAGGTTTGAGTCACTAATAGCTCAGGTAGCTGAAGATCATATGGAGATTAAGTGTCGGATCTCTAAGTTAACTAATGTCCTCAGTGTGTATGAACAAGGAAAATTTCCATCTTTGGATCAACTAAATCCACAAGGGCAACACATGACACAGGCTGATCATGAGGTATCCAGTATAAGAGGTGTTAGTGCCATAATCACTGGGAGTGGTAAAGAGGTAGGAATGCAGAATACTTCCAATACTATAGGTGACCCTAAGAATAACAGTACTAACACATCTCAGGAAGAACAAGTGCACATTTCTCAGTTAGGGTACACTATCCTCAAACACTTAACATTTTTCATGTTGAAAAACAATCACAGGGTGCTGATGAATGCCATTACTTCTATATGCTAGAAACAGTCCTACCGGAATCAGCTTCTTTACAACGTGAATCGAACCCTTCTGAATTGAAACTGGTCCCAAAGAACTAAAAAATGAGGAAAAGGAAAATTAGGGCTTAATTAAAAATAATACCTGGGAGATTAAAAGAGAGTTGAGACAAATTTTGCTTATGAGCAGCCAAAAATTTCAACAATCTCCAGATCATGGAGGATTAATGGATAAACTGCCACATCTAGAAAAACATTCTCTCTCATGCCTTCATCATCTCGCTAGATGGAAACCACCATGACAATCTGAGTGGTTACGTTTAGTTGAAGACGTTAAACTTAGCGCTAGTGGGGAGGCAACCCTTGCATCTCCATTATTTTATTTTATTTTTTACTTTAGTTTTATTTTATTGTGTGCTAATTGCATGTTTTATTTTTATTGTTTACATAAGTGTTTATGCAGGTTTTAGCAAAACCTACACGTCCACACAACTACAATCTTATCAGCAGATCCCTGATCAACTCTGCGCCTAGTAGTGTCGTTCTTTAATCATTTTTCTTACATTTATCTTACATTAAGGACAATGCAAGCTTTAAGTGTGGGGGTGTATGCATGCACATGATGATACCTGTTATAAAAAAATCATGATACCTGTTATAAAAAAATGTTTTATTTTGTTTATTTTTAATCCTTAATAGTAAAGTATTATGATATTGTTTGTTTTAGAGTGAAATCTTAGAAACGATAAGTCCTTTAATGTATTTTTATCTGATACTTTGAGTAGTTGATCTATGTTAGACTCGTAACTCGTAAGTTCTTAATTATAGGTTTTTAGTAGTGAAAGCCTGAGTAGTTAACAAGGTGACTAGTTGAAGAAATTGCATGTCAATGAATGACCATTTGCTTAGATGTCTATCCTGATTTGCTTGTGTTATGATGTGTGGTATGGTTAACAATAAAAAGAAAAAGTCTCTAAAGAAAAAAAGTAAACCACCTATAACCGATAGGCGTGAAGCTACCCATGGACGAGTATTAGGACCACCATGAGGAGAAATGCTACCTTAAAGGGTATGTGTGTTGAAAAAAGAAAAAAAAAAGAAAAATTCAAAAGAAAAAGAAAACAAAAAAAAAATAGACAAGAAAAGAAAAAGAGAAATCATACCATATTGAGAACAAAAAAGCAATTACAAAGCTTAATTGAGATATCTAGGTTGGTTTGACCCATCGATCCCAATTTTTAAACGAAATCATTAAGTTGACTTTCCTAGGAATCAAGCTGTGAATAAAACTTCACATACACACTCTTAGTCTAGCTTAGATGATTTATTCAAGGACTTGGATTTGAGTTTCATTGACTACTTTGAATGTTCTCTGGTTTCATTACTAGGCAATCTTTGAGGACAATCATATGTGTAACTATTGGGACTAGTTTATTTTGTTATTTTCAATTTTCATGATTGTATGTGTTTTGCATGACGTTTGTGGGTGTCGTCGATGTAAGCCCTCACGAGACTATAACTCGTCCACTAGGGACACCTAGGGGTTTAAAGGCTTGTTGCATACACTAATTGCAATTGCTATCCCTACGAAAGTGGCTTAGATAATTTTTATTTATTTATTTATTTATTTAGTTCTTATTTTATTTTGCGCTTGAATTGCTAGGGACTAGCAATAAGCTGGTTGGGGTTATGATAAGTGCATAAAAGTGTACTTAGAACACTGCTAACTTGACTTGTTTATCATTTGTTTAATCTAATTAAGAGTCATTTTGTGTTTTGTTATTAGGAAACACTAGAACAAGAAGAATGTGGTAATTGAACATGTTTCGGAGCTTAACGGAAGTATCAGACGTGCGTGGGAGCATCAGCCGCGCACTAAATAAAAAAGGCTGTAACTTTTGATCTAGAAAGAGTTATGAGACCCATAATATATTAATTTACATGTACTCGATGGGATCTAGTTAATTATAGTCACTGGCACCGTGAAGCCCTTAGCAAAACCAGTCTCGTACATTACACCTGAGACTTAGGCGTTGCGACGCCCAAAGACCAGCTCCGCGGTGCCCCCGAAACACCCTAAAACCTTATTTTGATGTGTTCATCGTGTATAATGACTCATAGGCTTTTCTATATAAACCCAACTTCGTCCAAACCCTAAGATGAGGAAAATCAAAGAGAAAATTAGAGAGAAACAAAGAGAAACACATAAAAAGAGCCACAAACACAAGAATGAGAGAGAAGAACGAAGAGCTTCAAAGAAAAACATGTCATCTCTCCGATCTATTCAGAGTATCTCTCTATTCTGCATGGAGAACTAATCTCCTAGGCAAAGCTAAGGATGAACTCTTGTATTTGAATTTCTTATGTTTATGTTTTTGATTCTTGAATGAATTTTTTAACGTTTAATACAATTAATGGTTGTTATTCTTTATCATCTTACAATTCTCGAACCCAGAGATTGTGTTTTGTCAACTCTCATATAGATCCGGTCATGCTTCTTCTATGTGTGATTTGCGAACTCAATTGTCACAGGTAAAAGTCATTTTATGTGTTGGTCTTCAGCTGCAGTATTATCTGAGGGTATATTATCGACGTTAAATAGCTCGTAATGATGACTTTTGTGTACTGTTAACATAGAGAAAATAAATATTAATTTCCTTAGAAATTAATATGTGTAGAATTGAATATCTTCTTACTGTTGGTTTGAGATGTGAAACTTTCAGTTGTGTAATAAAATGAATCAATAATTGAATATATGAGTTTGATGCAAGGGGGATTCCCTATGCTTTGTCATATCTCTCTACTGATATCTCTACGAATTTATCTATAGTTTTTACTTTAATTATCAATTTATTCATTTTTTTTAAAATTTAATTTACTGTTAATATTTTTGTTTGAGTAAATTAGTTCCTGTAACCATCTTTCTGAGGAATCGACACCCCAGTTATAATGCGATAGCCTCAAATATCTTTTGGGCGTAATCATGTCCAACACTTGGATCAACCACCTGATCTTCCGAACTATGACTCGAAACCAAAAAACCAAAGTGTGAGCTTCACTAACAAAGATCAATCTCTAAACAATTTAGAGAGTTAATATTATCACAATTATGTTTGGCTTTTAAAATTTTTTGCTTTCAAACACTCTCATAACAATTGTGAATGTTTGAACTTTTTCTATTTTCTCTATTTTGCACTTGTGTGAGTAAATGAAAATGGTAACTCTTGCAAATGAGTGGAAATGGTAGATATTATATTCTCTTACACAAGCCAACTACCTTTGTCATTAAGCTTCTAATGCTTTCTTGCAATGGCAAACACATTAATGTGAAGGCCATACTAAAGCATAAGAATTGTTTAGCTAATGAAAAAACCATTAGGTGTATACATGCCACTTAATAGAGACAATAAGTTGGAGAGCATGGTAAGCCATATGGCTTTATCTCCAAGGTAAATAAAATATCATTATCTTAATAATTATTTAATTACCTCAATTATTATATAATAATTATCTCATAATTATTACTAACTTGATTATCTCATAAGTTAAAAAATATTCATTTGTGACAAAAAATATTATTAATCTCATTAATAATATATAAATATAATGTGAGCATATTGTTAGATAATCTAAAAATATTAGGTTTGCTACAGTTAATCGAGCTAGAACATTGACAAAATGGACCTACGGTTCTGAGCTCCAATAATCCCGAAATATTAATTAAACTCTTTAATCAAATTTTATGAATTATTAACTTCGTATTATTCCATTAAAAACTCGAAGTTGAACTCTCATTATCGTAGGTGGAAAATATAAGCCGAAACAAGTTCGGTGTCCATCGAAATAGTCACTACATATGGATATAGCCCTTCATGAATATCTCATAAATAGAGTCGGGTCATAAGTCCATTATAACCTACTAAATATTTTTTCACTTAAGCACCATTGATTCTATAATGAACAATTAATTCATAACAATTATAAATATAATACTTTTCTATTCGTAATAGAAAAATTGAGCGCTCAAATTGTTCAAGTCCCGAATCAAGTCTTAAAAAAGATATTCTTATACTTCTATTAATAATGAGTGAATTCCATATCTATGTAAAACGTTTCCAGCCACACACCAAACCATATCCCCAAAATACGTAGTTATTGTTGGGGATGGTGCTCAGAGCGCCAATTTCTTATTGTATTTCCTTGTAACTACTCTTGTAAACGTTTTATTATGAATAAAATAAGAAGTTTCTATAATATAATATATCTTTTTATATGGTAAAGACATATTTGACCTTAGAATGATTAGTCATGATGCAGTTGCAAAAGCATCACAACTGACATTGAGTTGTATCATGACATTGTCATTCTTAGACAGTTCCTGATCAAGGTTTACACTACTTGTTCAGTAAAGTAAACCCGTTGAGACATGTACATGTCGTGTATTGGAATATTTGATTCCAATGGTTTCTCAATGAACCATGAGTCTTGGAGACTCATATACACGTGTAGGTTTTTATAAGGGATAAATACTGAACGACTCACCGAAAATTCTTAATGGATGGTACACCAACGTCAATAAGAATATTCTCAGGTTGAGTAGCATTTGTGATTATTTGACTTGAGATACCACTGTGGGCACATGAGACATATTCCACACTTAGATGGCAGTCACGTAACCAATCTATTCAGATCATACCTCTGCCTGTTCGTAGGGTGTGGACAGATCCTCAATGTGTCATGTGTGTGTCGAGATAGGATCCGCCAGTTCTGTGTACAATGCATAGGTAGTCCATATATGATTAGCAATCAAATAAAAATCATGGGCTTGTGGTACATTTTAGAAGTACGTTCTAAGTGGTCTTTTTGAGATTGTTAATAGAGACGTCGATAGGATTGTCCCTATAGAGATTTGACGTTTACGTCTATATCTCTGGGATATATCCAGATGCCTGTGTCAGAGGAATTAAACATACGCCATGACCTCGATCTGTATGATTTTTAGTGAATTTATCTGTGGTCATCATAATTTACGGGTGAGTAAATTATGGACACGAAATTGGATTTCGTCACGGATATGCCTGAATCTAGAGAGTCTCACTAGTTAAATACTCTCGTAGAGCACTGGGGGAATTTTTATGAATAATATTGATCATTTATAAGTCGTTTAAAGGTTAAACGAAAAATATATGCAAATGGACCTTATGGTCATTTCTTAATTAATGTGTATTTATATTTAATGAAAGAATTTATTAAATACACATTAATTAAATGTCAAATTGTGATATTTGACATATGTCATAAATATATATATGTATTTGGATATTAAAAGTAATATAATACATATATTTAAAATATTTGTATTTAAATAATTATTTAATTATTTAATTGTTAAATAATTAAAGTAATTAAAAATATAAATATCTTAAGTGTTGATATTTTTAGAAATGACTTGAGTTGCTTTATTTGACTTGTTATAAATCGTTAAAGAGTGTAATGATCAAATATGCAAGTTGATAAAGTTAACTTTAATGAAATAAAAAAAAAATCTAGATATTAAGGGCATTATTGTAGAGTATATGTTATTTTGTTTCATTTTTCATTGATTAGGTTAACAAGTTACCAAAAATAAACACAAAAGAGTTGAGAGCAAAGTTGAAGAACAAAAAAAAAAAAAAAAGCTTGGAAATATTTGATTTTGTAAGTTTTTCTTTAAACTTTCAACTAAGAAATTATTTCTATCATGCTTAGCTTCAACATGTGTTGCTAGGATGTTGTCTCTACACTTTCAGTTTGTGTTTTAAATGGTTTTGAACTTGTTTGAAAGATGAAAGCATGTATGATATCCAAGTGAGCTTGAAATGAGTTCTTAAGCTCTCTTTTGATTATTTGATATTCAAGTTGTCATTCTAGAGTTACTAAGCCACTCACTGATGACCTAGAATTTTTCTTGAGTTGTTTATGATGGTGAGAATTGTTTGGTGTGGTTAAATTTGAATTAAAATATTGGATTTAATTGATTTGATGTATTTTATTAATTTGAAGAAATTATAAAATTAGGGTTCTTAACCCTTTCCAAATTTGGGGCTTACATATATGTGATGTATTATGAAGTGTATATGATGCAAATTAAATTTTGGGTTGCTTGGATTTGATCTTGACATGTTTTGACAAAAAATGGATCAAATTGCAAAAATTTAAAAATTGAGGGGCAGTTTGACAATTTTAAAATTTTTGGGGATTTTGATGTAATTTATTTTTGATGTGTTAGACATGTTGGAAATCATTTTAGAATTGATTTGGAATCATCCAAAATTATATTTGACAATTTGATGACTAAAGTGATCAATTTGCAAACTATTGGGCCAATTCGGCAATGACAAAGAAATTTGATTTCTTGTGTAAAATTTTAGTTTTTAAGTATTGGGTAATTAAATAAATAAGTTTAATTAATTAATCCAAGAAAAATTATTGAAATCGAAAAATTTTGATTTTCCGTGTTCTGCTGTGTTACCAGAATTTCTCTATAAAACCCCTACAATTATTGACCGGAATGCTCACCATAGTAAATTAAAGTACATAGCATGTCATGTAGAAGTTCGTAATACACTCAGGATTACGATCGAATCCATATATGACCATCTAGTAGATAAAATGAATTTCTTCAGATAACGAATATTAAAAGAAATTCATATTTATCTGAGTCCAGTCCTATATGATCTCATCATACAATGTGCCTCCATTCCCATGTCATTACATGAACGATCCCGGGTCAAGGTCTTCATACAAGTATATAATGGACCGCAGCTATAGATAAACCACAAACAAAGTACCCTATTTGTTTTCTCTCTATGGGCTATTTAGATTACTAACTTCAGATTTAAATCTTCTTATGCATCAAACATACAATAAGTCTGAAGGTATAAGAGTAATCAAGGTAAATAAGACAATTGGAAAATATGCGATATAAATCAAACAACTGTGATAAACGAATAATGCATTTATTATTACAATAATCAATTTCGTTTACAATACATGAAGCTCTAGGGCATATATCCCAACAATCTCCCACTTGAACTAGAGCAAATGAGACGTGTCATGGAATTCGCCACTACATCACTATTATCGCAATAAAGTATGAGTAGTTTATCCATATCTGGAACAACTTCCAGATCTGCCAAGAACTTACGAAGACAGACTGCTTCCTTAGCTGTTTCACAAGCTGCTACATATTCAGCCTCCATGGTGGAGTCAGCAATACAAGATTGTTTTATGCTCATATATAATATAGCCCCACCACCTAGGGTGAACACTGATCCATATGTTGATTTCCTAGAATCTACATCCGCCTGAAAATCAGAGTCAGTATATCATTTCAGGATCATATATTGACCATAATATACAAGTATATAATTTCTCGTTCTCCTAAGATACTTGAGAATATGTTTCACCGCCACCCAATGATATAGTCCTGGGTTGGATTGAAACCTACTGACTAATCCCACTGCAAAATAGATGTCCAGTCTTGTCCATAACATAGCATACATAAGACTTTCAATTGCTGAAGCAAATGGAATATGTCTCATCTCCTTTACTTCTTGAGGTGTCTTAGGAGACTGTTCCTTAGACAAATGAATTCCATGCATGAAAGGTAAATTACCTTTCTTGGAATTCTGCATACCAAATCACACAAGAATCTTATCGATATAGGATGCTTGAGACATTGCTAACAGTTGTTTCTTGCGATCCCAAATGATCTAGATCCTAAATACATAACTTGCATCTCCCAAATCTTTCATATGGAATTGGTTAGCTAGCCAGATTTTCACGTCCAATAATATCTTTACATCATTGCCAATGAGTAAAGTATCATCGATGTATAACACAAGGAAAACCACTTATCATCAATGATGTGCTTGTGGAAACAAGGCTCATGGATGTTTTTCTCAAAGTTATAAGACTTGATCGTAGTATCAAATCTTATGTTCCAAGATCTCTATACTTTCTTAAGCCCAAAAATGGACCTTTGCAATTTGAAAATTTTTTGCTCTTGACCTTGAGTTATGAACCCCTCTGGTTGCACCATATAGACACTCTCATCAATATTTCCATTTTTGATCTTGATTCCAAGCTCTTGGGATAGTTTCCCTAACACATTTGAATGACTCTTTGAGTGTGCTAGCACTTGGGAAAATTACAACAATTTCTTCCTTCCAAATTGATGAATTCGACCAAGCCAAATCCAAGGGAGAGAGATAGCCAAGTTTCGACCAAGGAGAAAATTTTGGGAGAAAAAATTGGCTATTGCCGTAAGGGGAAGAGAGAGATGATGAAGTTGTGTGTATTGATTTTTCAAAATCAAAAGTCTAATACCAAATCTTCCAAAGTTGGTAAATGTCTCTCAAACCTTTCACACTTGTGTGTTTTACACACAATCAACTACTAACAACTTCCATCAACCAAGAGTGACAAAGTTGACTAGGGATGTGACTTGTGTGTGGGCCCCATTTTAATTCAAAATTCGAGTGGGTCCGCAAACACGTTCTGGGCTCAGGTTCGTTAATTCCGAATTAACGAATTTTCCGTTGCGACGTAATTAAATCAAATTTAAATAAATAATTATGCCTAGCAAAATTACTATTCACGTCTCCCGAATTAAAATCTAATTTTAATTCCGTTATGAAATCTAATTTCATTTAATATATCGAATATATTATTTTATCGATTAATTCCAAATTAATTATTCTCTCTCTTCAAATAGTATTTTATCTCAGATAAAATCTCTCGTAATTAATCCTAGATTAATTATGTTCGAATCATACGTCATCAGTGAATCTTCGGGAAGCGGCCCATGAGATCCCTAGATATGTTGGCAGTAAATCCGATCGTCGGACTATCTGAATACGTACGTACAAGTACGACGTTCTTACCGATTTACGAGACATGGTTGGCTTCTAGTAAAACATCATGCCTACCTAATTCTCCAGAAATATTCTTAAAGG
This sequence comes from Zanthoxylum bungeanum, assembly GCA_019454045.1. Taxonomy (NCBI): domain Eukaryota; kingdom Viridiplantae; phylum Streptophyta; class Magnoliopsida; order Sapindales; family Rutaceae; genus Zanthoxylum; species Zanthoxylum bungeanum. The sequence continues at coordinate 133,499 of SKCR01024329.1, forward strand.
AATATATAATCTTTGTCAGGCGTAGTATACGTGGTATTGCGTATTGCGTTCCAGTATCGGATGTCACATGCTAGGCCTGAGGTTGGAATAATGTCTGCCCCGTTCGAAGCATATATTGGATCACAAGCAACTAGTCTCTTTATTCGGATAATCATGACCTTATCATATTATCCCGATGGTTACAACACATTAGAGTACTAATTCTGTATCTCTGTGTGATCATCATCTCCATATGACTGAAGTGATACTTCCGTCTTGACATCACATCCAATACACTATGATTCTCAATAAACCCAGAAGAGGCGTACACAAAACCTGTTAAAGTCCTTGACGACCAAAACCAAAGCGTATTGATTGTCGCAAGTACTAGCGATGTAAGTCTCAGGTTAAGACCAAATACACCTACCCTGAATCGGATTCCCATAGACACATAGTCATACTACCAATGGGATTTCGATGGGTCTATCCAGAGCGAAGCTGTTTCCGTACCAACGGTAAACACAACCTCCTATCACACTTGCATAAGTATCCAATACTTAAATAAATGAGAACTATGTTGTTACGCTTCCATAACACGCACAAGTGCGATACTAGTCTATTCTACATTATCGATGTCCAGTCTCGATAATACTACGACTAGGGATATTTGATGATTAAACTATTATGGATTGATACTGTCTCGTATCTTATAATCCGGAACTAATCATAAGGACTTTTATCATTTATATATTAAAGTAATCTAATTACAAAATGATAAAATATAATTTCCATTGTTACATAATTAATTTGTACAAAAACTACAATGTCTTTTAAAAATAGTGACGCTATGAGTCATAATTATCCAACAATAATATGCGGCAATGGAAAGAAGAATCCTAATGGATTTTAACAAGACTATTGGGGAGAAAGTTTCTTCATAGTCAACTCCCTCTTTCTAGGTATAACCCTTTGCCACTAGCCCAGCCTTGAAAGTTTGTACTTTATCATATATTCCTCTTTTTCTCTTGTAGATCCACTTGCAAACTATGAGTTTTACTCCATCAGGTTGGTCTACAATTTCCCACACTGAGTTAGAGTACATAAAATACATCTAAGGTTAATGGTTTTGAGTCATTCCTCTTTATCAGTATCTTCCATTGCATTACACACTATAAGAAAACTGTCAAAAAGCGACAGAAAAATCCTTAGCTAATCTGGCGATCCCTTCTGGCTATGGTATGAGGGAAGGGAAGTGAGATCTATCGATTCGAGTACCCCAATCAATTGTGTAAAGATTATGACTATCACACCGACGCTCATGTGGCGGAGAAAGCTTCACCTCAATTAGTAAACTCGGGACAATTCCGTTTCTATTTAGCAATGGAATAAATTCCACAGCTAAATAGAGACAATTTCTGTAGCTATTTCATAGCTTTTTTTTTTTTTTTAAAAAAAAAAAGGATTAAAAACGAAAATTTTAAAATTTTAGTGTGGCGGAAATTTAAATTTTAAAGATGCATTAAACTTTTAAAATTTTAGAAAGGAAAAAATTTTAAAATTTTAGAGAGGTGTGAAATTTTATAATTATATAAATGTGAGAAATTTATAAATTATAGAGAGAGAAAATTTTAAATTTTAGATAAGAGAAAATTTTTAAATTTTTGAATAGTGGGAAATTTTAAAGAAGTGAATTTTTTTAATTTTATATATAAATTCTCAATTCCACAAGACAACGTAATGTCCACCGCAAGCTTCGACACACCATCATCCATTTAAGCCAGCTTAAACCAAATATATATATATATATATTAGTGTTTGTTTCTTAGGAAAATTTAAAAGTAGAGATAAGAAAAATGTGAGATTGATAATGAGAGTTGAAGTATGAAAAAATTTGATGGTATATAGAATTGAGTAGGAAAGTTTTGGATGATATATTGTAGTAGAGAGTTAAAAAGATTATGGTGTATATATAGAGGGAAAAAATAAGAGAAGCGGGAAGATTTGCAAATTTTGTAGATATTTGAAATTTTCGCAAGGCGGGAAATTTTTGAAAACATTGAAGGGAATGAAAATTTTAAAAATTAGTAACGAAATAGAGATTCTGTTTTTATTTAGCAACGGTAAATCTGTCTCTATTTTTTTTAAAAAAAAGTGGCACCAAAAGGAATAAATTTTTGGGGGATTGAAAATTTTAAAAATTAGCGACGAAATAGAGATTCCGTTTTTATTTGCGACGGAAAATCCGTCTCTATTTTTTTAAAAAAGTGGCGCAGAAAGGGATAAATTTTTTGGGGGATTGAAAATTTTAAAATTTAGCGACGGAATAGCGACAGAAAAATTTAGTTCTTAATTACCAATAGTTTTAAAAATTAGAAATAAAAATAAAAATAAAAATTTAAAATTAGCTACGAAATCAAGATTCTGTTTCTAATTAGTGACGGAATTTTAATTCCATTTCTTATTAGCGACGGATAAATTCTATTTCTAATTACCAATAGTCTTGGAAATTAGAGATTAAAACAAAAATTTAAAATTTACGACAGAATACAGATTCTATTTCTATTTAGCGACGAAATATTAATTCTGTTTCTAATTCACGATAGATTAACGATGGAAATATTATATTTCTAAATAAAATTAGCGACGAAATAATAATCCATTTCTAATTAGCGATGAAATTTTAATTCTGTTTCTAATTAGCGACGAAATTTTAATTTCTTTTCTAATTAGCGACGGAAAAATTCTGTTTCTAATTACCGATAGTTTTGTAAATTAAAATTAAAATTAAAATTAAAATAAATTTTAAAATTAAAATTAAAATAAATTTTAAAATTAGTGACGGAATAACTATTCTATTTCTATTTAGCGGCGAAATATTAATTCAGTTTCTAATTAGCGACGGATTGGTGAAGGAAAAATTCCGTTTCTAAATTAAATTAGCGACAAAATAATAATCTGTCTCTAATTAGAGACAAATTTTCGTTTCCATCTCTAATTTAGAGATGAAGTTCCACGCTGCAGTGAGCGCACACTATGTAGTCACTTAGCAAATTATTATTTTTTATTTGTTTTCTTTAAACTCATTCAGGTCTCTGGAACAAAGGGTTGAAGGCAATAGGGTCTTCAATCCTAATTGCTTCCACCTTTCCTAAACACTCTCAAAACACTCAACATCGTTGGAATGTATGCCCTAGAGCTACATGTGATGTAAATGGTTTTATGTGTTTTGAAATAAAACGATGCATTATTCATTTATCAAAATTATTTGTTTAATTTTTACTATTTATATCTCTTTAAATACCCTAGATTACTTATGTGCCTTCAGATTTAGTGTATGAGTGTCATACACAAGAGGATTTAAGTCTGAAGTTAGTAATCTTAAATAGTCCATAGAGAGCAAACAAAGCGGGTACTTTGTTTGTGGTTTATCTATAGCTGTGGTCCATTCTATATTTGTATGGCGATCTTGATCCGGATCGCCCATGTAGAGACATAAGAATGGAGGCACCTTGTATGATGCGATCATATAAGACTGGACCCATATGGAAATGACATTCTTATAATATCCGTTTAACTGAGAAAGTCATTTCGATCTACTAGATGGTCATATATGGATTGATGTAAATCCTGAGTGTACTACGAACTCCTGCATATGAGGCAATGTCCTTTGATTTACAAAGGTGAGGTTGGTGTAGCAGTCCCGACCAATAGCTACGTGTTTTGGGGGCATGGTCTGTTGTGCAGCTGAGGACATTTTACATGGATATGGACTTCACTCCTTCTTGCGAGAAGTAGAGAAGTATCTTTCTTAAGGTTGATTTGGTACTTGAATGGTTTGAGAGCTCAAGTCTTTCTGTTACGAATAGAAAGATTAAAATTCATAATAGTTATGAATAAATCGTTCATTAGATAATCAATGGCACTTAAGGTAAAAAATAATTAGAGGGGTATAACAGACATTATGGCCCGGCTCTAATTACGAGATACTCATGAAGGGTCAATTTGTATGTAATGACTATATCGATGGACACCGAATTGGTTCGGCTTAATATATCATATGTGGCAATGAGAGTGCAACTTTGGGTTTTTAGTGGAATAACCTGAAGTTAATAATTCGGAATATTTAATTAAGAGCTTAATTAATATTTCGAGATTATTGGAGCTCGGAACCGTAGGTCCATTTGGTCCCCGTGCTAGCTCAATATACTATAGCGGATTTAGTATAATTGGATAGTCCAATTATATACTTACAAAAAGATAAATATTATTAATATGATTAATAATATTAATTATGTGACACTTGGAACTATATGTTAAAAGTTAATGTATGATTGTATAATAAATGATTATATGATAATTATTTATTATTAATAATTAAATTATATATGATATAATTTAAATGAAGACTAAAGTTGGAATTTCATATTTATGGGTTTTGGAAACCATTGGTATTACTTTGGTAGTTAATTAATTTAAATGGATATTTACTATTCATATTTGTAACATATATTTGCTAAAGGTAAGTAAATGAGTTGTTACAAAATTAAATAAAAAATTAGCTACTACATCTTATAATGGCTGAAAATCAAGGCTTGTAGAGGGAATGGATTTGTTTATTTTGGAAACAAAATAATCCTTAACATTATTATTGGAAGTTATGAATTTCAATATGGTTAATTGCTTATTCAATTTTATAACATCTTTTTAATAATGGTAATTAAAATTTGATGTTACAAAATTTGAACTAATTCATAGCCTTGGCCGAATTTCACCATATGGGGAGGGGATTGGTTGTTTTTTTTGGAAACAATTTGACCCAAGTATATAAAGAAGATTTGATTTTCTTTTTACTCTCTCTAATTCTAGAAACCCTAGCCACCTTCTTCTTCTTCTATACCATTCTCTCAAAAGTTGAAAAACTCCATTGAAGAACAAGAAGAAGAAAAATAAAATATTAAGTGTGACTAAAATCTCTAAATCGTTTAGGGATTTATTTTGTGAGTGTAGCCCACATTACTTTCCGTTGGTTGTAAGACATAGCTCGGAAGACCTTGTGGCATTGAACCAAAATCATTTTTCTCATTTTCTCTATCTCACGACAGTGAGACTATTTTATTCTCCATTGATGCGAATCATATAATTGATTCAGGGCTCGGTTGTTTCGTTTTAATTCGGGATTTTGGGAAAACACCTAGGGAACCTTTTAGGGATGTATTGTGGTTACATTTTGAGTGAAAAATCAGACCTAAAACATCCTTACAGTTCACGCAAATTAGGGGCTGATTTGTGTACAGTTCCGTTGTGTAACGGGTCTAAAACAGTCCATTATTTCACTGCAATTCGGGGGCTGTTGGGGACTGTTTCGGGGGCATTCCGGGGCTAAAATCTTGTCTGAAACAGAAGTAAAATTTCAGTATACCTGCAGGTCAGATTCAGCTAAATGAAGGGGAAAGCAGAAAAAATTTTTCAAGTCCGATCCGTGTGCCTAATGCTTCCGCTGCGCGAGGAAAACGTTTTCTACAACATCAAAACCAACATCAACACATGTTATAGAACAAAAATCAAGTTTTCAAAATATCAAATATTTTTACAAAAATATAAATTTATTCTAAATATGTATTTGCGTAAATTTTGAATTCAAAACACAAATCAATTAGAATCCCACAATGAAGTGACTCGTGAACAATTCTAGGTCACCTAAAGATGGTCAAGTGATTCTAGTATGGTAGTCTTACCTCTAAGCTATTATCTAGAGTTCCAAATTCTAATTTTATGTCTTTGTCTAACATAAACATGTTGACCTAATTACAAGCATATTGTGGTTATATTTCCAAAGCATCCTAACACAATTAATTAGCCTAATTTCCACATTATGTATCTAATACATAATTCAATATTATATGTCTCACTAATGAAAAATATAGCTTTTGGATAAGATCAAACTTACCTAATAAGGTTAATTCAAAGATTCAATCTAGTTTTCCTTGTTGAAATATTGGGAGAACTTCTAAGGATTAGCAAGTTTGACTCCAAGATCCAATCTTGATTCCAATGATAGCAAGCTTCACCCCAAGATCCAATCTTGATTTCTCCTTGATGAAATGTTTCAGAGACCTCACAATGCTTCTCTAAACGCTTCTTTAACTTAGGCTAATTTCTCCAAGAATTACTTGTACTTAGCTTTGTGAAGCTTAATTAAAATCTTCCTAAAAGTTACTAATTATAAAAAAACTTAGGCAATTTTTAATTAATAAAAGTTGTAAGTAACTTTTAAGTGGGCTTAATCTAATTTGTCCAAATATATATAATTATGTGTGACAAATCTCCATTGTCTACCATTTTGATATAATCCAATTAAATCAAGACAAGAATTAGGAAATGAATTAGCTCAATATTTGCCACTTTGATTTAATCCAATTAAATCAATCCAAAACCACCTATTACTACATATTTACAATTACCATAATATCCTCAAATGATAGAGATAAATATTATTTTATAAATAAATCCTGGTGTAATTATTGAATTAATCCAATTAGGTCAAAGTAAATAATCATTGTTATCCAATAACACTTGATTATCTTAGTTGATAATTATAATATCGAATATTATCTTTTATCAAAATTAATCGGCTACCAAAGTCCTCATTGAGTACACCTCATATTGGGAGTCTCTAAGTTCAGACACGTTCATCATATAAGCCTAGTTATTATGTACACAATCCGGCCATCTATGAATTCGCGAATAATACGAATGACCTTTCTGAACTATACAAGTCGAGGTAATCACATATGTTTAACAATCCCTCTGTTTTAAGCTATCCATGTTATGCTTACGAAACATAGAATACACCATCAAGTTTCCGTAGCGCACATCTCATGTCGACATGTCCACGATTCTTCATAACTAATGCGATCCACCTTAGGTGATTGACTTTGGCCAAAGTTTTAAGAATCATGACTTTACTCACATGTATACTTAAACCTCTTATGATACATATACGAGCCGATATATTTTATCTTGTTTCGTACTTGATTACTGAGTGCATTAGTCCACACCCAACGAATATCTAAAGGCCAGATCATGAAAGGTTTCTGACATACATGACATCAAAGTGTGGAGGATCTCACACAAAATCAATACTATCCTATAGTCAAAGGATTACATATGCTACTCGACTATAGGAGATTCATATTGACGGTGGTGTGTACTTTCAACTATTAGGAATCACATATAAGTCATTTAATATTCGGTCTAACCAATACCCATACTTCTATACGAGTTTCCAAAACCATGGTACATCAGGTTAAATCATTAGAACTCAAATTCCAATATACGACTTGTGCTAGTCTTATAGATTATAGGAATTCGACCGTATTCCAAATCCAACGACTAGGAATACACACACACACACACACATATAGACACACACACACACACACCATATAGACACACACACGCACACACACACACACACACACACACCACACACACACACACACACACACTCACACACACACACTTTATGAATAATTTACAATAGTAATATTTATCCCAATGTTGGACCCCCTAGTACGCATAATGACAATACCATAAATAATGTATAAAAGGAAAATGTTGTTATTTTATTAATAAATAATAGATATACAATTTGGATTGACACTCTGAGCACCAACTCCAACATCTACAATATTTCATCTAAGAGAAATCAAGATTAGATCTTGAAGTGAAGGTTCCTAACATTGGAATCAATATTAGATCTTGGAGTGAAGCTTACGAACCTTGGAAGTTCTCCAACCATTTCAACAAAGAGAATGAGATTGGTTTTTTGCATCAAGCTTGCTAAGTAAGTTTGAACTTCTCTTAAGCTATGTTCTTTTATGTATTGGATGCATGATTACATAGCTTAGTGTTGAAATAATGCTAATAAATTATGTTAGGATGCTTTAGAAGTATAAACACAATATGTTTGTTAATTAGGTAAAAATTATTCATATTAGACATGAAATAATTAATCAAAGTTTGCAACTCTAGATTAAAGCTTAGAGCTATGGATACCACTCTAGATTCACTTGAACACCTTTAAGTGAACTAGAATTGTTCATGAGACATTTCTTATTGGGATTCTAAAATAGTTTATGATTAGATCCAAATAAATACATATAAGTATTTAGAATACATGTATGCTAGTTATATAACATGTGTAGATGGTGGTTATTGTCACGACCCCATCCCTAGAGCGGGCCCAACCCTAGAAAGAGGTCCGCGAATTCACTTTAGCTCGAGCACCTATATGTCACACAATTGTACCAAAGTTCGCAAGAATTATAATATCCCATAAAAATGCAATCAAATAATTCCAAACAAGCGTTTACACCGAAAGTGTCTGAAAATATGAAATCATCCTAAATGTCCTATCTCAAAAGCCAAAAGAAATGTCTGGACCAACCAGACTGACGGCTGTGGCAAACGAGTCAAATCCTGGTACTGATACTGCTACTGATGCGCTGGCGAACTACCTGGGATGTTTGGGGAAATGGGGGGTGAGCTTAAAGAGCTCAGTAAGTAAAAACACTCATACTCTCAACATGACCTCACCAGCAAAAAATATATATATAACAGTGGATATATGAAAATGAACAGTTAATATATATAACAGGTAACTCAGGAAAAACATACTCACAACAAAAAAATCTCAAACAAACAAGGTTTGCTATCCGGATTTGGTATAATAATGGATTGAAACCATTGGGAGAGTCTCTCTCTTACCCCCAAGGTTTCCCACCATATAATCTCGCATAAATGTGTAAGAGGGGGATTGAACCACACTCCTATGCTAATCTCGCATAAACTCACATAATCTCGCATATCCGACCATTATCATACTAAATTCGGAAGCACAACAATCATCTCATACAGCATCCAATACACACATCTCATCGCACTTCATTCATCAACTCATCTCAAAGTCACACAATACTCAAATACTTCGATTCATATTACAAGCATACAATTTATACTCAGAAGTTATATTCACAATTTACTTTCTCATGCTATCAATTACGCAGTCAACTTTCCAACAATACATATATAAATATATTTATATTATATTACATAAACTCACATGTCAAACATCAATCAACAAATATTTATGTTAAGAGAATCGTCATGCTTTGTACTTACCTCAATCCACGCAAAACTCTCTATATCTATATGTCCTCGGTAAAATCTGGAAAAAGTGTAAAATTACGATCAGGTCCCTATATTTTACTAAAATTACGATTTTACCCCTAACTTTCCAAATTTGTGATTTAACCCCAATACTCTCCAATATTATCAATTTAGTCCTAAAACTTCCAACTATCTCATATTATTCACTAAAAATCAATATTTACTCGTTTAGGTCCCTAAACATGCCGAATTACGAATAAGTCCAAAACTATCAAAATACTACAGATACACCCCTAAAACTGTAAAATATAACGTACCGCGCTCCAACGACTTCTGAATTTCAGAACGAGGTGGTCCACGGACAGTACACGTCACGAGGATCACAATGGCAGTAGTGGTAATGGCAGATACTCGACGATCACCGACGAATAACCGAACAACGTTAACTCTCGTTCTAGGCTCGTTTTACGACAACCAAAGGTCCGAATTGGGCAAACGAAGTGTCCAACCCGCGTATCTCGATGAGATAAAGATTCTGGTCCGGGAGGTGTCGATCACGCACGGCGGCGCGTGAACCGACGGTGAGGCGGCGCGTGGAGGCGCGTGCGGGCGCGTGATGAGGAATTACGGCGGTGGTCTGGCAGCGTTGGATTTGTCTCGTCGAGGGGATTCTCCAGATGTGGTCACTTGCAGGAAAAGATGGCCGGAAGATGTCGAACGACCCATTTCTCTCTCCTGTTCACTCTTTCTCTCTCTAAACTGGTGTGTGTTTCTCTCACTACGGATCTGTTTCTCTCTCTTACTGTTTACTGGTTCTGGAAACTCAATTCAAAAAAATCCACTCTTGATTGTTCACAGCCACACACAAAAAGAAGGGAATTGTTTAGGTTTGATTCAATTTATAGAAAAGAAAATGGAGTTAGTGTTGTGTTAGGAGTAGGGTTAGTGGGGGTAATGGGTAGTTAGATTTCAAAACAACTATCTCTTATTAAGGGATAAGGTATCACAGTTATGAAGTTAAAATTATATTTTAGGAGTATTTGAAGTCTTAGGAGAAAAATGGAAGTGTTTAATATAGGTTTGAATTTGGAAATTGCTCACTGCCTAGGAGAGCATCACTACACTGTGCATCAGACCTCCTAGAGGAGCGTCTCTCGCCCTTGTACATCACGATGCTAGAACGTTTAGCTCTGGGAGTTGCTTTCGCATGTTTACGCGTCGCGACTCTCAACTTGCGCATCACAAAACCTAGGGCTGAAGAAGACTAAAACTTCATTTTCTCCGTTCCGGGGCATCCGGAATCCGATTTGGTCCCCTTTTTTCCTACGGACTCGTATCAGAATGTAGTTTTCATTAAAAATTTTTAAAATATTTTAAAATATACCTATTCCTGATATATTAGGGGTTCAACAATTGCCAAAACAGAATGATATTGGTAGTAAGACTTAGCCACACAACACATGTTTTTGAATCTATGCCATAGTGATTTTAATTTAATTATGCATAAGTCATTTGGATATTTATTGCATGTTTTAAATTAATATTTTGGCCTAATTGAGCTAATAACTTGATTCATAAATCTTCTGTGATTAGGTGATTACTTTATTTAAGTAATAGTATTAGTAATATTAAAGCATTATTGGATGGTCCGTCTTGTCAATACGGAGATGAATGAGTTTTTACGACTTATATCCAATATCTTCATTAGTGTGAGGGTATAAGTGATCGAAACTTAGGTCCCTTCGGTAAAACATTATATGTAGTGTGATGCGTTAACGCATTCGGCCAATATCATCATTAGTGTGAGGATGTACATACGAAGTTTATTAGTGCACGTTGACAAATATATACCTAGAACACACCTTAATCCAATATCGTCATTAGTGTGAGGATAAGAAAAGGTTCAAGACCAAACTAGGAGTCACATGAAGTGATTGACCTTAGAGGTCCATCTAATGATTTTATAAAGGCCAATATCGTCATTAGTGTGAGGCTAAAGTAAATGTCTTGAGATCCACTTCCCGCTTTGAAATTTTGATAGTCAAATTTCTATTTTTCCGTTAAGGGAGATTACATAATTACATAAAGTAGTGAGAGGGCACTAATAGATTTAAAATTCCATAATCAATTAGTTTTATTACTTTGAAATGAAAATTATTCTGCTACTATTTAAAATATTGTCTTGTAGATAGTTATCGTTAATCCGTTGATGAAACTTTTTGATACCAATAAAATAAAAGAAGCCGAGAACTATTTCGAATGGGAAATGAACGTATTCCTTGTCTTGAAGTTTGAAAAATTGACTTATGTCACTGTCAATCCACTGCCTATTGAAATCGATCCTGACTCCACTCCAGAATAGCTAGAAACTTTTAATAGATGGAAGGATGATAATCTTAAGATGAAATCCTATATATTGGGATCAATGGTTCCAAATTTGCTGAGATAGTACATTGAAGTACCAGGTGCTTGGAGCATCATGCGAACACTCGATATCTGGAACGACCATATTCGATATCTGGAACGACAAGGCATTGTGATTGATGAAACTTTATCGAAGGTCTAAAGAATTGTTCCGTGCTGAACTCAAGGAGGGAGGAGTTGTCTCCATTCATGTTTTAAACATGATCGACCATATTCGATATCTGGAACGACAAGGCATTGTGATTGATGAACGGCTGGGCAATAATTTGATTCTGTCTTCTTTACCCGGTTTTTATGCTGGCTTTGTTTTAAACTTCCATATGTATTCAATGTAATCTATTTAAGAAGAACTTCATAACATGTTATGCACGACGGAGAATGACTTGAAGAAAGGCAACCCCACTTTGTACGTCCATGGTGGAACTAGCTCTTTAAAGACTTCTGGGAAGTCAAAGAAAATCAAAGGCGTAAAATTGCAAGTAGCTCATGATCAATGTCTACACTGTAAGAAATCTAGACACTGAAAGAAGGATTGTCCATAGCTAAAAGGAAAAACAGGACCCTCAGGTACGCTTTGTATTTTTCCAATTATTGATATCTCATTAGCCTTAAATGCAAATAGTTGACGAGTGTTAGACACTGGCAGTCTACTCACATTTGTAACTCTTTGCAGGAAATGAAGGTTAAAAAAAGGCTGAATAAATGGGAGATCCAGCTTAGAGTTGGCAATGGAAAGACATTGGATGTCAAGACTATAGGAACAATTATTTTAGATCTCCCAAATAGATGTAAATTAGATTTGTATTACTGTTATTACGTTCTCTCACTTATCAGACAAATAATATCACTGCCAATAGTAGATAAAGAGTAATATAAAATAAACATTAAGGATGAAACTTTATATTTGTATAATAAAGAAAAATTATTGAAATGTGAATGTTCTTTATTTAAAGGTCACTATGTTTTGAAAATATATAGAGATTCCTTTAATGTAGAGGAAAATACAAGTAGGAAATCTGAATTAAATAATACTGAACTCTGGCGTATGAGATTGGGCCACATAGGTTTTAGACGTCTATCCAAATTAGTAAAGGATGGTTTGATTGAAAATCTTACCTTAGATCTTTATCCGATTTATGAGTCATGTATCCAAGGAAAGATGACAAATGTTCAATTTCTTGGTGTTGGACACTGTGCTGGATATTTATTGGAACTAATACACAGCGATGTGTGTGGTCCATTAAATCATGTCGTCCATGATGGTTCAGCATACTTTGTGACTTTCACGGATGATAAGTCTAGATATGGATATGTCTATCTAATAAAACAGAAGTCAGAAACATTTGAAAAGTTCAAAATATTCTGAAAAAAAAGTAGAAAAACAAACCAGTCAATTCATCAAGTGCCCTAGATTAAATCGAGGCAGTGAATATCAGAAATTATTTAAAGGGATAGAATTCTTTCCCAATATAGCGCACCAGGAACACCTCAACACAATGGTGTGTTTGAGCGAAGAAATTGTACTTTATTAGATATGGTGCGATCCATGATGAGCTATACAGATCTTCTTTATTACCTTACATAGAATCTATCTCATATTTCATGGCTTTCTGCTATTTTCCTGAATCGATATCCAATATCGATTCTTTATACGTAACCGGATCTGTTTCCCCCAAGAAAAGAACATCAATGCTCATATCAGATGTTAAAAATATTCTTCCAGGAGGCTTTGATATTCTATTTGACTTTTTAGAGCCTGTGTTTAGACCTTTCTCCTAATTGGATCTCTGGTTCTATCTAGGGTTCCTTAATATTGGGATCAAACTCATTAAATTCAATCTCTCTACAATTCCCACTTTATTATCAGGATATCCAATGAACCTACATGTATACCCTCTGGGTGCTAGTTTATCTCGCTGCACAACTCTTATGTATACAGGACAACCCCAAATCTTTAAATGTTTAAGACTTCGATTTCTACCGAACTATATCTGATAGAGGGACGTATAAACAGCTTTCGATGGAACCCTATTAAGTATGTGGGCAACAGTAAGTAAAGTGTAACCTCAATGACAATAAAGTCTGGGATTTAGTTGAACTTCCCGAATGACTTAAACCTATTGATTGTAAATGGGTTTACAAAAGGAATCGAGGGCCCAATGGAAATGTGGAAACCTTTAAGGCCCGACTTGTAGCGAAAGGTTACACTCAACGTCTTGGGATTGACTATGAGGAAAAGTTTTCACAGTAGCTATGTTAAAATCCATTAGGAATCTTTTAGCCATTGCTACATATCACGATTATAAGATATGGCAAATGGATGTGAAAACTGCTTTCCTAAATGGATTCCTTGAGAATGATATTTATATGGAACAACTAGAGAGTTTCGTATCCAATGAGACTTCAGGCTTGGTTTGTAAGCTCCAAAAGTATATTTATGGACTTAAACAGACATCTCGAAGCTGGAATAGTCGTTTTGATCAGATAATTGATTATCTAGATTCACCAAGAACGAGGAAGAACCATGTGTTTGTAAGAAGGTTAGGGGGAGCATGACAGTTTTCCTAGTCTTGTATATAGATGACATCCTTATCATAGGTATGATGTAAAGTATGAAATGATATAGGTATGATGCAAAATGTGATGCAAAGTGTGAAATGATATAGGTATGATGCAAAATGTGAAAGCCTACCTTTGCAAGAACTTCTCCATGAAAGATATGGGTGAAGTTTCCTACATACTATGTATAAGACTTTACCGGGATAAAGTTAGGAACCTTATAGGGTTGTTGTAATCGACGTACATAGATAAGATGTTAAAATGGTACAGTTTTACTAACTGCAAGGTTATAAATGTACCTTTCTGATATGACATACATCTTTCGAAGAAAATAGCACCTCAAACTAAGGAAGAGAGAGTTAAGATGTCTAACTTGCCATATGCTTCTTGTATTGGAAGCATAATGTACACAATGCTATGTACTAGACCTGACATCAGTTTCAGCGTCAGTGTGACCAGCTGATATCAATTTGAACCAGGTAATGATCATTGGACAGTTGTGAAATATATCCTAAAATATCTTAAAGGTACTAAGAATAGGTTTATGATATATGGATAATATGAGCTACAAGTTAAGGGTTATACAAACTCAGACTTCTAGGGAGATCCAGATGATAGAAAATCTACATCAGGATATATATTTACCCTTAACGGTGATGCGGTTTGTTGGCGATGTTCAAAACAAGGCCCAACAGTTGATTCTACCAATGAGGCGAAATTTATAACGGCTTCAGAAGCTGCTAAAGAAGGTATTTGGATTAGAAATTTTATCACAGAACTTGACCTTGTGCCTAGTATTGCGGATTCGATCCCATTATACTGTGATAATAACAGAACCATTACGCAGGCAAAGAAACCGAGGGCGCATTCCAAGTCTAAGCACGTGGAAATAAAATATTGCGTAATTAGAGAGATTATTGAACGAAAAGACCTAGTGGTCTTGAAGATTTAAGGACTAGACAACATAACAGACCCGCTTACAACCTCCTAAGTTATTCGATAAACATATGGAGGAGATTAGACTACGGTACCATCCAGATTGGCACTAAGCAAATGGGAGTTTGTTAGAGTTGGTGCTTGGAGTGCCAATCTGAATTGTATATTTTATTATTTATTAATAAAATAATAATATTTTCATTTCATACCTTATTAATGATATTGTCATTATGCGTAGATGTATAAATATGTTAAGAATGACATCGACCTTAGAATAGTCTTGTAGTAATATTGGACATTAGGTGGTCCAATATTGAGATAAGTATTACTATTATAAATTATTCTTAAAGTATATATATTCCTAGTCGTTGGTTTGGAATACGATCGAATTCCTATAACCTAGAAGACTATCATATGTACTATATTGGAAATGAAGTTCTAATGGTTTAACCCAATATACCATGAGTTTTGGAAACTCAAATAGACGTGTGGGTATTGGTTGGACTGAATACTGAATGACTCACAGGTGATTCCTAATAGTTGGAAGTACACACACTACCGTCAAAAGGAATCTCCTCGAGTCGAATAACATATGTAATCCTTTAACTATAGGATAACATTGATTTTGTTCGAGATCCTCCACACTTTGATGTCATGTTTGTCAGAAACCTTTCATGGTCTGGCATAGGTGTCCGTTGTGTGTGGACCTATGCACTCATTAATCAAGTGTGAAGCAAGATAGGATTTGTATGTGTACCACAAGGGGTTTTGGGTATCCATGTAAGTAAGTTACGAATCCTATAACTTTGGCCAAAGTCGATCACTTAGGATGTATCGCATTAGTTGTAAAGAATCGTGGACATGTCGACATGAGATGTGCGCCTAGGAAACTTGAAGGTGTGTTCTATGTTTCTTAAGCACAACTCGGATAGCTATGACGGAAGGATTAAACATATGTGATGATCTCGACTAGTATAGTTCAGAAAGGTCATTCGTGTTCTACGCGAATTCGGAGGTGGCCGAATTGCATATATATTAGCTAGGCGTATATGATGAATGTGTCTGAACTTAGAGAGTCACAATATGGAGTATACTCGTTGAGCACTTGGGTAGCCAATTAATTTTGATAAAATATAATATTTGATATTATAATTATCAAATAAGATAATCAAATATTATTGGATAATATTGATTATTTACTTTGACCTAATTCAATAACTGGATTAAATCAAAGTTTTAGATGTACGGGCCAAATTTGACACAAGGGTATAATCATCTTTTTATAGTAGATCCATGATAAATAAAGCCCATTATAGAAACCAACGGTTCACTTTCCAAACCCAATTTCAATAAAAGCCTAGGACTTGTCCTCAATTTCCTAAATAATTCATTAACCGAAAAAATGTCAAGTCCTAATTAATTATTTCCTATATAATTAGCTGGTTTACCATCGAAAAATAATTATCTAAACATGTTGTGGGCCTGCCTCTATAAACAGAGCCCCTATTCCAACTGCCATAACCCATTCATTGATCTATAAAATGAATCATAATTCAGAGATATGATTCAGGAAAAGCCTTATGATTCTAACTTAAGCTCTCTAATCTGAAGCTCTTAAACCCTCTCACCTTCTATACATCAAACCACCACCTTCACGGCAGTCTATAAAAGTCAAGGTAATCTCAGACCTTGTTCTTCCACTATTTTAGTCGTCCTCACTACTGACTTGAGCATCGGAGCGCCTATGGCGTCCACCACACTGGTGGGTAGGATCTCCCCGCTCACTCTACCTTTGTCTGTCAGGATCGTTAATGCCCTCAACATATAAATCTTGATGGTGGACCTCAGGCGAAATCTAGCGTCTATAATTTGGCACCCACTGTGGGGCCTTAGCGATTTATAGCAAGCAAGAATCTTTTAGTTTATGATCCTTACGAACATAGCCAATCATGGCTTCCAGCAATAAACAAACTCCAAACCCTATGGTCACACAATTAGCCTTTTTACAAGAACGGTTGTGAGCTTTATAAGAGGAAACTCTATCCATGCAACGCTTCAACGCAACCCTTCAAAAATAATTGGAACAAATCTCTTCAATCTCTCATCAACGTGATACTTCAGATCACCCTAACAATCCTGCCATTCGATCCAACCTCATAGAAGCATTCAACAATATAGTAGACGACAATCTTTCCTTAGAAGGTCATCTACATAACCACCAAAGAAGACAACACACTTCTCCATTCGACCAAGCGCAACAAGTAGCCTCCACCATGCGCAAGGAAATGCATGATTTCAAAGAAGCAATTCTTTCCAGCCTACCTAGTGTCAGACTACTAATAAGAAAGAGCCAAGCTGGCACAATCTTAGACACCTCATTCTTGGAGACCATCACTTCAGTGGAATTTCCAAGGAGATTTAGTTCCCCAGACATGAAATTATATGATGGATCTGCAGATTCAGACGACCATGTTGTTCATTATAAATATAAAATGATGTCGACAGGCCTGGCATAAAATCAACCTGAGGCTGGAATATGCAGAGGATTTGGAGAGACTTTGGCAGGTCCAGCCTTCACTTGGTTCATTAATCTCTCATATAGATCTGTTGACCATATCAAGAGTTAGCAAATAAGATTGTGGAATATTTTGCGAGCTCCTACAAGCTCGAGAAAACCACAGATGACGTCAATATAATCCAGTAGTGAATTGGAGAACCTTTACGAAGCTACATGACTCATTTCAACAAAGAAAAAATATCCATTCTGGATCTCAATCAACCTACTGCATTAGAAGCCTTTAGATATGGTTTATTCGCAGATAGTGGCCTCTACAAGAAGCTAACCAAATTTTGATGTTACACAATAGATCAAGTTATGGATGGGGCCCAAGTCGAGATCAGATGGGAAGAAGACAAGAGTAACAAGAAAAATGAATGTTCCCACAACTTACAGAACATCCCCAAGTGACATTAGGAGTTTACGGGCAAACATCAGCAACCGATAGATAAGAAGACCCATCCGAGGAAAGAACATCACTTTTTGATTCGAAATTTTGACCATCGACTTTCACCATACATAGTACAGAACAAAACTTCCTTCAACGTCCAAAGGCTCCCAGACTACAACTTCACCATCTCCTCATGAGAACTGGTCTCGATCCTCAAGGAGATGGGAAATGAAGTAAAATGGCCCCAGCATTCCAGAGACGATTCTACTAGGAAAGACACAAATCAATGGTGTGAGTTCCACCAAGATTATAGCCATATGACGGCCGATTGTATGGCCCTGAGGTTAGAAGTTTTGGCGGTACTGAATAAGGAAATCTAGAAGATTTGCTTACAGAAAAGGGCAAGTCAATAATGGCTCGGTGAGACAATAGAGAAGAACAAAGGGATGACCCCTAGCCACCACCACCAATTAACAACACAATTAACTTCATTTCAGGTGGATCTGAAGTCAGTGGTGTCTCATATTCGGCCGCCAAACGATGCACAAGAAAAGTGGCCATGAGGAATCTCACTCTACAATGTCAATTGAAAGGATGTAACAATCGAGTTCACAGATGACATAGCTTCAGTCAGATGAACCCTCACCATGATGCTTTGGTTATATCTTTACAGGTCTCCAATTTCATGATCAAATGAGTACTGGTCGACACCGGATCTTCAGCCAACATCATCTTCACCAACTCCTAACAAACATAGAATCGGAATTAGATAAAATCAACCGACGGTTGACTGCATTGATTGGGTTCAGTGGGGAGCAAAAGTTCACTTTAGGATAAATATCTCTCACAGTCTACGCGGGAGGAATCAATAAGATCACAACATTCCAGGTCTTAGATTGCCACTTAGCCTACAATTTGATTGTTGGCCGACCTTATATACATGACATGAGAGTAGTCTCTTCCACCTACCACTAGGTGCTAAAATTCCCCACCAAGTGGGGAATCCAATAAACCAAAAGGGACTAACTTGCCTCGAGAAGTTACTACCAAACGACTCTTAAAGCCAAGAACCAATTAGCATAGTAACTACATGAGGGATCTTTGAAGTCGAGCAAGATCAGTCCAATATTGAAGAACTCGATGAGGTTCAGATCTACCCCCATTACATAGATTATAAGGCCCAGATTGGAGCCCATCTCAAACCAAAGCTATGAGCTAAACTAATCGACTTCCTCAAAGAACGTTATGACTATTTGTTTTGGTCTCATGAGGATATGACTGGCATAGATCCTGAGATGATAACTCACGAACTTCATGTGGATCCAAACTACCGTCCTATATGAAAAAAAAAGAAAAAGTTTACTCCAGAAAGAACCAGTCATCGATGAGGAGTTCAGAACGGCTACAAAATGAGCCATCAAGAGTTCAATACCGGAGTGGCTGCAAATGTCATTGTAGTTCGAAAAAGAGAAATGGCGAGTTACATCATTTCACTGACTTTAAACAAGACGTGTCCAAAATTGCATTCCCCTATCTCCATGATTCATGGTGATCTACACTGGACACGTGTTATTATGCTTCATGGATGCTTATTCTTGCTACAATCAAATCCTCATGCATCCAAACAACCAGGCAAAGAAAACATTCGTCACCATAAGGCACTTATTGGCTACAAGGTGATGTCAATTCGGACTCAAGATATTGGGCCTGTTAGTGTTCCTAGAACATTATAAGGATCTAATAAGCATGCATAATAAAGGATTTAATCATTATAAGGTGCGGAATATACTTACAATGAGTTTTGGAGCTTTAAAAAAAAAAATCGAGATCCAAGATCTCCAAGATCCAAGCTTTATGATGATTCCAAGCTTTTGAGGAGTTTCCCTATCACCTTTGTTCACTTCCAAAGTGCTAGCTTTGTTGATTTGAAAATCAAATCAAAGAGAGGAGGGCTCTCAAATTCGGCCAAGGAGGAGACATGTCTAGGGTTTTCAATTTTTTTTCATCTAATGAAAGTGTTAGCAAAAGTGTGTGGTAGCCTTTTGTTTTTACCTTTTAGTGAAACCTTTTCACCTTTTACCCTAACAAGGTAGGTTGGGTAAATGGTTTCCAAAAAGTAAAAACAAGGTGGTTGTGTGGTGGGAACACCTACCACACTTTTGGCTCCAAATATTTGAATCCGAAATTCAAATATCTCTACGGGCATTTGCCGCGGCTCGGTTCCGTTTAATCCAATTAAACGATCCTTCGTCGTTAAATAATTAAATCTAATTTAATTAAATAACGATGCCTCGCAAATATATTACGAACGTCGTTCATGAACTAATTCTAAATTAATTCGTTCGTTCGCATTAAAGTCCGACTTTAATCTCGTAATGAAATCCAATCCATTTTAATATATCCGATATATTAATTTTAGCCCATTTGAATAAATTAAATAGAAAAATCAAATTTAACTATTAAATTTATTTTACCGATTAATTCCAAATTAATCGCGTTCTTTCGCCACTGTACACTTTTAATCCCAGATTAAACAAAGCCCATATTAATCCCAGATTAATTTTCTCTCTCTTAATTAATCCCAGATTAATTCCAATTTAAGTCAACTGTCATCGGTGAATCCTTGGGAAGCGACCCAAGAGATCTCTGGATATGTTGGCAGTAAATCCGGTAATCGGACTATCCGATAAAGCGAGTACCTCGTACTACGTGCTTACCGATTTACAAGACATGGTTGGCTTCTAGCAAAGCACCGTGCCTACCCAATTCTCCAGAAATATTCTTACTGGAATATATAATCTATGTCAGACGTAGAATACCTAGTATCTCGTATTTCGATCCAGTATCAGATGTCACGTGCTAGGCCTGGGGCTGGAATAGTGTCTGCCCCGTACGAAGCACATATCGGATATCAACAACTAGTCTCTTGAATCGGATAATCATGACCTTGTCACATTATCCCGATGGTTGCAACACAATAGAGAACGAGTTATGAATCCCTGCGTGATCATCATCTCCATATGTCTGGAGTGACACTTCCGTCTTGACATCACATCCAATACACTACGATTCTCGATAAACCCAATAGAGGCGTACACAGAACCTGTTAAAGCCCTGGACGACCAAAACCAAAGTTTACCGATTGTCGCAAGTATTAGCGATGTAAGTCTCAGGTTAACCAAATACATCTACCCTGACGCGGACTCCCGTAGACACATATACATACTACCAATGGGATTCCGCGGGGTCTATCCAGAGCGAAGCTGTTTTCCGTACCATCGGTAAAACACAACCTCCTATCGCACTTGCATAAGTATCCTATACTTAAACATATGAGAACTGTGCCGTTATGCTCTCACAACGCGCACAAGTGCAATACTAGTCTATTCCGCATTATCGATGTCCAGTCTCGATAATACTACGACTAGGGATATTTAATGATTAAACCTTTATGGATTGATACTGTCTCATATCATCTCAATCCGGAACTAATCATATGGACTTTTACCATTTATATGTAATAGTAAATGAATTACGAAATGATAAAAGGCAATTTCAATATTACATAGTCAATTTTGTACAAAACACAATGTCTTTTACAAACGGTGACGCTATGGGTCATAATTGTCTAACAATCTCCCACTTGGCCTATAGCCAGTCACTCAAGCATCTAACACCTGAACTATGTATGTGTTTCTCAAACTTTTGCTGTGAAATAGCTTTCGTCAGCGGGTCTGCAATGTTGTCATCTGATGCGACCTTCTCGATCTTCACATCGCCACGATGTATGATCTCACGAATCAGATGGAAACGTCGAAGAACATGCTTGGATCGTTGATGAGACCGTGGTTCCTTAGCCTGCGCTATAGCCCCGTTATTGTCACACAATAATGGAACGGGCTCAGCTGCTAACGGAACTACTCCTAATCCAATTAGGAATTTACGGATCCAAACTGCCTCTTTTGCTGCTTCAGATGCAGCAATATACTCCGCTTCTGTTGTTGAATCGGCAACAGTCTCTTGCTTGGAAGATTTCCAGCTTACTGCTCCGTTGTTCAAACAAAATATGTACCCGGATTGCGACTTAGAGTCGTCTTTATCGGTTTGGAAACTTGCATCGGTATACCCAGTTACCTCAAGTTCTCCATCTCCATAAATCAAGAAAGCATCCTTAGTTCGTCTAAGATACTTAAGGATGTTCTTAACTGCCATCCAGTGACCATCACCTGGATCGGCCTGATAGCGACTACACATGCTCAAAGCATACGAGACATCAGGTCGAGTACATATCATGGCATACATGATCGATCCGACTGCCGAGGCGAACGGTATCCGACTCATGCTATTTCTCTCATCTTGAGTTTTAGGACACATGTCCTTAGATAGAGAGATGCCATGTGACACTGGCAACAGTCCCCTCTTGGACTGATCCATGTTGAATCTTTTCAACACTTTGTCAATGTACGTACTCTGAGAGAGTCCAAGCAGCTTTCTAGATCTATCCCTGTAGATCTTTATTCCTAGAATAAAGGCTGCTTCTCCCAGATCTTTCATGGAGAATTTTAATGAAAGCCAAGCTTTCACCGATGTTAACATGGGAATGTCATTGCCCATAAGCAATACATCGTCAACATAAAGGACAATGAATGTCAGTGCGCTCCCACTAACCTTCTTATATACACAAGGATCATCCTCGTTTTGAATGAAATCATATTCTTTTATGATCTCATCAAAACGTTGGTTCCATGACCGCGATGCTTGCTTCAGTCCATAAATGGACCGATTTAACTTACAAACCTTGTTTGCAAGTTTAGGCACGATAAAACCGTCAGGCTGTTGCATATAAACATCCTCCAAAAGGTTTCCGTTAAGGAAAGCGGTTTTAACGTCCATCTGCCATATCTCGTAATCGAAATATGCAGCAATAGCAAGCATTATCCGAATGGATTTAATCATGGCAACGGGTGAGAAAGTTTCGTCGTAATCGACACCATGTCGTTGACGATACCCCTTCGCTACAAGCCTAGCTTTGTACGTTTGTACGTTGCCTTCCATGTCGGTCTTCTTCTTGAAGATCCATTTGCATCCAATAGGCTTTACGCCTTCTGGTGCATCAACCAGTGTCCAAACTTGGTTGGTGTACATGGAATCCATTTCGGACTTCATGGCCTCTTGCCATAAAGTGGAATCGATATCTTGTATCGCTTCCTCATACGTAGCCGGTTCGTCTTCCTCAATGAGATTAATATCTACATGAGGTGAGATCAGAAACCCATACCTCTCAGGTTGGTTCCTGACTCTCTCCGACCTACGCGGTCCTTGTGTAATAGAAGATTGTGGTACAGTCTCATCCCGGATGGACTGTTCTTGTTCCGTTGAGGATTCTATGCCAGGAACAGTATCACTCCGATTTTCATCGAGTTCTACTTTCCTCCCACTTACCACTGTATTTAGGAATTC
Organism: Zanthoxylum bungeanum; assembly: GCA_019454045.1. Taxonomy (NCBI): domain Eukaryota; kingdom Viridiplantae; phylum Streptophyta; class Magnoliopsida; order Sapindales; family Rutaceae; genus Zanthoxylum; species Zanthoxylum bungeanum. The sequence continues at coordinate 156,976 of SKCR01024329.1, forward strand.
CTTCTCAAGGAAAACCGCATGTAGAGCAACAAATACTTTGTTCTCTCGTGGGTGATAGAAGTAATATCCTTTGGTTTCCCTAGGATATCCTACGAATAGGCATTTATCCGATTTGGGTTCAAGTTTGGTACCTTCCAAACGTTTGACGTATGCCCAGCATCCCCAAATCTTTAGGAATGAGAAACCCGGTTTCTTTCCTGTCCATATCTCATATGGTGTCTGTTGTACAGACTTTGACGGAACCTTATTCAAAATAAGAACTGCACTGTTTAATGCATATCCCCAGAAGGAAATAGGTAGCTCAGTGCGACTCATCATAGACCTTACCATGTCCAACAGAGTTCGGTTTCTCCGTTCGGATACACCGTTTAATTGCGGTGTTCCAGGAGGAGTCCACTGTGAAAGAATACCATATTCTTTCAAGTAATCTAGAAACTCATTGCTCAAGTACTCGCCACCACGGTCCGACCGTAATGTCTTTATACTCTTGCCTGTCTGTTTTTCAACTTCGTGTCGAAACTCTTTGAATTTCTCAAAAGTTTCCGACTTGTGTCTCATAAGATACACATAACCATAACGCGATGCATCATCCGTAAAGGTTACGAAGTATTCAAATCCACCTCTAGCCTGGCTAGACATGGGCCCACAAACGTCACTATGAACGAGGGCTAACAGTTCGGTGGCGCGTACACCTTTACCGCTAAAAGGTGTTTAGGCATTTTGCCTAATAAGCAAGATTCGCAGACGTCATATGAATTTGGATCAAATCCGTCCAAGTACCCACTCTTCGAAAGTGTGGATATGCGAGTCTTGTTAATGTGTCCCAGACGACAATGCCACATGTAAGTCTCATCTTTGTTACTTAGTTTGAGCCTTTTGTTTGTTACATTATATGTTTGAGATTGATTTATATTCAAAATATAAAGACCATTATTAGCATCAGCTGAACATATCTCAAAATCATCTTTATAAACAAAACACCCAGTGTTTCGGAATACAAAAGTGTACCCGCATTGGGTCAAACAAGATACAGAGATAATATCCTAGTCAAACTAGGCACATAATAACAGTCTGATAGTTTAAGTACATGTCCCGAAGGCAGTTCTAAAACAAAAGTGCCCACGGCCAAAACAGCAACAGGTGTCCCTTTTCCAACACGCAGATCAATCTCTCCTGAAGCCAGTCTCCTGCTAATCTGCAGATCCTGCGCATCAGTACATATATGAGTACCACAACCAGAATAAAAAATCCAATTTTTAAAACTAGAAGTAGCCATGTTTATCTCAATAACAAACATACCTGAGGCCGGTGCCTTGCCCGCCTTTATCTCCTTCTGAAGCGCCTTGTACTCGCGGCAGTCACGCTTCCAGTGACCCCGCTTGCCGCACTGTAGGCAAACATCTTGAGATTTGTCATTTGGCTTCCCAGAAGCCTTTGACTTTTTGGCCTTGCCCTTTTGCATATGCTTCTTCTTTCGCACACCTCCAGTTGCCTTGGGCCCAGCCTTAGGTCCATGAGATGTCGATGCAAAGTGCGCCTCGCGCTTGTTGCCCTTTTGAAACTCCTTTTCAGCCTCCTTGAGAGTTGACAGTAACTCTCCAAGAGTATCACTGGTGTTCATCAAATTATAATTTATGATGAACTGTCTCCAAGTATCGGGGAGGGATTGCAGGACCATGTCCACAGTAATCTCTGCCTCAAAGACAATCCCCATGCTGGCCAGCTCATCGATGTCGGCGACCATCTGAGCCACGTGGGACTCAACGGACATGCCATCTGTCATGCGTGAGCGAAAGAGCTTCCTGACTAACTCGTACCTATGCATCCTCTTGTTAGAGCGATGCAGATCTTGCAACCTTGCCAACATATTATAAGGATCCAAGTCCCTATTTTGTCTGCGAAAGTGCTGAGTCATCGAAGCAAGCATAATTGACTGAGTTGTGTCACAATCATCGCTGTGAGTCTTCCAAAGCTCCAGCTCAAGTGTCTCAGTCGGTCCGGGTTTTGGCCCAAGAGGTCTTTGTGTAGTATACAACAGCCTCTCTGAACCTAGGACAATCCTAAGGTTCATTTCCCAATCAGCAAAATTTGTGCCCTTGAAGACATTATCTCCCATGATAATATCACGGACATTTCCTTTGCCAGTCATCTTGATCTACGATAGTCTAACTATCTAGTCAACGATAATGGGTACAGTCTAACTGTTACATAGAAAAATAACAATATATTAGTCCAACTAATAAAGTAATATTGACGAAATTATTTGAAAGCGCGTAAAGCTAAGTATCTGAATGAAATTGCAAATTCAATACTAGCCTCCCACTATTTTTCGGCGAGCCTCTAACCCTCTGTTGAGTACTCGGGAAACCTAGTTTCCTAGTGGGCTAGGATCCCGTTAAATAACATACAACCTTGACTTTGGCCAACAAGCTGTATGAAACTTAACTAGGTAGATCTCGAAGATCAATTGGATCTCATCCAATTCCTAGATCCCGTAGGTGGACATCCAAGTCCGTAACACATATACTTTATATATGTCAATATGTCAAACATATTTTCCTAACCTTTTTCCTCTGAATCAACTAAGCCTTGGCTTTGGCACAACAAGCTTAATGATTCCAGTTAAGCGGGACCCATTGACATGGAAAGTTTCGTAATCAATGTCGATGGACAAGAAGTGATCTTGACTTTGGCCAACAAATCACAACTTGGACAAGACACCGATATGTAACAAAACCTTCATGATTCAAACACATCCTCAATTGACAAAGGCCTTGACTTTGGCCAACAAGCCAATGCCAACTTTGGATCTTGAGTAAGAATCACTCAACGGAAGGAAAAACGCTTAATATATTTTTGAGGGTTTTTGCGTAAATTGGCATCCAATTTATTATCTTTGATTAGGTCTCATCATACACCCTTAAGCATGCTTCTAAAACATCATAAGGCGCAAAAGTAAATTAATAACGATATGCGGATGGATATTTAAACAGATTGTTCCTAGAACAAATCACTCTCTTTCCTCTCCCCGACTAGAACTATTCTAACTCCTACCCTTTTACAAAATACAATAAAGAAACCTCATATACATAGAGGGGAATAGGTGAGAAGAGAATTACAAGGAGTAATGAGATTAAAGGCTGGACACGCAGGTCCAATTTAATAAATTCTAAACTTATTACAATTTCCAAAATTGCCCTTGCCCTTCTAATATCCATCCGATATACGTTATTCATACATCACATTTATGTATTCAATCAAACCATGTTTATTACAATCAATCTAATCCAATTAATTAATCTTTGATTAATGACCATCCAATGTTCAAACAATGATTTGATTTGCGCGAGTCCAACTCGTTTGAGAATAAATACTTTTGAGTACGTATTCTTGAATTATATCGAACTACAACTTAAATCCAATTTATTTGTATTCAATACTAATTCTTATTTAATTCCAAATTAAATATTTACACTTACATAGTTGCCTTAAAGACTTGGATTCCAAATCCAATCTTGATGGGTCTCAAAGGCCCAATAACATCCAATGTCTTTTAATTAAAGTCCAATGGGCTTTTAATTGATTCTTAAGGCATGGGCTTTGGCCATAATGGATCAAACCCAAAATGCCAAGGCCCAATAGGAATCACCCTATTGCCATCAAATCAATTTAGGCCCATTAGGCCCAATCAAATACTTTAAAGGGTCAAGTGATGTATTTGGACTTCATGGAATTGGTTTTGGGCCCAATTGGATCCAATCCAAAAGTCCAAAACCAAACTTGGTCAAACCAAGCCCATTAGGCCCAAATACACACTTTTAGCCCAATTCAATTTTAAAGGCATATTTACATAATTATAATATTCCAAATATCACAATTATTTTAATTAAAGTGTATTAGCCATAATTAATTAATTAAACTCAATATTTCCAAAATATTAATTAACTTAATTAATCATGCTTAAACTAATAATACATGCTTAACATAAAATCAAGCCAAAACACATCATTGCATGCTTGAGACATATTGAAGCCTAAGATCATCATTTCATGCTCAACATGCACTTTGATTTTAACATGAACATTATAGACATTGATTCTAATCATATTAAACCAACTATCATCATTTAAACATGCATCCAAACACATTATTTCATGTTACAAAAAACAAAAACTGCAGTGCACTGCCTTTGGTGTATTCGGCCTCACTAAGAATTTTTTCTTTTGTTGCTTTTGATTTATTTGAAATCTAATCATGCATAACTCTAAGTTATCATGTTGTAAACATATTCAAAGCATCAATTTCAAAAAATCATGCTCAAAATCAAAAACCCCAAATTTTAAGATTCAAGAACCCTAAAATTATCATGCTCAAATTAGGCTCATGATACCATTGTTAGTGTTCCTAGAACATTATAAGGATCTAATAAGCATGCATAATAAAGGATTTAATCATTATAAGGTGCGGAATATACTTACAATGAGTTTTGGAGCTTTAAAAAAAAATTGAGATCCAAGATCTCCAAGATCCAAGCTTTATGATGATTCCAAGCTTTTGAGGAGTTTCCCTATCACCTTTGTTCACTTCCAAAGTGCTAGCTTTGTTGATTTGAAAAATCAAATCAAAGAGAAGAGGGGCTCTCAAATTCGGCCAAGGAGGACAATTCTAGGGTTTTCAATTTGTTTTTCATCTAATGAAGTCTTAGCAAAAGTGTGTGTGTCTAGCCTTTTTGTTTTTCACCTTTTAGTAAAACCTTTTCACCTTTTACCCTAAACTAGGTAGGTTTGGTAAATGGTTTCCAAAAAGTAAAAACAAGGTAGTTGTGTGGTGGGAACACCTACCACACTTTTGGCTCCAAATATTGAATCCGAAATTCAAATATCTCTACGGGCATTTGCCGCGGCTCGGTTCCGTTTAATCCAACTAAACGATCCTTCGTCGTTAAATAATTAAATCTAATTTAATTAAATAACGATGCCTCGCAAATATATTACGAACGTCGTTCACGAACTAATTCTAAATTAATTCATTCGTTCGCGATCATTAAAGTCCGACTTTAATCTCGTAATGAAATCCAATACATTTTAATATATCCGATATATTAATTTTAGCCCGTTTGAATAAATTAAATAGAAAAATCAAATTTAACTATTAAATTTATTTTACCGATTAATTCCAAATTAATCGCGTTCTTTCGCCACTGTACACTTTTAATCCCAGATTAAACAAAGCCCATATTAATCCCAGATTAATTTTCTCTCTCTTAATTAATCCCAGATTAATTCCAATTTAAGTCAACTGTCATCGGTGAATCCTTGGGAAGCGACCCAAGAGATCTCTGGATATGTTGGCAGTAAATCCGGTAATCGGACTATCCGATAAAGCGAGTACCTCGTACTACGTGCTTACCGATTTACAAGACATGGTTGGCTTCTAGCAAAGCACCGTGCCTACCCAATTCTCCAGAAATATTCTTACTGGAATATATAATCTATGTCAGACGTAGAATACCTAGTATCTCGTATTTCGATCCAGTATCAGATGCCACGTGCTAGGCCTGGGGCTGGAATAGTGTCTGCCCCGTACGAAGCACATATCGGATATCAAACAACTAGTCTCTTTGAATCGGATAATCATGACCTTGTCACATTATCCCGATGGTTGCAACACAATAGAGAACGAGTTATGAATCCCTGCGTGATCATCATCTCCATATGTCTGGAGTGACACTTCCGTCTTGACATCACATCCAATACACTACGATTCTCGATAAACCCAATAGAGGCGTACACAGAACCTATTAAAGCCCTGGACGACCAAAACCAAAGTTTACCGATTGTCGCAAGTATTAGCGATGTAAGTCTCAGGTTAAGACCAAATACATCTACCCTGATGCGGACTCCCGTAGACACATATACATACTACCAATGGGATTCCGCGAGGTCTATCCAGAGCGAAGCTGTTTTCCGTACCATCGGTAAAACACAACCTCCTATCGCACTTGCATAAGTATCCTATACTTAAACATATGAGAACTGTGCCCTGGCACCAAAACCAAAGTTTACCGATTGTCGCAAGTATTAGCGATGTAAGTCTCAGGTTAAGACCAATACATCTACCCTGATGCGGACTCCCTAGACACATATACATACTACCAATGGGATTCCGCGAGGTTATCCAGAGCGAAGCTGTTTTCCGACATCGGTAAAACACAACCTCCTATCGCACTTGCATAAGTATCCTAACTTAAACATATGAGAACTGTGCCGTTATGCTCTCAAACGCGCACAAGTGCATACTAGTCTATTCCGCATTATCAATGTCCATCTCGATAATACTACGACTAGGATATTTAATGATTAAACCTTTATGGATTGATACTGTCTCATATCATCTCAATCCGGAACTATCATATGGACTTTTACCATTTATATGTAATAGTAAATGAATTATGAAATGATAAAAGGCAATTTCAATATTACATAGTCAATTTTGTACAAAACACAATGTCTTTTACAAACGGTGACGCTATGGGTCATAATTGTCTAACAGGGCCACCGACCAACGCCTCGTCAATAAGATGTTCTCCCAATATATCGGGAAAACCATGGAGGTTTACATAGATGACATGCTGGTGAAATCCTTGAAGGCCGAGCAACACATATTACAGTTGGGACAATCATTCGACATCATGAGGAAGTATGGCATGAAGCTAAATCCCATGAAATGCGCCTTTAGTGTATCCTCGGGAAAGTTCCTTGGCTATCTGGTCACTCGATGAGGAATAGAAGCCAACCCTGATCAGATTAAATCTATCCTTAACATCCCTCTCCCAACAGCCCAAATGATGTCACGCGACTTACAGGAAGAATTGTAGCTTTAAATTGATTCATCTCTAAGTCAACATAAAAAAATTTTGTGTTCTTCTCAGCCCTCAAGAAAGCAAAAGACTTCGATGGACCTCAACCTATGAAGACACTTTAAAGAAAATAAAAAAGTACTTAACCATTCAACCACTCATTTCAAAGCCAGACGACAGTGAAAGACTATTCCTGTATTTGGGGGTATCAGAACAAGTCATCAATGTGGTATTGATTAGAGAATAAAAGGGAACACAACTTCTGATCTACTATGTAAGTAAAGATATGCTCAACACGGAGACATACTACACTCAAATGGAGAAGTTGGTCATAGCTTTAATAATAGCGGCTCGGAGTTACACCCTTAATTTCAAGGGCATCCAATGCCAATCTACACTTCTCACCCCTCGAGAAGCATACTCCATAAATCTGAGCTCTCTGGGAGACTGATGAAATGGGCTATAGTGCTTAGAGAACATGACATCACTTACCAACCACGAACCGTGATCAAATCACAAGCTTTAGTAGATTTCGTGGCCGATTTTAGCCCCGGCCTACAACCCACAGCTGAACTAGAAGTTCAATGTGTCCAGTCAACACATTTTTGGAAACTTTCAGTTGACGGTTCCAGTAATCAGTGAGTATACTGGCTTGGAATCGTGATCACCACTCCAGAAGGAGACATTCTACAACAAGCATTCAAAAGTGGTTTCAAGGTCACCAACAACGAAGCTGAATATGAAGCTTTCGTAGCTGAATTGACTCTAATTAAAGACTTGGGATCCAAGAAGATAGAAGTCAAGTCAAACTCCCAGGTTATTGTGAACCAACTTCAAGGATCATATTAAGCACGAGACTCACAATGGAGTCCTATTTACAAAAGTTGAAGGAACTTCAGTCAATATTCGATGAGCTCACAATCTCTCAAGTTTCAAGGACCGAAAACACACATGCAGATGCATTAGCTACCATCGGTTCAAAAATGCAATGAGATAAACCTCAATGGAGAGAAGAAACTGAAGAAGTCACCTCGATCATTCCAGGCAATGCATGGATGACTCCGCTAGTAGTGTACATATAAAATAACGTACTACCAGAAGACAAAAATCGAGGCCCAAAAATTTCAGCGATAGACTTCCCAGTTCACTCAACTTCTAAAGAGATCTCTTTATGCTCCCTACCTTAAGTGCCTCACTCCCCAGGAAGCCCAATTCGTATTGGTCGAACTGCATGAAAGAGAATTTGGGAACCATTGAAAGAGAATCTGGGAACCATTCCGGGGGAAGAAGCCTAGCATGTTGAGCCCATACTGCTGGATATTATTGGCCAACAATGAGAGCCGATGTGACAGAATTCACCCACAAGTGCGAGAAATGTCAAAGGTTCGCCCCAGTCTCCCATCTAGCACCAAAAAGACTTAATCATATCATTTCTCCTTGGACATTCATGAAAAATGAATGGATATCATAGGCAAACTCCCAATTGTCCTGGGCTAACGAATCTATATGGTTGCACTCACAGACTATTATTCCAAATGGATCGAAGTCGATTCTTTGCCAAGCTAAGAGATCAAGAAGTACAAGCCTTCATGTGGAAGAACATCATATGTCGATTCGGGCTACCAAAAGAGATTTTCACTGACAATTGTTCCCAATTCATCAGCTACTGTTTCAAAGACTTTTGCAAAAATTAGGGTATTAAACTAAACTTCTTGACCCCGCGATATCCTCAAGCTAATGGCCCAACTAAATCCCCCAACAAAACGATCATGAACACTTTGAAGAGAAGAATGGAAAATGTAAAAGAGGCAAGTGCAGACGAGCTCCTATGAGTATTGTAGTCCTATAGAACGACAGCTCAATCTTCAACTGGAGAAATCCCATTCTCACTTGCATTCGGAGCCGAAGCAATCATCCCACCAAAAGGAAGCATACCATCCCCACGCTACCAATGGCTTGAAGAAAGTTCTAATCGATAACTCATGAACCATATCCTTCCATACGACTTGCAGCCCACAAACAAAGAATGGCCAGATACTTTAACAAAAATGTCAGATATCGAACATTTAAGGAAGGCGATTGGATCATACATAAGGTATTTCAAAACACCAAGGAAATTTGAGTTGGAAAGTTCGGACCTGCATGGAAGGACCATACATCATCACCAAGGTAGTGGGATAAAAAGCCTATAAATTGAAAACAGAAGAAGACAGACCGATTCAAAATAGCTGGAACATTGTGCATCTCAAACGATTCTACAGGTAGAACTTCAATAAGAGTCATAAACCAACGACTCAACCAATGGTTGCTTTATGATTAGGGGACAAGGAGACTACCTCGTAGCCTTTATTCGCTTTGGATTTATTTTATAGCCAGCAGATATGCCTTTATTTGCTTTGGATTTATTTTGTAGCCAGCAGATATCTAAGTGTTAATCCACAGTTAAAGTAAGTCAAACAACACTTAAAGAAATAAAGATCCTCTAGATTAAAAAAAAATATTTTAATTTTTTACAACTTGGAAATCATAGCCATCAAAATTACAGAGTAAAAGAAACATTTAGACTTCTTCAAATTTCGGTACTACAATGGAAGAATCAACTGAAACCGGGGCATCTTGTGCATCTGAAGCAGATATGACTTCAGTATCCGAAGGCTAACTCTCCTTTGATCCATACCCTTCACCAACTTTAGTGGTTTTTTCTTCAGCTTCTTGAGAATCTTCGTTAGCTCAGTAATGCTTATCATCAACAGTCTTCTCATCAAAACTGACAACTAGTGGTTCCCTTTTCTTCTATTTCCTCATCATCCTCATTCGACGATGAAATCCTAACTTCATATCGCTCCTGATCCCTTATTCATTTTTTGAGGTTCCAACTCTTATCACCCCCGCCAAATATTATTTTATCAACTTAATCCTTTCAACCAGCACTATCTCATAGGCGACTCCCTCCAATCGCTCAATCAGTTCTTCTTTATTTTTCTTAAGGGAATCCACACTCTACTTATAAGCCTCCAATTCTGCCTTAGAAACCTCACTCTCGAGTTTGATTATGGTTTGAGTCGACTTCAACTCCATCTCTAACTCCTCCACTCGTTTCGCCTTTTTCTCGAAAGCCTCCACCGCTACCTTCTGCTCGACAATCTCTTTCCTCATTGATGTGTTGTATCTCTCCACATCTCTGATCCTCCTTTGACTCGACTCGACACATTCCTGGGTGACCAATCCGTATTCCATAGCTTGCAAAACATTTGGCTTACTCTCAATCGATGAGATATTGAAGAAAGAAAATGGAAGAGAAAGATAATCTTTCTAAATCATAACTGATAATTCAGAGCCACAACTTTCTTGATATCCTCTAGAGGATCTATCTCGGTCAGCTGCTGCTCATCCTCATCAAGCAAGAGCCCATTGACGAACTTATAGAGACTTGAAGTGTCTGAAATCACAGTCGACCCATGTGGGATCCTCACAATGACACTCTCAGAGTCTTCCTCAGGTGCAACCATAGCCTTCCACTTCCTTGAAGTTATTGTCATTTCAGTCGACTGCGTCAGTAGGACTGCAACTACTTTAGCTGTCGTCTCCCCTTTTGCCACAATAATCTCAACCTCCACAGACTCGGGTTCCTTCCCCTTAGCATTCTTGCTCATTCTCTTGGCCTTAACTTCATCAAAATATAGCAATTTGAACTAACCAGACATGACTTCTTCTGCGTACAAAATTTCTTCAATAGTTAGAGGCTTTAAAAACAGCAATCTCTCTAAAGTCAATAACGACTAGATGTCTACTACCACGACCAGGATTAATTTACTAAGGGCTAAGAGATACCTTCAGAATCAAGTACATCATTCCACAATGGGAGTAGTCTTAATCTCTTCTCTTCTAACACGACCCTCCAATTCCTTCCGGGAGCAGATTGACTCAACAATTATCGCATAGTCACAATGACACCTGGTGTTACGTCGAATGAACGATTTCATTATGAACCTGCATGACACGAGAAGATAAACTTTAGTCAAACGATTAAACCAATGGTATGGAAAGAAAGTACAAAGATACTCACTAGATGTATTCCAATATTATGGGATACGACCTGCTCAGATGACCCAAACATGCCCTCACAAAGAAATAACACTTTTTCCACTCCCTCATCTCGTTTGTAGGTAAGCCTATTACTAAATGCTCCATCTTTTGCCGAAGAATCAAATTATACCTCTCTTTTTCCTTAACATGCTCCTTCAGGTAATAGGTATACAACACATCCTTCAACCCAAACCTTACCCCTAACTCATTTAATAAGCATTCAACCGACAGTATTATCCTCCAAGTATTGGGCATCAACGGTGAATGTGCTATCTCGTAATGGTCCAACATTTCCCACATTAACCTTGGAATAGGAAACCTCAATCAATCAGTAAAAGGACGCTCATAGAATACAATCCATCTAGGTACTTTGAAATATATCGTCCCAGACGAAAATATTAACCTTACCTCAACCAAATGAGGAAACCTATATTTTAACTTAATCTCCCTCATTAGCTGACCTGCCACTCGACTGACTGAGTTCTTATTAAGGATATTTGTCGGCTCACTTGTACTTGGTGTCCCACTCGACTCCCTAGCAGCTGGTATTGTCCTGAGTGATGTTATATCAGTTGGTATTCCAATAGGAGGTTCAGAAATCGTTACTATACTAGTCTTTCCCAAATCCTCATGAGACCAGACCAATTCTTCATATTCGGTCGACTCACTACTGATCATAATTGGGGATTCGACATACCCTTCTAATGGAGTACCACCATTGCCCATTGAATCCTCACTCAACAATGGTCCAAACCACAATATTTATTCCAATCCTCAAACACTACAAACTTTGAAATTCTCACTCGCAAAGATCAAATTACCTTAATCCTTAAACATAATTCCAACAATCTCACTATAGTCCTAAGGATCAAATGGTCTAATTATCTCAAAACAGCTTGAATCTATAAATGAAGAAAAGAATAACACAAGAATAATACCTTGAAAAAGAGGATAGCTCAACCAAATTATAAAATGAGAGTGTTTTGTGCGAATGAAGCAAATGAGCCCTCCAAACTCACTTATACCCACTTCTACCTTTGACGCTTCTTTTTCCCGCTTCAGACGCCTTGGAACTCTCGTGAGGACTACGGTACTAAAATTCTTGAAGATCATTCGTAAAATGAGCTCAAGGCCCAACAAGTGAACATAAATAAACTTTATTATCGACTAGAAAACCTTTGGAACTTGAGAACTCCTTTGGTTCCCCCATTAAAGATTGGAGACTACAATATCCATCATACGATAGTTGAAATTATCATTGATTTTCTCAGTAAGAAAATCTCCAACGAAGGCACCCTCTCCATTCGACACGAAGCGTATAAGTTTTTAGCAAGAGAATCTCTGAATAACCTGTGTGACACGACATGGTTACTTAAAAGATCCATCAATTGCCAAACCCAAGTCTCAAATGACAGGTATAATTTTCTAAGTATGTTAATGATTTTAATAGTCACACATGCAATATCTCACATTCGTGTTGGGATGTATGCCCTAGAGCTACATGTGATGTAAACAGTTTCATATCCTTTTGAAATAAAAAGATGCATTATTCATTTATCAAATTATTTGTTTGATTTTCGCATATTATATCTTCGTAAATACCGTAGATTACTTATGTACCTTCAGACTTAGTGTATGAGTGTCATACACCAGAGGATTCAAGTCTGAATTTAGTGATCTTAAATAGTCCATATAGAGCAAATAAACCCGGTATTTTGTTTGCGGTTTATCTATAGCTGCGGTCCATTCCATATTTATATGGCGATCTTAATCTGGATCGTTCATGTAGAGACATGAGAATGGAGGCACCTTGTATGATGCGATCATATAGGACTGGACCCAGATAGAAGTGACATTCTTATAATATCCGTTAATCAAAGAAAGTCATTTCAATCTACTTGATGGTCATATATGGATTGATCTTAATCCTGAGTGTACTATGAACTCCTGCATGGCGGGTTGTGTCCTTTGATTTACAAAGGTGAGGTTGGTGTAGCAGTCCCAAACAATAACTATGTACTTTGGGGGCACAGTTTGTTTTGTAGCTGGGAACGTTTTACATAGACATGTAATTCACTCATTCTTACGAGAAGTAGATGAGTATCTCTCTTAAGGGTTGATTCGGTACTTGAACGATTTGAGCGCTCAAGTCTTTTTGTTACGAATAGAAAGATTAATATTCATAATAGTTATGAATAAATCGTTCATTAGAGAATCAATGGTACTTAAGGTAAAAAATAATTAGAGGGGTATAACGGACATTATGACCATGCTCTAATTACGAGATACTCGTGAAAGATCAATTCGTATGCAATGACTATATGGTGGACACCGACTTGGTTCGGCTTAATAATTTATCTACGACAACGAGAGTGCAACTTCGGATTTTTAGTGGAATAACCCGAAGTTTATAATTCGGAATATTTAATCAAGAGCTTAATTAATATTTCGAGATTATTGGAGCTTGGAACCGTAGGTCCACTTGGTCCCCGTGCTAGCTCGATATACTTTAGCGGAGTTAATATAATTGGATAGTCCAATTATATACTCACAAAGAATAAATATTATTAATATGATTAATAATATTAATTACATCACACTTGAGACTATACATTAAAAGTTAATGTAAGGTATTAATAATTATATGATAATTATTCAATTAGAACATTAAATTATATATGATATAATTTAATAAGGTTAAGAATTATTTTGGGATCAAAATCATAATCATGGTAGGATTCCTTATTAGATAAGGAATATGATTTGTTTGAGAAACAAAATCAAACTTAAATACCCTACCTTGGTCGAAATTCCTCATTAATAAGGAATATGATTTTTTTTTTATTTTGGAAACAAAATCAAGTCAAAATAATAGGCCTTGGCTGAATTCCCTATGGTGTAAGGAATAAGATTTGTTTGTTTTGGAAACAAAATCAAATAAGAATTCCTTGCCTTGGTTGAATTTTATAGATGGTGGGAGACTAGTGGTTGATTTGTTTTATGAAACAAATTACCCAAAGTATAAAAGAAAAATTATAATTTTATTTTTTAGATTAAGTCTTGAGAAAACCCTAGCTTCCATCTCTTCTACAAGCTCTCAAGAGTTGAGCAAGTTTATTAAGAACCTGAAATAATTTCGGTGTGTGATCTTAATCTCTAAACCGTTTAGAGATTAATTTGTGAGCGTAGCCCACACTACACTCCGTTTGTAACGAGACATAGCTCGGAAGACCTAGTGACGTTGGAAAAACCCTTCTCCCCTTTATTATCATTCACGACAGTGAGGCAGTGAATCCCTCACTGCCTCGCGCATTCAGGGTTCCCGGGGCTCGGTTTTTGTTTGATTTTAATTCGGTTTTTTGGGAAACACTTTGGGGTAATTTTAGGGCTGTGTTAGGATTGATTTTAACTGAAAAATCAGACCTGAATATTCACAGCAGTTCACGCAAAAATTGAACTGATTTGGGTGTTGTTCGCGCGTGTAACGGGTGCAAAACAGTAAGCTATTTCACTGCAGTTCAATGGGCTGTTCGGGGACTGTTTCGGGGAAATTTCGGGGATGAAATCTTGTCCAAAACAGAAGTAAAATTTCAATACACCCACTAGTGTTATTCGGCCAAAGCAAGGGAGAGCAGAAAAATTTTTCAAGTTCGATCCGTGGGCCTAACCGCTTCCGTTGCACGATGGAAAGCGTTTCCTACAATTCGACACGATAATCGGTGGGATCAGCTGAGATCTTACTTATAATAGCATTTGAAAATCCAGCCGACATATTCACCAGCCGATATGATTAGTCGGCCGGAGATTATCCTAGCCTTCATCTGGTCCAATTGACGGGAACATTGTCCATGACTCATGCCGAGTCGACTCAAGACCTGGACCTTTATCTGGTCCAGAAGACATTAAAGACTCCCCTTGTTTATTCTTAAGATTAGTAAGATGGAGATTGTTATGGCCTTCATCTGGTCCAGTCGATGGGAACATTTCCCATGACTCATGTCGAGTCAGCTTAAGACCTGGATCTTCATTTGGTCCAGACGATATTAAAAACTCTTTCTGTTTCTTCTTAGGATTAGTCGGCTGGAGATTATACTAGCCTTCATCTGGTCCAGTTGACGAGAACATTCCCCGTGACTCATGTCGAGTCGGCTCAAGACCTGGACCTTCATCTGATCCCGACAACATTGAAAACTCCGCTTATTCATTCTCTGGATCAGTCGGTTGGAGATTATCCTGGCCTTCATCTGGTCTAGTTGATGGGAATATTCCCTATGACTCATGTCAATTCGGCTCAAGACCTGGACCTTCATATGGTCCATACGACATTGAAGACTCCCTCTGTTCCTTCTCTGGATCATTCAGTTGGAGATTATCCTAGCCTTCATCTGGTTCAGTAGACGGGAACATTCCCCATGACTCATGTCTAGTTGGCTCAAGATCTGGACCTTTATTTGGTCCATACGACATTAAAGACTCCCCATGTTCCTTCTCTGGATCAGTCGACTGGAGATTATCTTGGTCTTCATCTAGTCCAGTCGACGGGAATATTCCCCATAACTCATGTCGAGTCGGCTCAAGACCTGGACCTTCATCTGATCCAGATGACATTAAAAACTCCCCATGTTCCTTTTCAAGATCAGTCAGCGGGAAAGTATCCTGGCCTTATTAAATGACATAAACGTCCGTATCTGGTCAAATGCGGACCATTTCGGGTATTCATTTAACCCTATTGATATGATATAACCTTTCTAACATGGCCAAGTGACATCAAGTCTATAACTGGTCAGATGAAAGTCAACCCAAGATGTTTTCTTGGAACCACCAACATGGTATAGCCTTTAACACATCTAGACAACACCAACGTCCAGGAATATTCACGAACGACATACTCTCTAAGATAAAGATTTCTTGACTAAGAGAGTTGGAGACAAACTATAAAGGGTAAAATTTGACACCAATGGTATAATCTTCTTTTTACTGTAGATCCATGACAAATAAAGCCCATTATAGAAACCAACGATTCATTTTCCGAACCTAATTTCAATAAAAGCCTATGACTTGTCCCCAATTTCCTAAATAATTCATTAATCAAAAAAATGTTAATTAATAATTAATTGCTTCCCATACAATTAGCTGGTTTACCATCGAAAAATAATTATCTAAACATGTTGTGGGCCCGCCTCCATAAAAAGGGCCCTTATTCCAATTGTCATAGCCCATTCATTGATCTATAAAATGAATCATAATTCAGAGATATGATTCAGGAAAAGCCTTATAATTCTAACTTGATCTCTCTAATCTGAAGCTCTCAAACCCTCTCACCCTCTACACATCAGATCACCGCCCTCATGGTAGTCTATAGAAGTCAAGGTAATCTCAGACCTTGTTCTTCCGCCATTTTGCTCGTCCTTACTACTGACTTGAGCATCGGAGCACCTACGGAGCCCACCACACCGGTGGGTAGGATCTCCCTACTCACTCTACCTTTGTCTTTTAGGATCGCTAGTGTCTCCATCATATAAATCTTGATTGTGGACTTCAAGCAAAATCCAGCATCTACGGTAGACAATGGAGATTAGTCACACATAATTATACATTTTTGGATAAATTGGATTAAGCCTACTTAAAGTTGATTATAATTTTTATTAATTAAAAATTTAGCAAGCTTTAAGAAGGTTTTAATTAAGTAAAGAAAGAAAAGCAAAAGCTTGAGAAAGCTAAGTACAAGCAATTCTTGGAGAAATTAGTCTAAGTTGGAGAAGGGTTTAGATAAGCTTATGAGGTCTCTATAACATTTCATTTAGGAGAAATCAAAATTGAATCTTGAAGTGGAGGTTGCTAGCATTGGAATCAAGATTGGATCTTGGAGTGAAGCTTACAAACGTTGGAAGTTCTCCAACCATTTCAACGAAGAGAAAGAGATTGGATACTTGCATTAAGCTTGCTAGGTAGGTTTGAACTTCTCTTAAGCTATGTTCTTTTATGTATTGGATGCATGATTACATAGCTTAATGTTGAAATAAAACGAATAAATTGTGTTAGGATGCTTTAGAAGTATAAACACAATATGCTTGTTAATTAGGTCAAAAATATTCATGTTGGACATGAAATAATTAATAAGAGTTTGGAGCTCTAGATTAAAGCTTAGAGCTATGGCTACCATTCTAGATTCACTTGACCACCTTTAAAATAGGATTTTAGGTGTATTTGAATAGGAGAAAATTGGAAGTGTTTAATACAAGTTTGAACTTGGAAATTGCTCACTACACATGAGAGCCTCACCACACTGACCTTCCAGCATCGTGACAATATGCATCAGACCTCCCAACATCGCGACTCTCACCCTTGCACGTCGTGATGCCAGAAAATTCATCTCTCAGATTTGCTCTCGCACTTTGGCGCGTCGTGACTCCTAACTTGCTCTTCGTGACACCGATTGCTGAAGAACACTAAAACTTCATTTTCTCTATTTTAGAGCATCAGAACTCCTATTTGGTCCCTATTTTTTCCTACGGACTCATATCGGAATTTAGTTTTTATTAAAATATTTTAAAACATACCTATCCCTGATATCCTTGGGTTAGATCCACTTCCGCTGCGCGGGACACTGATCCGACCCTAGAGGTTCCAACATTGCCCCAATAGTTTATGTTAGTAACATGACATAACACATGTATACACACTTACACGAATTCCTTAAGGTGGCCTCTAATATCTTAGGATGAAACTGGAATGGAGAAAACTGTTCCTGGAAATCTGGTCATGCATCGCGACACTGGCCATGGGCGTCGTGAAGCTTACACAATCAGGTGAGGTAGTGAGTATCCTCTGTTCTCTCAGTCACGACACAAGGGTTGGGCGTTGCGACTCCCTCACGCGTTGCAATACTAAGTGCTAAGCGTCGCGACTCCCACAAAATAGAATTGAGGCAGTGAGCCTCCTCTACTTTCTGCGTGCGATGCTCTTATTCCATAACCGAATTAGAAAGAAATTATCCAATACGAGTCACGAAGTCGGGTGTGCGTGTCCCGACTCCAGCATACCCTGAAATTACCTACAAGTAATAGCGACAAGCAATCTTTATACCCAAGAGGGGGGTGAATTGGGTTATCACTATAAATGCAGAATTAATAAATCTTTACCGATTTTTAGCTCTTATTATCAAATGGGGACTTAAGGAAATTTTCTCTATTCCAATTAATAGCCTATATGCAAGTTTTCTATTCAATATATATAAGCATAAAGAAACTTGCTATGAACAAAAGTATAAGAAAAGAGAATACGACACCGAGATTTATAGTGGTTCGGCCAAACGTGTCTACGTCCACTCCCCCAAGCCTTACTTGAAGATTTCCATTAAAATCGAGTTTCCGTGGTTCACTCGCAACCAAGAGTTTTCTGCAAAGGCGCACTCCGAACCTTTTATAATTTTGAGTTTTGTTCATAGGCTTACTCATAAACCTTTACACTTTTGAGTTTTGTTCGTAGGCGCACTCACAAACCAAACTAATGGAATTTCACAACCACAAGTGTTTTTGTTTAGAAAGGTTTGAAACACACTTGGACACTCACAAATAATAAGAAGATTGTGTGAGTTGCAAACCCAAGTGTTCTAAGCTCACTAAATGTATGCAGGTGAGTGTGTGAGCTTTAGAGTGTTTGAGATAAAGAAGGTTTATGACACTCTTGTATTTGCCTTGGTAAAATATGTATGAAGGTTTTCTAAGTCTCTAGCCAAACACAAAAGAGTTGGGGTTCTATTTATAACAAAATGCAAAGCAAATCCCAACTTTCTGCTATACCGATATGCCGGTCTGGGATTCCAATGGATACTAACGGCTATATAACCATTGGGTAAGTATACGTTTGACCGGTATGGTAACCGGTATGAGGACCGGTATGGTCCGTGTCGGTTCCAGTATGTGTGCATACTGAAGAGCTTGACTAGTATAGTCACCGGTATGAAAATCGGTTTAGGTCATGCCGGCTCCAGTATAAGAACTAGTTGTTGGCTTTACCATTATGAGATCGATATGGAGACCGGTTTGGAGTATGCCAGTTCCAGTAGCCATGCAACACTTAGGTTCACCGGTTTGGTGACCGGTAAGGTCCATACCGGTTCCAGTGAGTCTGCATAACAGAGCATATCACTGGTATGGTGAGCGGTATGCCGGTTTCAGTACTAAAAATATAGATTTGAAGGTTTTAATGTATTTTGTACATGAACCTAATGCATCTAAGTGAATGTGCATGATCCCTATGAGCTTAGGCACTTGAATATTACAATTCATATTACAAATAAAATCCTAAGCTAAGATTTCGCAATATATTCTTCAATTTACCGCAAGTCTTCACATTCTCGCTCTTCACCACATATGCTTCGACACTTTTTGTATTGCTTCGTGTTTGCACGTCGAAGTCTTCTTTCATGAGTTACAATATCAAAATCCAATTACGCGACCAAATCGCCAATAATCTCTTTCTTTTTGATGATGGCAACCCCTTAAAACTTGTTTAGACTTGTGAGCTTCTATGAGTCCAAATGGTGATGATTTTGCTCCCCCTCAATGTGTGATTGTCTTTAATAAAGCTCTATCAAAACTTGACAAACACATTAGTACTATTACTCCCCCTTAAACCAAGGGTGAGGGTAAAATAAGTTTTAATCTTATTCTAATGATTTCTCCCCATTTGACATAATCAAAAAGTGGAGAAGTAAAAATTTAAATCTAAATGAGATATCAATATGATATATGTGCAAAAATGATACCAAAATTAAAAATTTATGCACATTTGGCATTTCCCCATTTTTGCCATAAGATGTAAAAAGAAATCATGTATTACGCAATTTTTAAAAAATATGTACTAATGATACCAATTAACATTTTATATCAATGTTTCCAATTATATCATTTTAAGCATGATTTTTCCCAATTGTGATATCAAATAAAATATGTCATTACATATCATGATACCAACTAAAATCAATGAATTCAATTCAATACATTTTAATGATTGTCTTCTCATAAATTTTGCCAATTAATAAACAATCAAAATTCATGCTTTTCATTATTGATAGAAAATTTATGTCAATATACATGCACTTCATTTTTATCTTTACAATATAATTCATGGCAAAATTATTTTCAATGTAAATTAATCAAGTAATCACATACAAGAAATTTAACTCAATAAATTCAATGTGACACCAATTGATATGAAAAGGGGTTTAAATGCATGATTTAGGCATTTAACGATATCAATTAAACAATTGATACCTACATATATGATTTAGAGGAAACGATACCAATGTTTCCATGAATACGAATTTTACCTTACCGTTGCGATTCCTCATATCCTTGAGCCTTTGGGATCAATTTTGCAATTCTCTTTAAAGATCCATTCCCAAAGCTCCCCCTATAAATTTATCAATTGCATTTTGGTACCCAAACTTTCTTGGGTCCATTGGGGTTAATTTTCATTCCTTGAGGAATCCATGCATTCTTAATCACATTCTTATACATGCATTCAAAAAATTTATGTCCTTTTATATTACATGCATGATATGTGACATTTTCATTTATAACATTCTTAGCATGAGAATCGAATGCCTTAACAAAATAATTTTTCAAAAATTTTCTCTTAATGTAAGGCCTATATCCTAATCCTTCTCTTTTAAATGCACATTTTTGGGATCCAATAAGCATATTAAAATTTTTTTGTCCCAATGTAAATTTGCTAAGTAAGTTTTGCAAATCTATAACCTTTGTGTTTAACAAAATATTTTCATTTAAAATTGATTCGCAATCACATATTTTAGAGCTAGATGGCATATTGGATATGGCATTTTTAAGTTCTAGCTTTTTCAATTTTAAACATGCATTTTCATCATTTAAGCATGTAATTTCTTTTTCATGTTTGGCATTCAAGCAAATAATCTCATTATCTAAAACATGAATTTTATCCGTACAACATGCATGATCATTTTTAAGTATAACATGCTCATTTTCAACTAATTTCAATTTATTTTTAAGCACATCACACAATTCTTTTAAGCTATTAAAAGAATTAAGTAAATCATTATAATCTTGAGAATTGTGTACTTTTTCTTATTCGCTTTCTTCTTCACTTTCAAAGTGGAAGTTCTCATCTGTGATAGCCATGAATGCTAGATTTGTTCTTTCTTTGTCTTGGACCTCTCTCTTCCTCATCGGATGAGCTAGAATCACTATCGCTCCATATTGAAGTAGTTTTCATTGTCTTTTTCTTTGATTTTCCTTTCATCCTCTTCAATGGGCAATTCATAGCTATATGACCCGGTTTGTTACATTCATAGCAAATAATTTTCTTATCTTCCGTGACCATTTTTCTTCTTTCTTTTCATCATCGTCTTTGATTTTCCCTTTTGCTTTACGGATTTAAGAAGCTTTTTGAAATTCTTATTTATTTGAGCCAACTCATCATCACTATCTTCTTCTTCACTTGAGCCTGAATCATCTTTTCTTCTTGCTTTCAAGGCAATATTTTTCCTTGTTCTCTTCTCAACTTCCTCCTTTTTATCCATCTTGATTTCCATTTCATACTCTAGTAATTTGCCAACCAAATCATCCATCTTTAATGTGTTTATGTCGTTTGCTTATCTAATGGAGGAGGTATAGCTTCTAAATTCCTTTGGGAGTGATCTTAACATTTTCTTCATTTGATCGGATGTCCCAATGGCTTTTCCCAAAGTGCCCAAATGATTGATGATGACCGTAAATCTTGAAATCATGTGATCAATTTCTTCCCCGGATTCCATCTTGAAATTATCCAATTCGCACATGAACCAGTTGATCTTCGATTCCTTTACTTGGCTTGTGCCCTCGTTGACCATTTCTAATGACTTCCACAAATCATAAGCATTCCACACTCCGGAAGTTTGTTTATTTATTCCCGATCAATGGCACATAAGAGTTGGTTGAGTGTCTTAGCATTTTGTGAGGCTAGTTTCACATCCTTATTATCACATTCTAAACTTGGTTTAGGAATATCAACCTCATTGATATCCTTCTTCGTTGGCAATTTTGCACCCCGTGTAATTACCAAATAGGATTGCGGATCAACGGCAAAGAGATAATTCAACATCCTCATTTTCCAATAATTGTAGTCCGTTCCGGTGTAAAACAGATGTCTAGTCGTTGAAAATCCCTCGGCAAGATTTGACGAGTTGCTTGTACAAGCCATGATCTATTCTCGGATGGTTAAGTCTTGTAGAGAATACCTCGCTCTGATATCAACTGAAATTACCTACAAGCAATAGCGATAAGCAATCTCTATACCCAAGAGGGAGGTGAATTGGGTTATCGCTATAAATGCGGAATTAATAATTCTTTACCGATTTTTAGTTATTATTACCAAATGGGGACTTAAGGTAATTTTCTTTATTCCAATTAATAGCCTATATGCAAGTTTTCTATTCAATATACATAAGCATAAATAAACTTGCTACAAACAAAAGTATAGGGAAAGAGAATACGACTCCGAGATTTATAGTGGTTCGGCCAAACATGCCTATGTCCACTCCCCTAAGCCTTACTTGAAGATTTCCACTAAAATCGAGTTTCCGTGGTTCACTTGCAATCAAGAGTTTTCCGCAAAGACCACACTCCGAATCTTTTATAATTTTGAGTTTTGTTCGTAGGCTTACTTGTTCGTAGGCTTACTCACAAACCTTTACACTTTTGAGTTTTGTTCGTAGGCGCACTCACAAACCTTTACAGCTACCCAAACTAATGAGATTTCACAACCACAAGTGTTTTTGTTTAAGAAGGTTTGAAACACACTTGGACACTAATAAATAATAAGAAGATTGTGTGAGTTGCAAACCCAAGTGTTCTAAACTCACAAATGTATGAAGGTGAGTGTGTGAGATAAAGAAAGTTTATGACACTCTTGTATTTGCCTTGGTAAAATGTGTATGAAGGTTTTCTAAGTCTCTAACCAAGCACAAAAGAGTTAGGATTCTATTTATAGCAAAATACAAAGTAAATCCCAACTTTCTGCTAGACCGGTATGCCGGTCTGGGATTCCAATGGATACTAACGGCTATATGACCGTTGGGCAAGTATATGTTAGACCGGTATGGTAACCGGTATGAGGATCGGTATGGTTCGTGCCGGTTCCAGTATGTGTGCATACTGAAGAGCTTGACCGGTATGGTCACCGGTATGAAAACCGATTTAGGTCATGCCGGTTCCAATATAGGAACTAGTTGTTGGCTTTACCGTCATGAGACCGGTATGGAGACCGGTTTGGAGTATGTCGGTTCCAGTAGCCATGCAAAACTTAGGTTCACCGGTTTGGTAATCGGTAAGGGGACCGGTAAGGTCCATGCCGGTTCCAGTGAGTCTGCATAACAGAGCGTATCACCGGTATGGTGATCGGTATGCCGGTTTCAGTACCAAAAATGCAGATTTGAAGGTTTTAATGTATTTTGTACATGAACCTAATGCATCTAAGTGAATGTGCATGATCCCTATGATCTTAGGCACTTGAATATTACAATTCACATTACAAATAAAATCCTAAGCTAAGACTTCGCAATATATTCTTCAATTTACCGCAAGTATTCACATTCTCGCTCTTCACCACATATGCTTCGACACTTTTTGTATTGCTTCGTGTTTGCACGTCGAAGTCTTCTTTCTCGCGTTGCAATATCAAAATCCAATTACGCAACCAAGTCGCCAACATACCCAACATCAACTCCATCTTCACTCTCAACTTTTACAACACTACTCAAGCTATAACAACAATAAGTACACAAAATACCATCAATAACACCCTCTAACATCATCTCATAACGATTCCATAGACCCTCAATTCAGTTTCATATCTAGGAATTTCACAAATTGGGGGTTCCACAAAGCCTTACTTTCTGGACTCAATAACCATCTATACATCATCGAACTCAAGCTAACAAAATTCCTTAAGCTTCAAACCATCAACATTTCAAATTTGGGTTTAATCTTTCTTACCTTGAATCAAGTTGTTTCTACACTAATAGAATCTCCTAAGCTTCCTTTTCTCACTTATAAGCTTGTATAGAGCTATTGAGCCCTTGATTTTGGTTGGAGTGATGAAGAAATTCTGGAGTTTTGGCTATGGAGTTTGGCTATGGGGAAGGGAAAAGAAAACATAAGGGTGCTGGGTTCTCTCCTTAATTTCCCTTTTTTTTTTTTTTTTTTTTGCTTTTTCTTTTTATTTATAATTCTTGACAAATGTAAACCTTTCTATATATAATGGAACTTGGCTAACTCTCACAATTCTTATTAGATCTTAGTGGATTAGCCAAGGCATTGTAAACATCAATCCTACAATTGGGTTTTTATGTCGTCTCCAATATTTTCTGTTACTGTTCGGAGAAAAATTTTATCTCAGTCACCAAGTTACTACTCTAGTCGAGTTACGAAATTTTGAATCATTACAAAACTGCAGTAATAAAATAAAATATTAGAATTATGGGATCCATGTTTATATTTCAAATATAAAGAAAATCTTACTTTTATAATATATAAATTGTCACTATTACTCAATTAATTTATTTCAGGATTTAATATAAAACCATCCATAAAGGTGATGATAAGATTTGTCAATAACTAGTCGAAATAAGTACTCAAATATGTAAGAATATATAAAATCATCCATAAAGGTGGTGATACGATTTTGTCAATAATTAGTTTAGATTTAAATTGCTCTTTTATATAATATGAGGTAAAGTATTAACTGTACTAACCAAGATAAGATTGTTTAGATTGAATTAAGACACCCACGAATACAAGAGAATATTAATTATAGGCCTTCAAATTACAATTTATATATTATAATACAAATAAGATTAATTTATATTCTAATATCAAGAGTTTCACCATTTATCTATGTTTTGAATAAAAACACACATAATTTTATTAAAGAAATAAAAAGATATTATGACAAAAGAAATGCAACACACAAGATACTTTCTACCAAAATCTCAAAAGAATTATGAAGAAAACATGTCGAAATGAGAAGTGGACACCTCTATTTATAACAAGAAATACTCATCTCCAACTTTACAAATCTCATTAAATTACAATGAAATTTTGAAAATGGAGGGACCATCCAAAGCAACCTTGACCCTACGCCGACTGCACTCTCACCAAGCAACCATCCACCTTCACACAAGCTGACAAAAACTTCACACAAAATCAATATTCTTTAGACTTCTCAAGGACTTTACCTGTCCAAGAGGCATCAACGACCATGTGATTAGAACAAAAAATAAAGCATGTAGTGCTTCATATTTAAATAGGATAAATAATGTCTCTCTATCATAATTACATGTATTCTTTCATAATCATTGACTACTTAATCCAAGTTATTTTATCAAATTGCCCGGAAAGCATTCAAATCTAAAGCATTTAAGCCTAAACACTCAACTCTTCAAAATATTTTTCTCTAAATCCACGACTTTTTTTTAAGGAAATATTAATAAGCGTCATAAGAATATTCATTAAGAATCTATTTTAAAAAAAAATTAATGAGAAAAGGTTGACAATTTTTTCATTTCTCATAAAAAATGAAGTCAAAATATTTTTTTAAATGAATTCTTAATGAGCGTCCTAACGACACTCGTTAACATAACCTTCCATTTTTACCAAATCAAAAACTTGTTAGCGTATCTGTCCCATGACAATGATCCCTCTCCATTTGACTGCAATTCATCTTATCAACATTGTCATATGTCCAAGAACATTCATAAATTATGTCACCCATTCAGCAAAGTAGTAGAAATAATTAAAAAAAAAAAAAAAAAGGTCATGTCATCTACGTTTCTCCATTAGAAGCCACAAAAAACATGGACCTTTATTACTTAGTTGTTAGTGTTCACATTATTTCACTTCATGAAAAACGGACATAAATAATATTTTTTAGCTTATTAAAAGAAAATGACCCCCCCCCCCCCCCCCCCCCCTCTCCACAACGTGTTGTTTTCTCATTTCAGATGAGCGTATTTTTCAACGTTCTTCCAAAAAAAAAAACGAAAAAAACGAATCATTAATTTATTTTGGGGAAAATTTTATGATACAACCGTGGTGATATAATACTTTATTCATATAACAATTCAATAATATCTTATCACATATGTTAAAATAATAATAAAAAATTATATTTAAAATATTTTAATATGATTGATTGGTGGTATCACTTACCATTGTAAAGTTGTACCAAAGAATTATTCATTTGTAGAGTTAAATTGATTTTTTTTCATGTAATACTTACATGCATGACATATCAAACTTATGTATCACACGACGACATACATCTTAATCTTACGTGCGCTGGTTGAATAATTTTCAAGTAGATTTATTTAAAGGAAAATAATTTTTTATGTCCTAATTTTTTATAATTATATATTAAGTATCTAATTTTTTATAGTTATTTATTAAGTCTCTACTCTTATAAGAGTAAATGATTGTTGTTACATTATGTAGAGTGGTAATATGGGTCGTGATTCATTTATTCATTCAATTCAATTTACATTAACAATCGATGATATAGATTTGAAAAAATTAATTTGTTTAGAAAGTAAATCAATTTGATTCAATTAATTTATTAAACAAATCGAATATGAATTTGAGTTCATTGATTCGTTTATTTGTTTAGAATTCGTTAATCGCTTTTCTTTTGTTAGTTTTTATAATTTTGAATTAAGTTTGAGAAGTTGTTGTGAATTATTACTGGAAAATAGTTTTGCTAAATTCATTAATTTTGTATTATATATTTATTTATTTATGAAGAGTTAATGCTCTAACAGATGGGGCTTAATAGATCATTATTAGCATTTAGGACTCAATAAATAATTATGACAACAAAATGGATTTAAAGGATATTTCCCATATTTGAATTGAATGTGCTTTTAATGATTTCGAGGGAATCTATCCCAACTACTAGGCAACGACGTCTTCAAACAATCAAATCAAAAAGGACCTTTTTTTTGGCTCGTCGGACATTTTTTGTTTTGCTCTTCCATGGCGGTTAGCGCGGCGGCACACTTGGATTCGGTTTTGCGGAGACTGAACTCCGACGCTGAAGTTTTCTCTTACAACAGAGAAATGAAAGAGCTGCATCTCAATCTAAGAGAAGCATATACTCTTCTGCTCTTCAAGATGAACGGGAAACACTATGTGAACCTCAACTCCTTTTTTACTCTTCTCCAAGACCTCGCCGCTGATGTTGATGGCTTGATTGATGAATACCCAGAACTATCCATGACAAAATTCGGCAAAAAAGCGGGCGGAATCAATGGACGGTTGGTTCAGCTCTTGAATTTGCTTCGCGGGGTTGATGAAAGTAGCGCCCTTTCTCAGGCAGCTTCTAGCAGATCGGATGAAACAGAGCTTGGGCGATCTGTTTATTCTTTAAAACAGATTTTGCTTGAAGACAGGAACACGGTACTGTTTATACACTTAGTGGGTGTCAATGGAACTGACAATTTCGGCATAGCCCACGGAGTTTACACCAACGGCGACGTGGAATCCCATTTTCCATTCAGGTATTGGTTTTGTATTGGTGAGAATCTTGATCTTTCAACTGTTATAAAGGAAATTACAATTAAGTGTAAGGAAATTCCTAGTTCTGAGAGGTTGTTGATTGTGCTAGATGGTTTGTGTCACTTAAATTATGAGCAATTAGACAACTTGAGATTATTAATTGCAGACACGCGTGTTGCCAGATTTTGTGTCTTGGTAACTGCTCGCTCTGATCATGTGCCAACTATGATGGGCACACTCCCAGCAGAGCACTTGACATATTTGTCTGATAATAATTCCTGGTCTAATTTGAACTGTGAATTACCACACGTCACTAGGAGCTCACAGACTCTGGAATCTGGGTCAGCCATGGACGAGGATGTGGCGTCGTGCCCACAGTTTTTGGTAGAAGTTGATGCAGTAGCTACGAGCAGCCATCAAAATTAAGCACAAGTAGTGTAATTGAAGTGAAATCCGTCAGAAGAAGTGCACAGAAAAATTTTGAATTGTGAACGGGAGTGGCGGGAGTGGCAAGTTCACTATGCTGATTCCTTGATCAGTAAGATCCAAAATGAAGTATTAAGATAGTTATCATTAATTAGGATGTATAGCTCCTTTTGTGATAATGAGTTATATTCTCATTTGAAGAGGATTCTTAGTTCTTTTTTGTTAATAGTTTTCTTGCTTCTGAGAGATTCATGTTTCTTAGGAGGTTCCCTATAGAATTATATTTTACACGATTCCCTATAGAAAGTATTTATACGAAGTAGAGTTCAACTTGGGACAAGTAAAAATAAACCAATCCTAGAGGGGGTTCACCTGTTTATTAACAATCTTAAAAAGTAAACTGTTTCTAAAGAAGCAGTTTCGTTTGTTGAGATTGAATGTAAATGGGTTTTGGGTGTGATTGGGAAATAGTTTGATCTAGGTTGTAACAAATATTTATATAATAAAAATTTCTCTTATCATCCTTGGCGACGGTAAATTTTCTCCAATATAGTAGATTTTCATGTAAATACTTGTGTTATATGATATGGTTGGTGTATTTTCATCTATATATTATGTTTATTACTTGTTTACTAAAGTAGGTTGGTGGTGTGATGTGAATACAAAAGTAGATTGAGACAATATGGCTGTGTGGATGCAGGATGAATTTTTTTCCCCAAGGTGGAAATTGTTACAATATAAGACTTCTTCTTAGACAGAGGCTAATCTAATCATTTAAGGAGATTTTGGTTTAGCTCCTGTTTTAGGAGAATATCTGTTTTAGTTTCCAACGTAGTATTTATCTTATTCAAGGTGGAGTTTAATTGTATAAGGAAAGAGAAAATTTCTACTAAACCTGAATGGAAAATGGGATTACATGTCTCCATGATGTAAATAGGAGATTGGTGAGAATCTATATTCAGGTTTTGGTTTTGTATTAGTGAGAATCTTGATAAAATTTCTTCCTCATTATACATCATATATTTACATAATAGGAGATTGGGTTCATTTAAAATAAAATAAACAGTTTGTGGACAGAGAAATATTGAGGTTTGTTGAGATTGAATCATGAATGTAGAATTCCAGTTATTAATAACATCTGGAATACTGAATATTTGGCAGAACATGAATGTAGAATTGGAACTCTCTCTAGGAACTGGAATGATGCATGACAACTTTTTTTTGCAAACAAGTGGACAAAACCATTGATGTGTGGGAGCATGCATCTTGGAGATTTTATGTAAAAGATGTAATCCAAAATTTGAAATTCAGCTTCGACCAAAAATTGAAGATCAGTGTTGTTTCCAAATTAAAAGATACATCAATGGAGATTAAGCAAAGAAGAATTGGTGGGATGAACTAGAGTCTGCTGTTGTTAATGTGAATTTAAATAAAATAAAATAAAATAAAAAAGAAAAAAAAGGAGTTATATGTTTTGAATTTAAATAGTCGTTACAATTTTTTTTGGAGAAGTTACAAAAGTTTACTTGTTGGAGAAGTTAAAAAAAAAAACTAATTCAGTAACTGAAATTTTGATTACCAAAAGTTAATTTGCCTACTAATTATAATTTATTCTGTAAGTTACAATTAGGGTATTAAGAACTCTAAGATCTTTCAAAAAAAATTTAATGTGACGTGCATAGGTT
This sequence comes from Zanthoxylum bungeanum, assembly GCA_019454045.1. NCBI lineage: Eukaryota > Viridiplantae > Streptophyta > Magnoliopsida > Sapindales > Rutaceae > Zanthoxylum > Zanthoxylum bungeanum. The sequence goes on from SKCR01024329.1 coordinate 186,603, forward strand.
GCTCCTGCTCTCCATCTTTTTTGTTCCCTCATGATTCTCTCCCTGTATTGTTGGAGTTGGCGAAAGCTTAGCTGCTAAAACCTCACCAAAACTCTATTGAAACCCCCGCCCCTGTCACTTCTCGTGGTTAGGTCTCTGCATCATTATCATTTGCCTTCTCACCTTGACATCTACTGCCCTTTGTGGGATTATACACTCGATCATTGGAGACCAACATCATCAATAGATATACCCATGTAGCAGGAGAATTCTTTGGTCTGCTTATTGCAATGTTGTTCGTACAGCAAGCGATCAAAGGTCTTGTTGATGAATTTCAAAATCCAGACCGCAATAATCAAACATTAGTCCAGTTTAAACCCTTATGGAGGTTTGCAAATGGGATGTGATTACGCCCAAATATGACTCGCGGTTATCACAGTATAGCTGGGGTGTCGATTCCACAGAGAGATGGTTACAGGAACTGATTTACTTAAACAAAAACGTTTAATGGTAACTTAATAAATAAAACGATAAAAATTGATAATTAATTAAAGATAAATAAAATAATGAAAAGATAATGAAAAGATAATGGCAGAGAGATATGACAAAACTTCGGGAATCCCTCTTGCATCGAACTCTTATATTTAGTTATTGATTCCTATTATTACACAATTGAAGGTTTCACATCCCAAACCAACAACCGGAAAGTATTCAATTCTACGCATGATAAATTCTAAGGTAATTAATGTGTATTTTCTCTATGTTAACAGCATACAAAGCCATCGTTACGAGCTATCTAACGTCGACAATATACCCTCAGGCAATACTGCAGCAGAAGACCAACACGCAAAACAACTTTACTAGTCACAATTAAATTCGCAAACCACACATAGAAGAAGCGTGACTGGATCGATATGGGATTTGACAAAATATAATTTCTGGATTCAAGAATCGAAAGATAATAGAAAACAATAAATATTAATTTTATTAAACAATTAAAAGGTTGTAGGAATCAAAAACATAAATAATAAAATCCAACACAAGAGTTTATCCCTAGCTTTGCCTAGGGGATTAGTTCCCCATAAAAGAAATAAAAATAACCCGGGATTGGAGAGAATTATTGCTCTGAATTATCATGGCTCCGTGTCCCGGCATTGCGCTCTGATTTCTTCTCTTCTTACCCTGCTGCGGCTTTTCTTAATTATGCGCAGCAAGAGCTGCTTCCCGTGGCTCCTTGTTCACGCACGCATCAGTCTCTTTTATGTTTTGGACGAAGTCTCATATTTAAAAAAGTGTCAGGGATTTCAGAAAACCCTAAAATTTGAGTCTTGGAACGCGTAGGAATCCTTGCGCAGCGCCGCGGCGCTGATCCCTCTGGAAAATGTATGGCAGGATCGCGTACTGGAGGCGCCAAGGCGCCTGGCTTCTCATTGGCGCCTTGGCGCCAATTTCCTTGTTCATTGAGGGCGCCAATGTGTAATGCATGGCGCCATGGCGCCAATTTCTTTATTGTTTAGGGCGCCATGGCGCCCATTGTTCATGATGAATGGCGCCATGGCGCCATTCCCCCTGGATTTTGTATGTAGTGTTGGCGCCATAGCGCCAGCGATCCTGGTCGTCCTGCGTCTTCCCAGAGGTCCCCAAAATACTTGTAAAATTCCCGGATCCATGTATTAATATTCCTACAAATAAAAATCAATAAATTAGTGTAAATAATAAACATTTTAAATTATTATAACAATAGAAATTATGTATTAAAACATAAAATATATAACTAAATGCTTAACAATAAGCTTAGATAAATGATGTTCTAATGTACATTTTCATGCACTTATCAGGATGTTTGCTTGGTTTTGTCATTTGGCCTTCTGCACACTGCATTAAGAAGCCAAAAAGCAAGGTCATGGCGCTATGGTTTCTTGCTCTGGGGCTGTTACTAGAAATTGAGGCCAATTTGATTCCGGCTTTCTAAACTTTGCTGTTGTTGATCTATAAGATGAAATTGATACTTGATTGGTTGCTTATTCCATAATCATGTTACAAAGTCAATATAATCATACATATGGGTTCATTAGTAGAACCAGCTGTGCTGGAGAGAGAACATGAAGCCTCTAGTAATTCGATTCTAGGAGTGCATAATGGGAAGAAATCTTTTGAAAAAAAATCTTTTTATAGAGCCGAGAGGCTGAGATTCCGAGCAATAATTTTTGGGTGTGAGTATACCACTCGGTTTTGTGCAAAATCGATTGAGACAGTGTTAATCTGGGCTTGTTTTATCCTGGAGATAGCGAAGCTGAAATACTGCTAGCACAAATTCCGAGCAGAGCCGCAAAACGTCTTAAAGAGAGCGACCTAGTCCGCGACTCAACCCAGTTTCACTTTTTATATCTTGGTGAACGGTAACATTTTCCTTATTTTTGCAAATTGTTCTAATAATTTTAAGACGGATTCAATCTGCCATGTTTAGTTATGTTATATTTGTTTCTGTTCTTATGGTGCAATTATAAATAAATTAAGCATGAAATGAATTTTAAGGGAATTGATAGGCTTGTGATGAAATTGACTTTAGCATATTTTATATCATGGGTCTTGACAAATATTCATATTTCATGAAATTGGAATATTTGGTGTTTTAGAATTGATGATTTTGAAACATTTGGTGTATATGTTGCATGACTTACTTTGTTTTATCAACGTCTCTATAGGATTTGAATATACATATTTGAGTATATAATTTTGATAAAATCATTTATGCTAAATATGAGTGCCGATGAGACCAATGTTTAAAAATACGGGGAGGCGCCTCGAGGCGGCCGGTCATTGAGGCGCGAGGCGGACCTCCTCGAGGCGATGAGGCGGGCGCCTCGATCCGGAAATCGGAAAAATAATTCAAAAATACATTCATTTCTTCATAATTCATAGTATGTTCAAAAAACAATTGATAAGTAATCCAAAATACATTACTTTCTTCATAATTCATAGTATG